>CM033749.1:33321203-33636256 GCA_019671005.1 Hibiscus mutabilis
TACCAAGGTGGGAATGGAGGATTGACAGGATTAACGATGTATGGTCGGACCAGGTCTGCTTCATACAACTGGGAGTAAAGTTCTGAGTATGAAACAGGTAGAGGAGTGAAAGTTCTCCTCTCTTTATCCTTTCTGGTGGCTTTCTCATCTCTTTGATTCGAATTTTGTGTTTTTCCCACAGGTGCTTGTGGCTGTGAAACTATGAAGTTCTTCGGGGCGGTATAGGTGCTGGTGGTGTTTACTTCATTTCTTTTGTTGTACTTTCGAGACCCTTCCCCACCATCT
This sequence comes from Hibiscus mutabilis, assembly GCA_019671005.1. Classification (NCBI taxonomy): domain Eukaryota; kingdom Viridiplantae; phylum Streptophyta; class Magnoliopsida; order Malvales; family Malvaceae; genus Hibiscus; species Hibiscus mutabilis. The sequence goes on from CM033749.1 coordinate 33,321,489, forward strand.
ATACTGCCGCTCTTGATTGCCAGTTCGAGAGACTCCTCAGTCCTGATTAAGTCGGCGAAACACTGTGTTGTGTTGTTAATGAGGCGGTCAAAGAGTGCCCCCTTCAGAGTATTGACAAATAATGGCGTGATTTCATGCTCCGGGATAGGTGGCTGGATTTGGGCGGCTACTTCTCTCCACCTCTGGGCATATTGTCGTAGGCTTTCATTGGACTTCTGCCCCATATTTTCTAACATGATTCTGCTAGGGATCATGTCCGTTATATGTTTGTATTGTTCGGAAAATGCTTTAGACAAATCTTTCCATGTCTTGACATTTGCTTTGCTTAACTGAGTATACCAACGTAACGCCGCTCCAGTTAGACTATCCTGGAAACTGTGGATCAGTAGCTTTTCATCTTTATGGTAAGCCGCCATTTTTCTACAATACATCGTTATGTGTGCAGAAGGGCATGTGGTTCCGTCATATTTATCGAACTCTGGCGTTTTGAATTTTGGTGGCAAGACAAGATCAGACACCAGACTTAAGTCACTAGCGTCGTTTCCTGATTCTTCATTTGATTGTAACGCTTTAAATTTTTCTTCCATGAGGCGAAATCTTTCTTCCCACTTTCTTTCTACCTCATTCCTGATCCTTTCGACCATGTTTAGGTCCGGCACTTCTTCTTCATAAAGTGCTCCGGTGTCAAGGGGTTGAGTCTCAGGTGCCCCTACTTGAAAGTTGGAAGACATTCCTGTAGGGTCAATATACACCTTCCTAGCTTGGTTTGGTGCAGTGGGTTGAACCTTGTAGTGAGCCGGGGTACCTTCTGGCTCTAGGATATTTTCTTCTTCTACTCGTTTTCCAAGACTTTTTGCCAGCAATGCCGTTATGTCAGATACTATTGATGTTTGTGACTGTGCAATCTGATCACTAAGGCTTCTCTGGGCCTCTTCAAGCCTTGTCTCAAGCTCTCTTTGCCCTCTTTCTAGACTGAATATTCTTTCTTCCATGAGCTTTCTTTGTAGCCGGGTAAAGTATAAATGATGAATGATTGCGGGTTAACACTACATAGAATGCCACAATATTCATATTGTTAATATGGTTGAAAAAATAAATGCATGTACAATGATGCAAATGTTATGATGCACATGCAAGAATGCATGCAGGCAAGGTACTGGTTCCGCTGGTAATCACCCTTTTGAATTACTTTTACGGGAATTAAAGGGTCTTGATTACAACAAAATTCGTGTTACAAAGTAAAGATCCCTAGTACAAAAGATCTAATTATAACACAGAGTCTTATAGATAGACTCTAGCTCTATCTCCTAACTTTCCAATTGCCTTGAGCAGCTTGAGGAACCTAGGAGCTTCTTCCATTCCCGGGGCTATAAACGGTTGGAGTGTCTCAGCCTCGACAGCTAAATCATTTACGTGTCTGGCGACTCGCTGTATGTCCACCATTAGGTTTGCATAGTACTGGTCTTTGTCCTGTACCATTCGAGCAGCGTCACGTAATATTTTCTGCCAATAGATGTCCCCTCCGGCTGCAGCTTCCTCGAACACATTAATTCTTTCCTTATAGTCTTCCACAACTGCTTCGAGGGATCCGATTCGTGTTTGTAACATACCCACTTCGTGTTCTCTTTCTTGCAGCTCAGCGAAATTATTCCTGCGACAGTATATTCGAAGTGAGTGTTCGGCTTCCGCCATCTTTTCTTTTAATTCATCATTTTGACTTTGGCTTTGACCCAAACTTTGAAGAGTGTCATCGTACAGTTTCTGCATTTCTAACAGTCTGTTTCGGCTATTTATGGATTTTCTTTTCCATACGGCGACACTTTCTTTCTCATGATGAACAACCTGTTTTCCTTTGCTGATTTCTTGTCTGAATCTTTCTCTCTCTTGATCAATGGCTTTCTTGGCAGACCGTTTTTCTTCCTCCATAGCCAAACGGTAGCTTTCAATCTCTTTCTGATCGCTCTTTTGTTAATTTCTCGTTCTTCTTCCACCATACGGATGCCGTTCATTCTTTCTCTTTCCACAGCTATGAACTGACTCCGGCCGGCCTTTTGTACTTTTGCCTGTAATAGGAGGGTATCTTTTTGATAAAGAGTATTTTGTCACTCAAATCTGCATTTAATTTCTTCAGTTGCCTAATGATCCCATCCCGCTCGTCAACTTCTAAGCTTGCTTTATAGAGCTCGCTCGCATGTTGGGTTTGTTGGATGTCCATTTTCTTTTTAACTTCCTCGAGTTCACTCCTTAAGATATCGGCTTCGGACGGCACCACCCTTGTGAGCTCTTCGAGTGACACTGTTGGTCCTTGATCAGATTTAGGAATCACATTATTAACCCTCAAATGTCTCCAAAGGTCGTAATCTGGGGTAGTCATGTGCTCGGTATCTCCTTCCACCCTGATCCGGTAACAATGATCCCAGTCCCTCATGATGGTCTGAATTTTTCCTTTGAACTCCCCTTTGAAAATAAATTCAGTTTGGCTTAATCCGGCAGTATTGGGAATGAACTGTCGTGATCCGAACTGCCGAGATACTAAAAGCGGGGCGCAAGCGATCCCACCATGCAATCTCAACATCATCAGCCAGTTGAAGTCACCGCAACTGTATAGAAAATAATTAACTTTACCGAGCCATGGGACCCTCCATGCTATGTCTTCATCTTGAACGTTCTTGAAGAAACTGGTCCACATTTTTGTTTTCAAATCTTCTCGCCATTCCTTTGCTAAGTATTCTCGTAAAGGCGAAAAACCTTGGAAGGATATCTCGGTAAGAACCAGCGTCGGCGTCTTCCACATGTGACTCTAGATCCATACTTGTAATAGTTGTGCGCAGCCTCAAAACGTCCTTCTTCATGTTTCCGGCTAGCGTTAAGGAAATGAAAGTCTCGACCAAGATTGCTGGTACCGGGTTTGCTTTCCGTTTCACCCGCTCAAACAAATCCGAATGGCTATGTCAATGTTCCCGAGTACCTCAGGAAAGATCACCAAGCCATATATTCCTAAAGCGAATAAGTCGATTTTCTTTGCCTCGTCTGGATGTGTCGACATGATGTCCCGAATACTTTCCCATGCGAAGACTGTATTATCTCCTCGGATTTGAAGGAGGCCACTAACCCAATCGTCACTCATTCCGCGCAAAGGTTTTGAGTTTAGCGATTGTAATTACGATTCCTTGGAGGCTTCGCGTAGATCCAATCTTCTTGAATATTTTTCTGGTTAAGCAAAGCAGTGTACTCTTCTACCGTAGGCATCATGTCCTGCCCATTGAAGGTGAAGCAGCAAAAGGCCGGATTCCAGAACTGGACTATAGCTCGGAGTAGGGGCTGGTTAATCCGAACATATAATAGCTGTGCGATGTCGCCATAACTATCGCAAAATAAGTCTTGTAGTCTTCGGTCCCATCTTTCCCAAATGCTTTGAAGATCCCATAAGTCATTCTGTTGGAGACTCACATAGGTGTATCCAGCTATTACGCGTTCGTTAGGCAGACTGTCCCCTTGGATTTTCAGGCTGACCTCGACCAATGTCCGATCGACAAATTAAGCTCTTCTTTCCTAAGACACCTTTTTCCATGGTGAAAGACTTTACGATCAGGCAAACCACTTGATCCAGTACCTTTATGCGATGCAAATGCAATGATGTATGAGAAAAAGAACAAAAAGCGAAAAGAAAACAAGTCAGTACCAGATAAAATTGATAAATATATAAATAAAATGACGGAATAAACAAACAAAGCAACCCTATTTATCCCGTCTAAAACACCTAAGGTTATCCGCATGGCTCTAACAGGGTGGGTTTCTATGTTCTCTACATGCAGTGTTGGTGCTAGGAGGTACCCGAATTGTCCTTGCTGTCCTCTACTAAGAGTAGCAAGGCCCCCGATCATCACCCATTATAGGCTCCTTTCAACCGGGTTCAATTCAAGGGGACCCATTCGCTTATGCCCGTACGAAGGAACGATATCCTTACGAAAACATAAGGTACTCGAGCCCCGAAGGTACTTGCTAGGCCCATACGGGAGAACGATATCTCCACGAAAGCATTAGCGTTTTCCCCCCACTTAAAAAGACGGGTTTATATGCCATATTTTAAATGCGTTAAAATAAACGCGCAATTATGACCGAATGTTAATTTAATAGTCACTTTAATCCGGAATTTCCAATATTAGTAAAGCGGTAATTATTTTAAAAGCTTGACTCTCATTTGTTTTTTTTCGAAAAAACAAAAAATGTCCCCAGCGGAGTCGCCATCTGTAGCGATGTCTTTTTCTTTTATCGCTAAATAAAAACGTGGATTGTGTTTTCGAAGGATTTTTGAAAGGTGCGTTTGAAAGGTGTTTGTATATAAAATATTTATTCTGTGGGGTTTACAAAAACCTCATAAAAATGGAGTCGCCACCGGCCACTTAGGTAGGCCGGACACCATAAAACCAGAGATTCAAAAAGACAGGGTTCGGGAGTCGGTTACGGATGGGGAAGGATTAGCACCCCCACACCGCCCAAAAATTGGTACTTTAATAATTACCGCTTCATTAATATTGGATTTTCCGGATTAGAGTGACGATTATTTTAAATTTCGGTCATAACTGCGAATATATTTTAAGGGTCCGTTATCCGAGGATAAACGCCCAACCACTATCACTACGCTTTGATCTTGGTCCCATTTACGCTCGGATAAAAGGACTCGCATTAACAAGTTATATCTCGATATGCAATCTTAGTGGCAAAAACGTAAAACATGGCACAACATTTAAACATAATAAATATTGACATACCAGAATACTAATTTAACATGAATAATATTTTAGACTAAAACATGTATATACATATTATTCTAAATAATAGATAAAAAACAACTATCATATGTCAAAAAAAAAACAAGGCAGGAACAAGTATATATAGACGAACAGATATAAAAAATGCATACTAGCAATAAAACATATTTCAACATATACGGGTCAACATATCGTATAAAAAGGGTAAATATACTAACATGTAGCCCTAAAACATAAGAAAGCACACACATATAAAATACAAAATACGTCATGTACGAACCAATTAAAACATAACATGCTTGATACAGATAACCGGAAAAAAAACATAAATATTATATTTAACACATATATGCATAAAAACATAAAACGAGTCATATACGAGAGACATAAAATAAAATAATATCAACATATACGATTATAATACGAACAATAATATTTACAAAGAAAACAGGACTGAAATGAAAGGAAAACAATAGTTAATGGCAGAAATTAAAGAGCAATAACATGTAATTTGGGGACGAAATTGCGAAGCAAACAAAACCTAAAAGGACTAGAACTGTAATTAGACCAAGGGGCAGACTCAAAGTGAAAAATTCAAAAACGCGGGATGGTTAAAGGCGTAATTTTACCATTTAGAAACTGATTCGGTGTAATTTAGTGACTAAATTGTGACTTTTTGAAAACTCAGGGGGACTGGGACTGTGATTATACCATGCGGCAAGACAAAAATGAAAATATTGAAAACGCGGTGGGATTAAGTGTGTAATTTACCCATTTCAAAAATAATAATAACTATAAAAGGGCCATTTTTAGACCGAAACCCATTTTCCCTTTCTTTGTTTCATTTTTCGGTTTTTCAGAGTTTTTGTTCATTCGTTTTCTCTCAAATGTTCTTGAGAAACCCAGAATCCGGCGGCCGGCCGCCGTATTCTCCGCCGCCGGCCGCCGCTAACCAGCGCCGGTAGGCTCCCAAAATACACCAAAACAGTCCCCTTGTCGTCCTCAACCTGAATCCGTGGATGGATTCAGAGGATCCCCTTTTATTTACCCTAGATCTAAGAAATACGAACCAAAAAAAAATATTTTTTAGACCAAAACACAACTACAAAGAGTCTTCTCTTCCCTTTAGTTCACCAGATCTGGCTTGTAGAAGCCGAGAGGTTTGTCACCGAGAGAAGGAAGACCCACAAACGACTCGGTAAGACTACTTTCTTTTTATTTTTCTGTTTTTATTTTACATTTCAGTATATGCATGTAAAGAAATAAGTAAGAAAAAGAGGTAAGTGTTTACCAATGGACCTCTTTTTTGATTATCTCGACTGGTTACAAGCTTTTGGTTTTACAAGCTCTCTATTTTTTCGTTACTACTCTCTGTTTTTTTTTTTTGCTAATCTTCTTGCTTGCTTCCTAAAAATTGCTGGCTAATTCCTCTTAAAAAAACTTCTCTGTTACAACAGCCCCGTTTCATATATATTACTGCTTCTGCTTTTGTTGCAACTTGTATCTTCTTTTCCAGATCTGACATTTGCTTGTTGTCTTTGGCATAATCTGAACGCGGGGACTGAATATCGGCGAGGTGGCGGTGTGGTCATTCTGCCAGAGGCCAGACGCATTTTCGGCCGTTAGATCAGATCTGATCTAACGGTCGAGATGGCTTGAAGAACGATCGGCCTGGATGAAGCCTCGATCTGATAAAACGGCTTCAGATTTCGCCACGTGGAGCTCCGCAGTCGAGGAGTCAGAACGCGTGGATCTGACGCGCGCGTGGGATGTTAAAACGTCCGCGCGTGAACCACACGCGCGCGTGGCACTCGAACGGTCCATACGTGTGGAGCACGCGCCTGGCAGATATTTTTGACTTCCATTGCATTGTGGCCGTTGGATCAGATCTTGATCCAACGGCCCACAGTTACCTGCATATTGTAATTAGATAGGATTCAGATTTGGGCCAAACGGGCCTTGTAACTGGATTTGTAATTGGACTTGGATTTTATTTGTTTGGGTTTAATATATATTTAATTTTTCATTTTACTAGCCCAATAATAATAATAGTATACTTATACAGCAATACATACGGAAATATATACTTATATTATACGATCATTAATTAATATAATATTATAGTATACGTACGTATAATCATACGTATAATTAACATGACATCTATATACGCTTATACCCTAGATACATATGCGACATACATACACCCCTAATATGTATACACACATCACCTTATATTCATATAATAACATATACATGCAATATTAATATATTTAAGTGAAAATGAGTGATTACATCAGGCTCGAAAGTTCTTCCTATATAGAGCTTCGTCACCTTCCGATCTTGGAGCTACAGGCTCTTCCTATATAGAACCCTTCACTTCGAGACTGTAAAGCTTGGAGTTCTTCCTATATAGAACTCTTCGCCTTCAACGCTGGTTTCTCCTATATAAAACCTTTTGCGCCACTGATGGATTTTTTCGACTGGGAGTTCTTTTTGAGATTTTAGATTTAGGGTTCTCTCTCTATGGAATCTTTCACTGGGGCTTGAAAATGCAGGGGGTTTTTTTTTATTTTTTTTTACGAGGCGGTTGCCATTTTTGGACCTACGCTACTAAGACTGTCGCATCATGCCCGAAGGACTTACTAATGACCCGAAGGATTTATCATCATACTCGAAAGATTTACTGATGACCCGAAGGATTTAACATCACGCTCGAAAGACTTACTGATGACCCGAAGGATTTAACATCGTGCCCGAAGGACTTACTGATGACCCGAAGGATTTAATATCTGGATCTGACGCCGACATGGCTGTTGTTTTATGGGGACTCACGCGGATATGTTGCCACATCATGCCCGGGACTTTACCGATGACCGAAGGATTTAACATCGTGCCCGAAGGACTTACCGATGACCCGAAGGATTTAATATCCGGATCCGACGACGACATGGTGTTGTTTTATGGGGACTCACGCCGATATCTTTGCCACATCATGCCGAAGGACTTCTCGATGACCCGAAGGATTTAACACCAAGCTCGAAAGACTTTATCGATGACCCGAAGGATTTAACATTGTGCCCGAAGGACTTACGGATGACCCAAGGATTTAATATCTAGATCGACGCCGACATGGTTGTTGTTTTATGGGGACTCACGCGGATATGCTTTGCCACATCATGCCCGAAGGACTTACCGATGACCCGAAGGATTTAACACCACGCTCGAAAGACTTTATCGATGACCCGGAAGGATTTAACATCGTGCCCGAAGGACTTACCGATGACCCAAGGATTTAATATCTGGATTTGACACCGACATGGCTGTTGTTTTATGGGGACTCACGCGGATATGCTGCCACATCATGCGAAGGACTTACCGATGACCCGAAGGATTTAACACCACGCTCGAAAGACTTATCGATGACCGAAGGATTTAACATCGTGCCCGAATGACTTACCGATGACCCCAAGGATTTAATATCTGGATCTCGACGCCGACATGGTTTTGTTTTATGGGGACTCACGCGGATATGCTGCCACATCATGCCCGAAGGACTTACCGATGACCCGAAGGATTTAACACCACGCCGAAAGACTTATCGATGACCGAAGGATTTAACATTGTGCCCGAAGGACTTACCGATGACCCGAAGGATTTAATATTCGGATCCGACGCCGACATGGCTGTTGTTTTATGGGGACTCTTGCGGATATGCTGCCACATCATGCCCGAAAGGACTTACCGATGACCCGAAGGATTTAACACCACGCTCGAAAGACTTTATCGATGACCGAAGGATTTAACATCGTGCCCGAAGGACTTACCGATGACCCGGAAGGATTTAATATCCGGATCTCGACGTCGACATGGCTGTTGTTTTATGGACTTTGATAAATTCTTCGATAATTCTTCAAATACCTGTTTAGGAACAAGCAAAATTGACATGCCCCTATCTATATGATGCATGTAATGTTATGCTTTCTTTCTCCTCTTTTTCTTTTTCTTTGTTAATCTTATGTTCTGAAAAGTCATTCTTCTGATTTCTCTATTTCCTTTCCTTTTGCGGTATGCTCAATTTTGATCTTCATTTCTGTCAACTTTTGCTCAATGGGCATCTATTCTTGTTCTTTTACACGAGCACCCGCCTTTCTTCTTCGGGGTTTCTGTCTGCTTTACTGACAAACATTATATCATGCGTGTGCAGAGATTCTTACTATTCTTTCTGTTCTGTGTTGCCCCATTCGATCGTGCTCGGCTATCTTCCAGTTCTTTTGACCCAATATTCTGAGTATTTGTTAATTTCGTTATCGGGGTGAGCGAAATGCTTCTTAACCTCAATCTTCTTGTTGTCTCTTGACGGACACCATTCATCGATTTCTGTGCTTTAATTCTTTGGAGACTCAATGTTTACTTTTTTACCGTTCCCACACTTTGTAAACTCATTCTTGTCATGTTTCGTCCTTCATTTTCTTGAACCAAACAAGGCATCGTGGCTGGAATTCGCTTCTTGTTCTTGAGCTGTCTGACACTTATACCTCTGTTATGCATTGTAAGGTCATTTCTGGTTAGGGGCTCCAATAGTATCCGCAACCTTATGTTCTGGATCTTACCCCTGAAGTAATACATGGAAATTTGTGTTGCTTTAACTTGTCAATTTGCTGATTGGTGTTCCACTGAAGGGTATCATTTAGATTAACATACAAGATTTTGAAAACACATCGTAGGAGCTCTGGATATCATGTGCAAGAGTGGCTTAGATTCAACCACTTGGTAATTCCAAAGATGTGAAATCTTCCCTGGTGACTCGGTTCATCCTCATGATTATCACGTTGCTGCAGAGTGCTACTCTTTCTCAATTCTCATTATCTACTCCGCCCTCAAAAGGGTAGGCTTGTATAACCACTCGAGCGCAGAAATATTACTCTAGGAATAAAGTTCTGGGTGGTGTGAGTCTTAATTTTTCCCATGGTATCGCCTATTTTCTTTCTTTTCTTTTTCCTTCTTTTTTTCTTTTTTTGATTTTTTTTGTTTTTATCGTTATTTGAGGAAATCAATTCGTCACAGTCCTTTGTCTTGAGGACAATGATGGAGCAAACAACACTGCCCCAAGTTACTCGGCATAGTCACGATTAGAAAATATTACCATCACTCATGAAGCTAAGGTTTCTTGAATTGGATGATGTATCTCCACCCTATCGCTTCAGCGGAGTGCCCCAAAATTTCCATACTCTTATCCGAACAAGCCTATTGCCAGGTTTCGAACATAGGAGTACTTTTTTATTATTATTTTATTTTCATTTTCATTTCTTTTTTCTTTATTCTCTTTTTCTCTTCCTTTTTTGTTTTGTTTCTTCTTTACTACCTAGAAGATTATGCCTAGAGTTTCAATTTCAAGCAACTCTACATGGTTGACATTTAGAGCTTTTTCATCCTTGAATATCATCGAAAGAGTAATAATCTCGCTTTGCTGACCAGAGTCCGGTGGGGAAGATCACACATCATCGTTGTCACGACATCTATCTAATGTCACATCTTGCAATTGATATCCAGCGTACTACAACGATGAGAAAATATCTATGTGCTTTCAAAAACATTATATGTTAAGCGAAATGTGTTTCTTATTGAAAGTAAAAACCAACAAACATGCCCCATCACAAAAGATCTTTGCCACATGAGGGCCACATAGAGTTGATCCCTTGTATTACTTCAGGAAGATATTTTAATGTAGAGACATCTATGGCTTCTTCAGCACTATGTAGATTTGCTTCTCATCCTTGGTCTTCCACTGCTTGATCAGCTCTTGTGTCAGGGTTCCATCATTGACCAGCTTCTTGATTTCATCCAGTAAAGGTCTACATTTTCTGGTGGGATGCCCCGGTGCCCTCATATGGAATTCGCATGTGCTACTCGAGTCAAAACTATGGGCATACAGATCAGGTGCACTCTTCATCGGCCTAGGAACAAGATAGTGACCCTCTACCAGATGAGGCCAAATGTCTGAGATAGATATTCCAAACACTTCCAAATTTGCGCTCGTCCGAGGGATTTTCCTTGATGACCCCGATTTGTCAGTCTGTCTTCTTCTTTTACGGCCACGCGAACCCTGGAGATGACACTCATTTACGTCTCCATCCTTATCTATCTTATCTTCGATTCGGTCCTTAGACTTAGACCCCAATTTTCCTTCTTTGATTGCATATTCTATCCTCTCTCCAATCGTCATGAAATCTTTGAATCCGCTTCTCGATTTCTCCAACATCACATCGAAGAAGGGAGAGGGAAGCGTTGCATGAAATAGGGGAGTCAACTCTTCTTCCGCTATAGGGGGCTGGACTTGGGTCGCCAGACATCGCCACCTTAATGCATATTCCCTGAAGCTTTCACTTGGTCTCATTTTCTCATTCTGAAGAAACTGTCGACAGGGTGCTAAATCTAAAGCATATTTGTATTGATCCAAGAAGGCATTAGCGAGGTCACCCCATGACCTAACTTGGTTTCTGTTCAAACGGTTATACCACACTGCTGTTGGTCCCGTCAGGCTATCATGGAAATAGTGGATCAACAATTTTTCGTTCTTCATGTATCCTTCCATTTTTCTACAAAACATGGTTAAGTGAATCTTCGGGCAGTTGGTTCCGTCATACTGCGCAAATCCGGGAACCTTGAAATCTGGAGGAATGACCAAATCAGGGACTAGGCAGAGTTCCCTCGTATTGAAGACATTTATCTTCTCTTTCTTCTTAAGCTCTTTCTCAATTTTTTCTTCTAACTGGTCAAGCCTCGACTCTTCAATTCGTTCCATTTTCCGATTAATTCTGCCATCGAACCCCATGTATTAAATGATGAAGTGCCATGTGATGATAAAACAATAAAAAATGTGATGCAAATGCAATGCATGAATGCAATAAAGCATTGATTCCGCAAGTGATTTGTCCTTATAGAACATCTTTCATTCAGACCAAAAGGTTTCATTACATCCGGTATTAGGGTTTTACAGATATCGGTGAGCCCTGGCACCTAATGTCTTGACCTCATTAAATAGTCCCGTCAGTTTTCCTTCGCGGTACAATGCCGGGTCCATATTCAGGCTTATTGGTGCTGCTGCATCGGCTAAATCTGCTACCTGTTGAGCTACTTGTCGGGCTTGAGTCGTAACCATCTTCATGTCCCGATCTTTCTCCCGTATTGTTTGCTCGGCCTTTTGTAGCTTGACGGTCATTGCCCCAGCACGGATCTCACTGGTATGTAAAGCAGTCTCGAGCCTCACTATCTGTTGTTTGAGTGCTGCATTTTCCATTTGGAAGGCTTGTGATTCATTCCTTTCCTGGTGCAGACTTGATTTCAGGATATCTTCCATGGCCAGACTGCTTTCCAACTCATTTTGGAGAAAGTCGCGTTGGCCTTCAGCTTCTTCCAGCTTCTTTGATAATGATCTGATTTTATTCTTACTATTTTTGCATTTCTGCTTCCAGCGTTCTGAATCATTCCTCAGCTGAATCATACCATTGACCCACTATTCCGCGGTGTCACCCAGACCGAAACTCTTGAATTCAAAGTGCAGCTTCTGGTACTCGTCTTGTACGCTCTTTAATTTCATGCTCAGATTGTGCCTCTCATGCTCAAGTTGGTCGCGCTTGTGTGCGAATTCATCTTCTGAGACACTTTTATTCTTGGCTCCTAACTTTATCTCGCTTGAGTGACCCACTTCTGTGTTATCTGAACCTTGGGCTCGGTATTGACCTTCCTTCGATTTTGCCCTTCGTTCGGGCAACGGCTGGCTGGCCGAAGAATCGGGGTTGTCCGTCTTCGAAATCCAAAATTCCCATTCTGATAAGATCTCGAACTCTGTTCTTCAGGGCCTTACAATTTTCAGTGTGATGACTCGAATCGCCTATGTGGTAGCTACACCGGACACGACTGTTGTAATCTTTCGGATAAGGAGGTTTTCTTGGTACAGACTTCACTGGTACGATAAGGTTCCTTTCGACAAGCAACGGAAGTAACTCGGCGTATCTCATGGGTATAGGATAATGTCTTTTGATGTCATTAGATTCTCGAACTTCCCCTGGTTTTGCCTCTGTTCCCTGGGTATCTACCCCAGATGTGCTACTTATCTGCTTCTTGAGATTGATCACAAAGGGATTTGATTTGTCATATTTAACGATGTTGTCTGTTTTGATATTCTGACCATTCTGTTCCACATTCTGCTCCCCGACCGAATCTTTTCTGAGTTCGACATGCTGCTTGCCTTTCATCATGGCATTCATCCGGTCCATCATCTCGGACATCTGCTTCTTTAGTTCTTGTATTTCGTCTTGTTTGTCACCGGGATTGACGCTGCTTACCGAATCTGTTCTGGTGTCCTTGAATGGTTCTTCTTCGGATGTCACTGTCCTAGTCTTGGGATGAAACTCTGGAATTGGACCCCCTTCCTTCAGGTCAAAGAACCTTTGGTCCATCATGAACAATCTTCTATTATGGGAGAAATCACTCGGGAATCAATGCCCCACACACACTAATGCGAATGCGATGATATGCAAAAACAAAACAAAAGAAAACAAGTCAGTACCGGACAAAAATGATAAGTACGTAATAAAAGGGCAAATTATATGCGATAAGCAAACAAGGCAATCCTATTTACATTCCATCTAAGACACCTAGGTTATCCGCATGGCTCTAACATGGTGGGTTTCTATGTGCTTTCTATATGCAGTTTTGGTTCTAGGAGGTACCCGAATTGTCCTCGCTGTCCTCTACTAAGAGTAGCAAGGCCCCCGATCATCATCCATTATAGGCTCCTTTCAACCGAGTTCAATTCAGGGGGACCCATTCGCTTATGCCCGTACGAAGGAACGATATCCTTACGAAAGCATAAGGTACTCGAGCCCCGAAGGTACTTGCTAGGCCCATACGGGAGAACAATATCTCCATGAAAGCATTAGCGTTTTCCCCCCACTTAAAAAAGACGGGTTTATATGCCATATTTTAAATGCGTTAAAATAAACGCGCAATTACGACCGAATGTTAATTTAATAGTCACTTCAATCCGGAACTTCCAATATTAGTAAAGCGGTAATTATTTTAAAAGCTTGACTCTCATTTGTTTTTTTTTCAAAAAAAACAAAAAAAATGTCCCCAGCGGAGTCGCCATCTGTAGCGATGTCTTTTTTTCATCGCTAAATAAAACGTGGCTTTTTCGAAGAGTGTTTTTGAAAGGGTGTTCGTGATTCTTTGGATATAAAATATTTATTCCGTGGGGTTTTTTTAAAAGAAACCGCATTTAAAAAAATAGAGTCGCCACCGGCCACTTAGGTAGGTCGGACACCATAAAACCAGAGATTCAAAAAGACAGGGTTCGGGAGTCGGTTACGGATGGGGAAGGATTAGCACCCCCACACCGCCCAAAATTGGTACTTTAATAATTACCGCTTTATTAATATTGGATTTTTCGGATTAGAGTGACGATTATTTTAAAATTCGGTCATAATTGTGAATATATTTTAAGGGTCCCGTTACCCGAGAATAAACGCCCAACCACTATCACTACGCTTGATACTGGCCCCGTTTACGCTCGGATAAAAGGACTCCGCATTAACAAGTTATATCTCGATATGCAATCTTAGTGGCAAAAACGTAAAACATGGCAAAAATATTTAAATATAATAAATATTGACATACCAGAATACTAATTTAACATAAATGATATTCTAGACTAAAACATGTATATATACATATTATTCTAAATAATAGATAAAAACAACTATAATATGTCAAAATAACAAGGCAGGAATAAGTACATATAGACGAACAAATATTTCAAAAAGACATGCATACTGGTAATAAAACATATTTCAACATATACGGGTCCACATCTCGTACAAAAAGGGGTAAATACACTAACATATAACCCTAAAAAACAAGGAAACACACACATATAAAATACAAAATACGCCATGTACGAATCAACTAAAACATAACATGCTTAATATGAATAACCAGATAAAGGACACATGACCATTATAATATTAATACACATACATATGTAAACATAAAATACGAGTCATATACGAGGGACATAAAATAAAATAGAATAATAGAATACATCAACATATACGATTATAATACGAACATTAGTATTTACAAAGAATACAGGACTGAAATGAAAGAAAAACAAAAGTCAGTGGCAGAAATTAAAGAGCAATAATATGTAATTTAGGGAAACAAACGAAACCTAAAAGGACCAGAATTGTAATTAGACCAAGGGGCAGACCCAAAGTGAAAAATTCGAAAACGTGGGATGATTAAGGGTGTAATTTTACCATTCAGAAACTGATTCGGTGTAATTTAGGGACTAGATTGTAACCTTTTGAAATATCAGGGGGACTAAGATTGTGATTATACCATGCGGCAAGACAAAAATGAAAATATTGAAAACGCGGTGGGATTAAGTGTGTAATTTACCCATTTAGCAAAATAAAAACAACTATAAAAGCCCCCCTTTAAGGCCGAAACCAAATTTTTGGCCATTCGTTCATTTTTCTGATTTTTGGTAAGAACCACGTTCATTTTTTCTCTCGTCTGTTCTTCTAAAACCCAGAATCCGGCGGCCGGCCGCCGCTAACCGGCGCCGACGAGCCTCCAAAATACACCAAAACAACCCCCTTGTCGTCCTCAATACGAATCCTAGGTTGGATTCAGAGGATATACCTCTATTCGCCCTAGATCTAGGAAATACGAACCAAAAAAATATTTTTTTAGACCAAAACAACACTACGAAGGGTCTTCTCCTCCCTTTAGTTCACCAGATCTGGCTTGTAAAGGCCGAAAGGCTTATCACTGAGGAAGGGAAGACCCACAAACAACGCCGGTAAGACTACTCTCCTTTTTTGTTTCTGTTTTTTTTGTTCTATTGCGTATATGCATGTGAAGAAAACAAGTAAGAAAAAAGAGACAAAAATTTACCACTGGACTGTCTTTTGATTATCACTTGACTTGTTACAAAAATTTTTGTTTCTACAAGATCTTCTTTCTCCTTTTTTATTCTTACTCTCGTTTTTTTTCTTTTTTTCCTCCCTTCTTTTTTCGCATCCCCCGTTACAAAAGTTCCCGTTTCATATATATTATTGTCCCTGTTTGTTGCAAGTTGCATCTTCTTTTTCAGATCTGAACTGACACTTTTGCTTGTTGTCTTGGGCATATTCTAGAACACGGGACTAATTATCGCGCGGTGGCGATATGGACATTCGCGCCGTGTCAGACGGCGTTCTCGGCCGTTAGATCGGTCGATCTAACGGTCGAGATGGCTTGAAGAACGATCGGCTGGATGAAGCCTCGATTTGATGAGACGGCGGCGATTTCGCCACGTGGAGCTCCGCGATCGAGGAGTCGAACGCGTGGATCTTACGCGCGCGTGGGATATTAAAGCGTCCGTAGCGTGGACCCACGCGCGCGCGTGGCACTCGAGCGGTCCATACGTGTGGAACACGCTACCGCGTATATATTTTTGACCTCCTGGTTGCATCGTGGCCGTTGGATCAGATCTTGATCCAACGGCCCACAGTTACCTGCACATTGTAATTAGATAAGATTCAGATTTGGGCCAAACGGGCCTTGTAATTGAATTTGTAATTGGACTGTAAATTTATTTGGGTTTAATATATTTAATTCTTTTCATTTTGTCAGCCCAATAATAATAATAATAATAATAACATAATTATAACAGCAATATATATATGATACAAACATATACTTATACAAGTATAACATATTGGCATACGTACATATAATCCTGCACATAATTAACATAACTTCTATATATATTAATCAAATACGCTCATACTCTAGATACATACGCGACACACATTCATCATTAATACGTATACATGCATATAATATAATGTACATGCACACACCACACCTTATATATATATTAGTAACATTCATGCATATAATAAACATATAATATAATACTAATATGTATTTACAGGTAAAAAATGAGTGATTACAGTACGCAAACCCAGAACTTACATTATGGAATTCGGATATCGCTTCCAACTCACCCAAAACATCAAGTTTGACCCCGAAATCAAGTCTACAAGTTATGAGAAGTATATTAAGTGAATTTCTACCAATTTTATGTTTTATTAACATCAAAACATGAGAGTTAGTAGTTAGTAGTGTACTACCAATTTTATCCCAAGCTTAATCTCAACCAACAATATCAAAACATGCAACAATATCTAGTTTTATGATTTCCAGGAAACTATGAGAGTTAGTAGTGTACTAACCTTGCATTAAAGCTGAGAATAAAGCCTCCAATTACTCAATCTCGTTCTTCCTCTTGGAACCCTTCTAAACATCTTCTTCCCTCATTTCAAACAATGTTTACCTTATTTCGTAGATCCTTGGATGATGATCAAATCTTCCTCCACAACCAAAATGATATTCTCACCCAAAAGCTCAAAGATTTCACCCTTTTTGTTTTGGTTCTTAGAAGCAAGAGATGAAAATATGGAGGATGAGGAGACATGAGACAAGATGATTTCATCCCCTCCCTTTTTGCATCACATAAAGAAAATGTCCCCCAAACCTTCATCCAATTATGCTTTTACCAAACTACCCTTCTTAAATTCTTCTTAACCCATATTTAACCCAACAACTCAAGCCCAACAACAAGGATCGAGCCCAATAAGGCTCTCAAGGCCCCAACATCTTGGCCCAAACGTAAAGCCCATGCTTAACCTGACCCTCAGATTCTAAAATTCGTGTCGTTACACATCCCTTCTTTTCCCTATAGTCATTTTCTCCCCTCTAGGTATGACTAGAATTAGATAAGATTTATAAAAAAATTATGATATTGTAATTGCGTGTGCTTATGCAGTAATATGCTCCTCTTTCATTTTTCTTTGTTTGCTTGGGCTCAAAGAAAGAACACAAACATATTTTATTGCTTTATTTATGTAGGAAAATGCACCCGTAGGGATAGACAGCTAGTTAAAAACTATTTCATTTTGTTTTTGAAAAGGCAACTATTGATAGAGTGAAAGTTAGGAGATCATAAGGGGTAAGTTATACAACACATAAATCCCAATAAAAGAAAGCCCATGATTAGTGGTGGTAACGGGGTGGACGATGACGGTTTTGCATTTTTATTTCGTCTCAACACTTGCGAGTATAAATTTTGAAAATTTTATTGAATGTTTCGAGGATTTTTTCATCTTCATACACTCTCGCATGGATCCCTGCGAGTTTCGGGGAATCTCGTCTTAAAAAAACAAAACTTGCTACTTTATTAGTCAAAAATATGATCAATTTCAGTTTACAAGTCATATATGCATTACACTTAAAAATATCCAAATCTTAATACATTAAAACAAATATCCAACGCTAAATCTTCAACATTACAAACATTAAAACAAATATTCAACATTATAACATAAATATGTCAAGGGTATATAGGTAAATGGGAGGTAAGTATATTTCAAAAACAATATAAAATATCAGGGATTCTTGTGAGTATTTTTTGGATCCCATGAGGATTTATACGGTACAATTTAGGGATCCTTACGGTGCGAATATAGCAAACTCCGTCTCCATCCTCATTTGAGCTTTGGTGATAAAATTCCCCCGTCTTCATCCCATGGGTAAAGGTTTCGGTTTTTCCTCATTCTCGTCTGTTTGAATCCCCGTAATTTTCGGTTATTCCCCACCCGATTGCCACCTCTACCCATGATTATTCTTTTGCTATGATAAATATGAACGCTAGCAGACTAGTAGGGGTGAAAAAAAATCAAATTTTTCGACTTGACTTATCTCGGACAAAAATTTTAATAAAGATTGAATGATAAAATAAGACTCGAATAAATATGTAACTTCAATTCCAATTTTTGGAAACAATTTTTTCTTCTTGCAATTTAGTCTATCAACTTTGTATTTTATTCAATTTAGTCCTCTGACCGCAACTCTTTGCAAATTCTTTCTTTTCATCAATCCATTAACTCTTTTATGCTCTCATCAATATTTTCCCCTCATAATCTCATCTTTAAAACATATTATAAACATATTATATAATTTTAGATGATATTTGGATTTATTAAATAGCATTACAAATCTTACTCACACTTGTGAAAAATATGAAGAAATATATTTTATATCTTATATGGTTATAAAAGTCATTTAAATTAGAATAAATCGGTATCATAATATTTTAAATATTTATAATTAAATCAACTAAGACCTTAAAAGCCTCACTTAATTGACAATTGAGAGATGATTTAGAGAACATTATTTTGTTCATTATATGAATTTTTTTAGTGCAAAATTTGTGGGACTGTTCTATCATTCTAGGAAAAGGTTAGGCGAGTGTATGTATTTGTTAGTGAAATAACAATTATCTTTTTTGTTGAGAGTTGATTAGATGTTGTTCTCTATGTAATATCAGTTTAGTTTTCTTAGCACTTTAATAATTCATACGCACTTTATACATATAGAGCTCGAATTTGGATTATTTAAATAAAATATGTTATCTTTTTCCATTGATATCACTCCACGAGTTCTTCTTAGTTTAAAAAGTTATATTCTTAGTTGAAGATTAATGAAAGACGTGACTAATCAAATATATGCCTATTTGAATAGTTGTAACTAGGGATGTAAAAACAGGTAATCGGATGGGTTTCAAGGCGGATCCTGTCAGGCCGGGTCAAATTAGATACAGGTCATTCCATGTTGATTTGATGTTTCGACTCGATTCGGGTCGGGTCGGGTTCATTTCAGGTCGGGTCAAAATGGTTCAGGTCCGAATCAGTTAACTGACGGGTTAATTTGGCTCGGGTAGACTTCAGGTCGGGTTCATTTCAAGTCGGGTTCATTTCAGGTCGGGTAATTTCAAGTCGATTTCATTTCGGGTAGGGTTAATTCAGGTTTCAAATTCGTATTAAGTTTGAGTTTGGTACAAATAGTCGATAGAATTTGGATTGTGTCATTTCGAGTGAATTATTTAACGCCTTTCACGAACACGAATCATATTAAAAATAAATATTAGGCATTAGAATGAACAAAAATATCATCGTTATTTAAAATATTGGAGTAAATTACAAAAATTAGAAATAAATAAGGGTCAATTTCAGTGAAAAATTAAATTTTAGGGACTAACATGAACAAAAATATCATCATATTAAAAATATTGGACTAAATTACAAAATATAAAAAATAGTGATTAATTTTGGTTAAAAAATAAAATTTTAGGGACTAACATGGACAAACATATCATTATATTAAAAATATTAGACTAAGTTACAAAAAAAATGAATAGGGGTTAATTTCAACTAAAAATTAAATTTTAGGTACTAGACTAAACAAAAATATTATTGGACTAAATTGCCAAAAATATAAATAAATACAGGCAATTTTGACTAAAAATTAAATTGTAGGGACTAGAATAAACAAAAATATTATTCGACTAAATTACCAAAAATAAAAATATATATGGGTCAATTTCGGCTAAAAATAAAGTTTTAGGGACTAGAATGAACAAAAATATCATCATATTAAAAACATTGGACTATATTACAAAAATTTAAAATAAATAGGGGTCAATTTTAGTTAAAAAATTAGGGACTAATATGAACAAAAATATACCCTTAAATTGAATTAGGGACACTTGTGACTAAATCAGGGAAAGTTTTAAAAAAATTTGTCCTTTCCCTCTTTTTTTTTACCAATTATCTATTTCTTTTTTTTATTAAAATGAAAGGTGGGAGTGAATCAGGGAAAATAGTCCCGCCTGATTTTTTAGGTTATGGACAATTGTTTTTTTAACACTTTTGACTTTAGATATTTTTTATTTAAGTCTTAAATTTTCAATTTTAGGTTTTAATTTAATTCAATTGAGTCCAAATTTAGATTAATTTAATTGAAATTCCACATTTGGTTTTAGAATTCTTTTAGTTATGTCTGTGATTTATGCTTCTAGGTTTTAATTTAGCTCAATTAGATCCTGAGTTTAATAAGTTAATTCCATTCGGACATTATTATTATACCATATAAATTTTGATTTAATATAATTATACAAAATTTTAATTTGGATGTAAACATGTAATTTTACACATGAAAGTTGAAATTTTAATTTAGTTTAATTGTACACATGAAGCTTTGATTTCAAATTCAAATGCATAAATTAGAAAGTTGAATCAAAATTAATCTCGTAAATCAATAACCCTAAACTAAACCATAAACAGTTAATACTAAACCCAAAACTATAAACCTTAAGGAATCGAAATTAATTTCATAAACCAATAACCATAAGCTAAACCATAAACCACTGATACTAAACAATAAATCATTGATACTAAACCCTAAACCTTAAGGAATCCAAATTAATCACATGAACCAATAACATCATCTTTACTTTATTATTAAATTATAAAAATTAGAAATAAAAATGAGTAAATGTTAGTTTAAAATAAATTTGTAGGGACTAAAATGAATACAAATATCATCATATTAAAATTTTGGACTAAATTACACAAATTAAAATAAATAAAGATTAATTTCGGTTAAATAAAGATTTGTAGGGAATTAATTGAGCACTAAACTACACATAAACTCTAAAGCATTAACGCTAGCCCCTAAATCATAAACCATAAACCTTAAGTCATAGAAATTTTAGGGACTAACATGAACAAAAATATCATCATATTAAAAATATTGGAGTAAATTACAAAAATTAGAAGTAAATAAGGGTCAATTTTGGTGAAAAATAAAATTTTAGGGACTAACATGAACAAAAATATCAGCATATTAAAAATATTTGACTAAATTACAAAAAATGAATAGTGGTCAATTTGGACTAAAAATTAAATTTTATCTACTAGAATAAACAAAAATATTATTGGACTAAATCGCCAAAAATATAAATAAGTATGGGGCAATTTTGACTAAAAATTAAATTATAGGGGCTAGAATAAACAAAAATATTATTCGACTAAATTACCAAAAATAGAAATATATATTGGTCAATTTCGGCTAAAAATAAACTTTTAGGGACTGATGTGAACAAAAATAAACTCATAATCCAATCCCATAACCCCAAATATTCAGCTTAAAACATTTACCCCTAAACTCCAAACCTTAAACCTCAAATCTTATAATCACTGATAATTAAAGTCTAAGCTGAATCCCTAATCCCTAAACTATTCCTATAACCCTGACACTCAACTTGAAACATATATTATACCTCAAAACCTCAAACCTCAACCCCTAAATCTTATAAACACTAATAATTAAAGTGCAATCCTAATCCCCGAATCCTTTAATCCCTAAACTAGTCTCATAACCCCAAACACTCAACTTGAAACATGTATTAAACCCCTAAACCCCAAACCTCAACCCCTAAATCATGCAATCACTAATAATTGCTACTTGAAAGCCTAATCCCTAACTAATCACATAACCCCAAACACTCAACTTTGCACATTTGCCCATAAAACCACAAACCTCAACCCCTAAATCTTTCGATCACTAATAATTACTACTTGCAAGACTAATCCCCTAATCCCTAAACTAATCTCATAACCCCAAACACTAAACTTGACACATTTACCCCTAAACCCCAAATCTCAACCCCTAAATCTTACAAACACAAGTAATTTTAATTAAATACATTATAATTAAAATTATAATAATTTGAATATTAAATTAAATATTAATTAAAAATATTAAATTTTTATTTTTAATTAAATATTAATTTAAAGTTATAATCTAAATAAATTAAATATACACTAATAATTTAATTAAATACATTATAATTAAATACATTATAATTAAAATTACAAGAATTTAAATATTAAATTAAATATTAATTCAAGGGTTAGAATCCACTTACATGGTGTAAAACTCATTTAGTTTTACACTAATTTTAGGCCGTTGGATAATGGTAATAAATGAGGGTAAAACTAAATGAGTTTTATACCATATAACCGGATCTCATCCCTTAATTTAATTAAATATATTAACTTTATAATTTTTAATTATATATTAATTTAAAGTTATAATTTAAATAAATTAAATATACACTAATAATTTTAATTAAATACATTATAATTAAAAAGTAATTTAAAAATTAATTAAATATGTTATAATTATTAATTAAAATTAAAATAAAATTATTAAAATAATATATTTACCCTAAGTATAAATGCACCCTTAAAAGGGTCTGGCCGAAGCCCTAGCCCCTTAAAAATTCTAAGTGATCCACTTACACATAATGTAAACAATTATAAGTGATCAAAACGTTACTTTTTTAAATTTAAAGAATAAAAATGAAAAATTATAAAATATAAGTGACCAACAATTTTGTTTACCCTATAAGAAAAAAAATCAATGGCGTTAGCGCCAAAGTCCTAAAATCTTCCTACCATTTATAGTATTAAAATATATAATTATAATCATAATTTTATTGAAATCAAAGGCATTCAAAAACTCTTCCCGCCATTTATAACATTAAAATATATAATTATACTCTCAAGTTTACTTAATTTTCGTTAAAATTATTTATCAACAACTTTAATTTGTGTACAATAATTAAAATTTACGTTATTATAATTACAACTATAAATTTAAAACAATGAAAACGGTTAACCTTCTAATATTTGAATTTTATCAAATCAACAAAAAGTTTTCAATCTTCCCCAAATAAAATTTGGTCAAATTAATCAATAAAATTTGGTTAAGTTAATAAAAAAAAAGACAAATGAATATCTATACTTAGTAGTGTCAAGTGCGATTTGGTTAAAAGATAACATAAATATATAAAAAACATAAATATGTTTTTTTTTCTTTCCTTTTTTTAAAATTTTAATTGATTATATATGTAGGGACTAGAAATTTGGAGCAGAATAAAATACAAAAAATGAATAGGGATTAATTTGAAGTAAAAATTAAATTTTAAGGACTAGAATAAATTGGATTAAATTGTCAAAAATATAAATAAATAAATATGTGCCAATTTTGACTAAAAATTAAATTGTAGGAACTAGAATAAACAAAAATATTATTAGACTAAATTACAAAAAATAGAAATTCCCCTAATTCCCTCCAAATTTTGGATGGCTTTTATCCCTCCAAAATTTTTAGACTAAAAGTAAATTAATCTCAAACCTAAAAAATCGGTGGCTTATTTCCCTCCAAAATTTTGTCTTTTTCCCTTTTTTACCAATTGTTTTTTTTTCAACCAATTGTTTTAGTTTAATTCAATTGAGTCCCCAACTTAGATTAATTTAATTGAAATTTCACATTTAGTTTTAGAATTCTTTTTAATTATGTCCGTGATTTATGCTTCTAGATTTTAGTTTATCTCAATTAGATTCTAAGTTTATTGAGTTAATTCAATTCAAACATTATTATTATTATAACATATAATAAACTTTGATTAAATATAATTATACACAAAATTTTGATATTGATGTAAACATGTAATTGTACACATGATAACATCAACATGAAAGTTACTAATAATTTATATTGAATGAGTTACTAATTTAATAAAATTTCAAACTTAGTAGTGTCCAATGAATATCTAAATCCAATCTTTCCTTTTTTTGATATTTTTAATTGATTATATATGTATATATAACAAAAAGATTATTTAACACTTTAAATTGATTTAAAAAAATAATAGTTTACATTTATCAACACTTTAAATTCATCAAATCATAGGCTTCCTCAATTACATGTTAGGTAAATCAAGTCAGGTCAATATTATTTCAGGTCAACAACAGGTCGGGTAAAATCGGATCTCGGGTCGATTCAGTCGGGTAATATCGGTTATATGCCAAGTTAGTCTCGGGTTCAGGTTCATTTTAGTCGGGTGCAGGTCGAGTTTCGGGTCCACAGTAACAGGTTCAATTCGGGTTCGGGTCGTTCTCAGTCGGATGCAGGTCAAGTTCGGTTGCTAAAGTAACAGGTCCAACTCGGGTTCGAGTCAACAACAGTCGGTTACAGATCAATTTCGGGTCATCGCATCCTCGAGTCAAACCAGGTTCTGACTCGAATAGGTTTCAGTTGGATTTTCAGGTCGGATCAACTTTTTACATCCTAGTTGTAGCTGTTGCATTTTGAAGACACGTCAAAACATTTAGAAAGATAGTTTCATTTTATTCTCCCTCCATTTTCTAATATTTATGGATTGTTCTGTAGAAAATACCACATCATTTGTTTACATAGAAATTGAT
The DNA here is from genome assembly GCA_019671005.1 of Hibiscus mutabilis. Taxonomy (NCBI): domain Eukaryota; kingdom Viridiplantae; phylum Streptophyta; class Magnoliopsida; order Malvales; family Malvaceae; genus Hibiscus; species Hibiscus mutabilis. Next base: position 33,346,492 of record CM033749.1, read on the forward strand.
AGTCTTGTTACATATGGCTCGGTGTTCAATGCAAAACCTTGAAAGTAAGGATGGACATAAAAATTTATGTCAGAGGGTATAGACCGTTAATGAGTTATAAAGTTTGAGTTTTACTAATGAAGAGAGTCACACACGATCACTATATGCCTCATTAAAAACTCTTCCGTATTTGAAGGGGAAAATGAGTGCATAATGGCAATAGAAAATATAATTAAGAAACAAAACTCGCCTATAAAACAAGGATTCCCAGCCTTCTAAATCCGGCATCACACCATACAAAAGGACAACAATTTAGATGTTCGTAATTACCAAATTTTAAGACTAAATTTAGATCATCGATAAAAAATATAAAAAAATATATAATATATATACACACTATATAAGAGTTTGAAATTTTTAATAGATGCGACTGTCCCTCCAATATTGCTCGATCCATCTCTGGTTAATGGTCATTTGATCCTATTACATTCTCAAGATTTATCTGTCATTAACTATTGTACAAACCAACATACATGGTGAAGCGAATAGAGCATAAAAAAATGGCATCTTACATACCTTAATTATTTTGACCCACACACCAACACCTATCTGGTGTTACCATCGCCTAGGATGTAAATGAACATGATCCGTTTGTTCAAACTCGGTTTATTTACATCTTTATTATCACCTGGATGGAAAAGGATAATGATATATATATATATATATATATATATATATATGTTGAATTTGAAAATTATTCTGTTTTTGCCTATTGTGGCCAATCAATCGTAACACGTAGCATCTTTGTAAGCATTTCCAGTTTACCTATGCTGGATGGTATTGCCATACATGCAACTTTTCTTCTTTTTTTCACTGCTTTTGGAAATGCCTTACCAGTAGTAGACAGTACAGTCAAGTCATGTAACGGCAAACTTTTTATAAAATTTTACTCCATAGTAACCTCAAAAAATTACCTCTCTATCTATAAATAAAAGCATGAAAAGCCTCCTGTTATTAAGTTGTAATCATTTCACCATAGGTGCATGTCTCGATTTTCTTTTGCAGCAATCGAAGGTAACAGAGTAGGCGAGGCACTTGCGGAAACTTTTTGATTGCTGCTGGTAAAGGCAAATGCAGATACGAAATCCTGCAACTGCAAGACCTGAGTTTCAATTCTGAACATTGATTCCAATCAGCATTTTTATGACTGATTTGATATATATCAGAATTTCCTTACATAATGTCACATAATGCTTGTAATAAATTCTACCAGAATGTCCTAAGACAATGTCAAGTTCCAAAGTCTGTCTTGTTTTCTTTTATCCAAGTTGATCTCCTCCGCGAGTCTCCGATGCTTCGCCAGAACTTATGTTCCTGTCGTTCAAGGGGCTCGTAAATTCACCGAAGACGATACAACTTTTTACAGCGTGGTGACCCCTAACAAGATTTATTTTGACGTGGTCAGGCAATCTAAGAGTATATCTATCATCTTCTCTATTCCTACCCATGGAATGCCCCGTGGAATGTGACCTTGAAAATTTTTCAATCCTTTCACGTCTCCTAAGTTGTTCTTCTCTTGTATTTGAAGTGGATTCTTCTTCTTCTTCTGATCTGTCGACTTTCTCGTCGTTATCGTCTTTAATGTTGATGCAGACAGAATCTTCGATTAAACTTTGATTTGTTACAATTTCACGCATTGAATTGCTACGAACAAATAGAGGGGATTTCTCAAATGATTTCCTAGGAACATCAAGTTCCCTGCGACAAACTGGACAAGTTTTATGCGATTCGAGCCAAACATCAATACACTCTTTATGGAAAACATGACAACAAATCGTCAAAAGTCGAAGCATATCATTGTCATCGAACTCTCCCAAACAAATAGCGCATTCTAGGCCGTACTTTTCGCCTCGGAACTCTTTGACAGTGGAATAATAGAATGTTGGGAAAGCTTGTATTAGTTCAGGATCAAGGCCGTTATTCATAATTTCACCTGCCATGGAAGCTACATCGACCGGAGGTGAAGGGTTATGCCGATTATGCCAGAGACGTACAAGATTCTCCACCATACACCTACAAAAGTACAACGTTAAAAAACCGAAGAAGAATGAAATGAGGAAAATTACAGCTACGGTTACAGGCGGTGGCAAGCTGAAGTCATGTGACGAGGACGATTTGGCATAACCAGAAGATGGTGACATAGAAATAAAAAGGGCAGCAAGGACCGGAATGTAGATCGTTCCGGCATAGTAAATACTCATTGACAATGGAAAGTAATGGAGATTTTTGTTTGTTATTGCGGAGAAAGAAGAGGATAAATTAACAAGGCAGCATGTCAATGTGTTACTAAAATAATTTGAAAGGTAATGCTTGGTAAGCATTATATTTATGGCTATTGAGCGAGTCCTTTGTGTGACTTGCTCTGTTTACTATTGTTGCCAACCAATGACATTATTCAAACCACAACATTCCTTATTTAGCATTTGGTTACAGACAGTACTCTTGTTCTGGTTCAAGCCAAGTACCACAGTATCCTGTCTAAAACTTGCTTTTAATACTAATCCATCTAGGCTAAACATGAGACATTGGTTGATCTTAATAAGTAACAAGATTTTAACTTGAAAATTTCCTTTATGAAAGAGGGTATGACAGCAAATTAGCTTGTACTTAAAGGTTTCCACAAACAGTGAGTCTAGGGTGCAACAGGGTTACGGTGTGGCACCAACTAAAACGTTACCAAACACGGATCCTAAAATATTACCTACTAACCTAAAATATTACACTTTTTTATAACATTTTAGGTTGGTGGTCTCACGACATGTATCGAAACTTGACTCTGAGTATCAATACTTGTCACTTCTGATAACATTTTAGGTTGGTGTTAAGTATTCATACTAGTCGCGAGACCACCAACTTAAAATATTATCAAAAAGTAACATTTTAAGTTGGTGGGTAATATTTTAGGTTCCGTATTTTGTAACATTTTTGTTGGTGTCGCACGTAGCCGTACCGTAATCCTGATGTAGGTTAGACTCCCCTTCCACAAATAGCAAATTTTGCATAGTTCCTTCTTTTCAGATTAAAAAGGGCCATCTAATAATAATTCATATTTGATAACAAGGACAGATTCTACAGCAGTCATACAAACTTCGTATTCCCAGCCAGAGAGGGAATATTCATACATAAATTTATGCTAGGGATCCTATAAAGTTTCAGAGATTGAAGTGAGGAATGAAAAAGATTTTCATATAAGCTGAAGGGTACATGACACAACTGTCCTAGGAATATCTAAAATTATTCACTTTCCCAGGAAAAGTTTCTTAGTGTAAGGAATCTCAGCTCTCAGCTCCCAGCTCTTGTTTTCTGTTTAGTTTTCTCGGTTCTTGCAAGAACGGTGTTTATTCAATGTCATCGATCCAATCACCGTATATCCGACTGATTTTATTCGGACCTTTCCATTTGTGGAGAGTTCTTTGTCCTGGACTCTGGAGTACGATAGATGTCCGCTGCGAAGGAACTCCAAGATGATAAACATCTGAATGCGGAACCAAAGGGGTTAATGCAGCCATAGTATCTGTAGGAGTCTTTGAAGGCACTCCTCCCACTTGCTTTGAATCAGAAGGGGCTGCAGAAGAATCCTTAGCGTCTGTATCCGCAAGGGACCCTCTGAATCGGTGTAACTCTGCATTAACAAAAAACATTCATCCCTATAGCAAAAGGAGACCAAAGCAACTCCGCAATCCATATAAAGCTTATTTCCATCAGATAAAATACAAGCTAAAGCACAGAAGATACCAATGAATAGCTGAAAAACTACAAAAAACACAACAAAACATCTATCAGGTTAGCTACTCATCAATGGAGCAGCGGCTTTAAGTTAAATTCAAAAGCAGAAGTGCGACAAAGGTTCTCGAATTTCAAAGGCACGATAACAACAAGGCTACAAGCATATGCCTATAGTAAGTGCATACTACCATGATAACAGTCCCACATTAACTAGCAACCAATTTGCTTGATACTCATTGATAAAAGTAAAATAGCATGGCTGCCATCAAGGAAAAAGTAAAATAGCACCGGTTTTTAAATTCGAATTCCAGCCACTTCAAAACAATAGCTACAAAGAAGCATACTCACCAAGCAGACAATTCTAGCATACTCAAGGGAATTGAAACATTACAGGCACTTGTCCTTAAATAGGAGCTTTTCAGTTAACATAAACTCTACCATTAATAACAAGTTACAACCATAAATACATTCTACAATCTAAACCAAAAGTGGATTAAATGAAAGTAAACCGATTACTCAATCAATCAATGAATAAACCATACCTGCAGCTCCATGAGCAAAATGACATTTATTTCCAAATGGGCAGTAACCAGTAAGTTCCCACTTATTACAAATCCTGGTCTTCCAATTAGATGGCTTAACATTCGAACCATTGCCGCCGCCACTAGGAGCACCTCCTCCTCCCCCACCACCACCGTACCCTCCAGGTCCCAGACTTATAGCTACACTCTCTCGATTCTTTGACTGCTCATCATGCAAAAACGTGCAATTATCACCATAAGGACACCCTTCCTCTGTATAAAACTTCTTGCAATGCCTTCCCTTATACGACCTCTGCGCTTCCCCGGAAAAAGTATTGGACCCCAAAGAAGGAATCTGGAATTCTTCCCTTGGTTCTAACAAAACCCCTTTCTCTTCTTCATGAGCAGCCACTATTTCTTGCCAATTATGAGGTGGGCGTCGGAGCTCTTCAATGCTGTGAGCGAAGTTACAATTCGTAACGTATGGGCAGGTGCCGGCCCTGAACTTGCAACAAAGCTTGGTCTTGAAAAACATTTTGCCTATGGCTTTGGACCTGGAATTCAAATCCTGGGAATTTCTTGGTTTCTTGTTCGGTGGCAGCTCTGAATTGGACCGTGATTGAGGTTGTCTTTGGTCGTAGCTGGAGTTGGAAGGTGTGTCGTTGGATGTTTCTTCGTTGTTCCAAGCACGGTAATCTTCTTCCGTTGCCCAAACTGAAGGGTCTGTCGAATTTGGAACCCAATTATCGGGTCCGTTTGTCGGAATCACGTGAACTACATTTTCTCTACCGTAATCCATGTTACTTTTGGACGATCAAAAATGAATTAAAAAAAACCCTAATTTTAGTAAGAAATCATGAAGTAGATGCACCCAGAAGCTAAAATTACATCAATTGGATTAAACTGAAGTTAAAGTGTGAGATTTTAATGATTCGAGAAATGGGTATTTGATTACACATCCATAGATAGTAAAATCAACATAAAATTTCCAACTTTTTTATGGAAAACAACAAGAATAATGGGAACAGCTACAACAGATCAAACGAGAATAGAAATGAAGGGAAATATTTGGAGTTAGATCTACAACATTAAAATATCGTGAAGATAATTTTAAAGAAAAAGTCTTGAAACGTGTAAAAGCTGAAATATTATCTTTTTATGCATGGTTGATGGAATAGGAAGATTAGAGAAACCCTCCGCAAGCACAGAAGTTTGAAGAAGATGTAAGGAAATCATGCGTAAACTTGTAATTTTCTTTTCTTTTCTTACTTAGAGTAATTTCAACATTCTTTTGCTATGTTTAAAAGGGGATTATATACTGAACATGTGATTTTAACGGTAAAAGATGATATATTTTATTTAAGTAATTTGAGTTTGAGCATTATGTGTACATGGTGTATTATTAAAGGGTTAAAAATTAAGCAGTTACTATCATGTAATCATACCAATATATTTTTAAAAAAAGATTATATTAGCATAGTTGGTTCAAATAGTAAATAATTTGATATTGTTTAAGTAAATTTTGAATTTGAGCTTTTATATATATAAAAATTTCGTTGAAGATTTATTTATCAAAATTAAATATGCGACATATATCGGTTCAAATTAATTAGGACAAAAAAAATTATATTTGTTTTCTTTTGAACCAAAGGAGGGATTATATTTACTACACTAACATTCTAGTTTCCAAATTTCATAAATGTGATTAAATAAGAAAAAAACTTCAATATATCGTCTGTGTAAATTTTAGTTTACACAGACTTTTTAATTTTAGGGTTTAGGGGTTTAATTTAAAGTTTAAAATTTAGGGTTTGGGTTATAAGGTTTAAAATTTTAGGTTAGTATTTAGAATGAATGGTTAAGGGTTTAATTTTTTAGAGTTTAAGTTTAATTTTGATTTATAATAAAAATAAACATGCTTATATATAAAATTTATTTTACATATAATGTGTATCAAATTTAACCCATTAAATAATTGTAAGTGTTCATATTGAATTGATTTATTGATAAAAATAAGAATGATTAATGTTTTGGACAAATAAGAAAAGCCGGTAATTTTCTGTTGCTTTTTCTATTAATAGTTGAAGGGATGTTCTCATAAAATATTCTATGGACTAATTATGATTTTTATATTTTTTTATGAAAATTGAGAAATTAATCCTTTTATTAATTTATTAAAATTTGATCCCATACTTTACAGAAATGAAGAATCTAATTCAATTGACAAACATGTGAATTTGAACCGTTGAATTTTTACTAATTTAGTGTATATAAATCATTTAGCCATTGAATTTTGTTAACTCTTTATATAAAAATTATTGAACTATTGATTATTTATATAATAATATAAAGATAAACAATAAAATCTCTATAAATTAATAATGTTGAGACTACGTAATTTTATTAATTTAAAGATGTATTAATTAATTGATAAATTAATAATTTATTAATTTAAAGAGAATTTTTTCGGATTCAACGAACCTACATTATTGTTCATGAATAAAACATATACATTATATTGACAATGTGACTAATTAAATATAGGCTTAAACAAAAAAACCCTCAAACTATGTTTTTTTTCTGATTTTGGCCCTTAAACTATGATTTGGGCAAAATAGGCCCTTAAACTATTATTTTTGGTCACTTTAAGTCCCTAAACTATTTTTTGATCAAAATAAGTACCTAAACTATGACATTTTTCTTCTTTTAGTCCCCAAAACTATCAATTGGTCAAAAAAAATTTGTGATGTGTCAACATCTTATTAGTCAAAATAATTTTCTTTTGACTTAAGTAACTATCAAACTTAAAATGACCAGAAATGATAGTTTAAAGGCTTATTTTGATATATGATATTTTAAATTTAAAAAACCATAAATATTTATATATGTTAGAAAAGCCTATAAAATAATATTTTTGTAACCATGGACTTAAAGTGACCAAAAATGATAGTTTAAGAGTTTATTTTGCCCCAATCATAGTTTAGGGACTTACCAACAATGATAGTTTAAGGGTTTATTTTGCCCAAATCATAGTTTAAGGGCCAAAATCAGAAGAAAAAAAAAACATAGTTTGAGGGTTTTTTTATTTTAAGCCTTAAATATAATACATACCCCTAAAAAATAAAGTTCATTGTAATACGTAGTACTAGTTAAAACTTAATGCTAGTTTATGTATGGTAAGAAAATCAACCACTATATAAACAACATCAAACATTTCTATTTAGTCCATCCAAATCAAAACCAGCCAACCATGGCTTCACATCTAAAAGGTGTTCGAAAATCAAACAACTCTCACAATTTTTTGTTGCAGTATGAGAACGCAACACCAAAACTTTTAGATACAGTAAAGAAAGTTAGAGATGAAATATAGTTAGATTTATATTTTAAAAAGAAGCAAATAACAATAGAATTATATTTTACTAAGTTATCCTAGTTATATCTGTAATTTTATAAAATTATTAATTTATAATATTGAAGGACCATAAATTTATATAAAGGTCTTAACGAAAATATAACTTTTAACCCTCGATTCGTTTTAAAAAATAATTGAATGATATATAACAAATAAAACAAAAACAAAAGAAGTGCATTTATGAGTAAAGCAAACCCTAATTCTGGTTTTAAGTTTTTCCATAACCATGTTGAATTCACTGATTAAGGAAGATTTGTTTTGAATCATTATAACTGCATTGGATGAGAGTAATTTTTAGGTCGACTTTTCATGGCCCCTGCTTTTTCTTACCAACGAACCAAGCTGTCTAGGCCTCGCGAACTTGTTCTTGTCGGCCCGACCCAACAGAAAGTATTATTACCGTCTCTTCCTCCCCCCGTCAAAATGACTTGTTAGGGTTTCCATTTCTCTCTCAATCTCCCGCTGCTCGCCCCAATCATGGGAAAGAAAAAATCTAAAGAACCGGTTACGGTGGCCGTATCAGACAACGTTTCATATCAATCTGATGTATTTAAAACCATCTTTGGTGACGTTTCAGAGCCGGATGCCGCCGGTTCTTTTTTCTCCGACGACAATCCGTTCAAAAGAAAACACATAGAATCCGTTGAAGATCCTCAAAATGTCGATTCTTTGGATTTGGGTTCAAGCGAAGAAGTATCTGAGGCTCTGAAATCAAAGAAAGGGAGGAACCGAGAAAACCTAAATTTGGGTCCTTTAAACGGCACTGTTGAAAGGTCAGGTCTTGATGCCAAAAAACAAATTAAGCGATGAAAATAAGGAAACACCCAAAAGGAAGAAACGGAAGAGGGATGAGGTGGAGAAAGAGTATGAGGAGAAGAGATATGGGACGGTGGCGGTGGCGGTGGCGGTGGCGTCAGGTGCAGAGGAGAAGTTGGTTGTGGGGCAGAAGAGGAAGAAACCAGAGGACGTCGGGGTGGTTGCTTTGGTTCCAAATGAAGGATTTGATGATGATAGTAAACTCTTGAGGACTGTTTTTGTAGGAAATTTGCCGATTAAAGTGTTGATAAAGGAGTTAAGTAAATTTGGAGAGATTGAGTCTGTTAGAATTCGATCTGTTCCTCTAAGCGATGTGAATTTTCTGTGATTCTTTCTGCTCTTTTGGGTCGTGAAATTCTTTAGTAAATGATTTTTCAAATTGGTTTCTTTCCTGTATAGACTAAGAAGCCGAGAAAAGGAGCTATAATGTTAAAGCAAATTAATGAGAAAGCTGATAGGTATGTTGTTAATCCGAAATGGAGGACACTTCGCTCTTATTTGTTTTTAGTCAGCTCCCATATATTGTTAATCACTAATGTTCCTTTTTTTTGCAGTGTTCATGCATACATTGTTTTCAAAACCGAGCAATCTGCCGAGGCATCTTTAGCCAATAAAATGGCTGTGGTATGCTTTGTTATTGTTGTTGTCTGAGCAATTGTAATGCGTAAGGTGATGGTGCTATATATTGATTCTATTGTTGTTTTCATGGTTATAGATTCGTGTTGATAGGGCATACCCACCGAGGAAAAAGTTGAAAGCAGAGAATATTCCTCTCTCTGATAACAAGAGGACTGTCTTTGTTGGTAATCTCCCATTTGATGTGAAGGTGATAGTTTCTGCCTGATAATTTGATCTTGGTTCCGGTATGGGACTATGATCTGAATAAAAGTTTTAAACTTATTGCAGGATGAAGAAATTTATCAGTTATTTTGTGGTATTAATAATCTGGAGTCTAGCATTGAAGCTGTCCGGGTTATCAGAGATCCTCAATTTGGTGTTGGCAAGGGTATTGCTTATGTCTTGTTCAAAACAAGGGTATGTCTATTCTTTTCTTAATTTTTCAAGCCTTTATCTATCAATTGAAATGTGAAACATTTGATTTCTTTTTCAAAATAGTGTTAGTTGATCCTTATCCGTTACCTTCTTATATCTTGAAACCTAGTAGCAGTGGTATTGTAGGCCTCTATCCATTGAATGGGGTCTGTTTTTGCTCTTTTGAATAGGTTAATTAATGACAATATTGAATTGTTGTCCATTGTGGTCTGTGGATGCAGGAAGCGGCAAATTCGGTTGTGAGAAAACGAACTCTGAAGCTAAGGGATAGAGAGCTTAGGCTTTCTCACGCCAGACCGGATGCCACTCCATCTAAGAGAAAGAACCAATCATCCACAGGGAAAGATGTTACCCCGGCCAAGAAGTTTGCGGTTAGTTCAAGTACTCCCTCAGCTAATGACAACAGATCCAATACAAAAGCTTCTTTGTCGTACCAAGGCTTGCGTGCTGGCAAATCAGGTAGTGAGAAGAAAGTCCGTTCAAAGGGCAGTCTTGGCCCTTTAAAAACAAAATTTAAAGCTCAGAGAACGGAGAAGTTTAAAGAACACATGACCAAAAGGCCAGCCGTTGCTGCTAGAAAGGCCAAGACAAAAGCACACAAGGATGGTAGTGTTCCCAAACAAACAGGTGTAAAACGCAAACTCGACAGCTTCAGTCCAGGGAGCGGTTCCCATCAGAAGAAGAAAGGCAAAAAGTTTAGGTAGGAACATAGAAGGGAGACCTTGTATCATGCTTTGATTAGAAGCTCCCAACAGAATCATTATACAATTTTAACTTTTGTTGTGTTTGTTCATTGTCAAATTATCAGACATAACTGGGATTTCAATAATAGAGATAATTTTATTACTATGAACTTTTTAGTTGAAGTTGAAAACTTATCTGAGTTGGAAGCATTTATCATGATTTTCTACGCACGGAAACAATGGTTGTAATGAAGAAAAAAATATGTAACATTAAACAAAGCACCTTGCATGAATTGTCTTGGTAATTTGTTTCTTCCTGTAGTTATTATCTTATGGACATTGTGACATTAATGATCTAGCTGCTGTTGCTGCTGAAGGTTGATTAACTTAAAATATGGCCCGTCTTTGTTTTCTATCAGACTAGAATGAGTCCCTTGCTCTATTATTTTTCCTCCTTGTATAACTGATATTTGGTCTGCGTTTTTAATAGTTGACAGCCTATGTGCCACCATAACTGTTGTTCGATTCCTCATTAATCTGTCGAGAGCTTGTTGCACCACACGCTCCGACTCCACGTCTAGAGCACTGGTGGCTTCATCAAGTAGCAAGATTTCTGGGTTCTTCAGAACAGCTCGAGCAATGGCTACTCTCTGTTTCTGACCACCAGATAGTTGCACTCCTCGTTCGCCGACTTTCGTCGAGTAACCTTCGGGGAGGGAACTTATGAAACCATGTGCATTGGCAAGCGTAGCTGCTTCAATTATTTCTGATTCTGAAGCCCCTTCTTTGCCATAAAGGATGTTTTCATAAATTGATGTAGCGAAAAGAGCTGGTTCTTGTTGGACTAGACCAATATGTTTCCGAAGGGATTTGAGCTTCAGTTTCCTTATGTCTCTGCCTGTTAAGGATTTGACAAGGATTAAATGAATGACTGGTTGAAATAAGAGTATTCCAATAGTTGGATTTCAAGAATTTCTGGAGAAAAACTCACCATCAATCATCACTTTCCCAGCTGTTGGATCATAGAATCGAAGTATAAGAGCAAGAACTGAACTCTTACCAGATCCGCTTTGCCCCACCAGTGCCATACTCTTGCCTGAACGCACCTTTAGATCAAAGTCATTGAAAATGACCACGTCCGGCCTTGATGAATAACTAAACTGGACGCGCCTTAGCTCAATTGCACCTTCCACATTTCCTAGTTCTTCTCCAACATCCCCGGCGACCTCTGTCTTCCGGTCCATGATCTCAAACACGGATGCCACCATCTGGTTACCTTTAAGAAGATCCGGGACCAACGCCAATGTTTCTCCCATGGCTAGTGCCGTTATAATCAAAACCATAAATGACTTCATCACAGATTTAAAGCTAGCTAGCTCCTTCCCCATTAACACAGAACCATACCTGCACAAATTAACAGCAATGTACTAGTTATTGCAATGCTCATTGCTCATTAATTAACTATCATGAAGCTCAACCATCATACCACAAGGCAAGGCCATAAGATGAGAAGATGAAGAACTGGGAAATGCCATAGAATATTCCGGCAATTTGACCACGGTTAAATGAACGCTTCGAAGGCTCTACCAACTCGCGGGAGTAAAGATCAAGGATCTTCTCCTCAGCACAGAACGCAGCAACGGTTCGAATATTGCTGACAGCCTCACCGGCAAGCATGTTTGCTTTTAGATATGCTTTGCTCAAGTTACCTCCATAGCCTTGCATGAATAGTTTCTGAATAATGGGAAGAATATCATTAGTTTCCTATCTAAAACTTTTGGTTTTTATAAATTAATATTGGGAATGCTGCAAACCTCGCTAATGTGACCACTTATGATCAATGGGAAAGTGGCCAAGATAACAAGTGTGATTCTCCAGTTTAAGATGAATGCAATGATGAAGGCAGCAACAACCAAACCTAAATTTTGAATGAGAATCGATGACCGGTCAACAACTACAGCTTTTAAGAACGTTGCATCACTCTCTAGACGTGATGCAAGCATGGAACTTGTGTTGCTTAGGTCGTCGAACCATCCGATTTCATTCTTCAAAATGGCTGCAAAATAAAAGGAAGTAAATAACACATGACTTCTGCAGGTAGCTAGAAAAAAGAGTGCTAGGATTAGATCACATATTACCAGAAAACATCACTTCACGCACACGAAGAGTGAGGCGCTCTCCCATGATACCGAAACACAGGTGCTCGATAGCATGAACAATGACGGTTATTACTGCAGCCCAGCAAAACAAGATGGAAATCCTCTTGACTTCACGGCACGTTGTTTCCCAGTCCATGTAATATGATACAAGAGCTTGAGAAACCCCAAGAGCAAAGAGAGGCATCTGAGCTCCAGCAATTAATGCAGCAATGGTGCCAAAGAGCCCATAATACCAGTCAGGTCCTATCATAGAATACAGTCGTCCTGGTGGAATAGGCTTCCCGGTATCTGTTGCTTCAACGCCCGCACGGCTTAGTACAGAGTCCTTATCAGAACGAAAACTCGTTCCAAAGCTTGTTCTTGTTCGGGATAATTCTTGTGAATAATTCGAGCTATAAAGAAGTTGAGAGGCAAAAACAAACCAAGTTCTGATTAATGGATTCTTATTCTTACTAGAATAGCATACAGAAAACATTATAGAATGCCTGGTGGAAATTAACTTCATTGTTAATGTACCTGAGTGGCATACTCACTGTATGACTTTGTGAGGGGTATCGTTGCAACGACGCCGTCTCTTGAAGCTGAACGAGTGACGAATAGGCACTGTTAGGATTTGAAATGAGCTCATCATGGCTGCCAGTTTCTACAATCTTCCCACTTTGAACAACAGCTATCACATCTGCATTCCTAATAGTAGAAAGCCGATGAGCCACCACGACTGTGGTTCGTCCCACCATCACACGATCAAGTGCCTCCTGCACACTCATCTCAGATTCTGCATCAAGTGCACTTGTTGCTTCATCAAGTAGAAGAATAGATGGATTCTTCACTATTGCCCGGGATATCGCAATCCGTTGTTTCTGTCCACCTGATAGTTGTATTCCTCTCTCACCAACCTTCAATTCCAAAGTGACCTCTTAGAGAAGTGAATTCGTATTACTTGCTATGCAAGGGGAAAAAATTGCTTTACCAACTTGATGATCATACAAGTTGCAGTACCTGAGTCTCAAATCTATCAGGGAGATTACTAATAAACAAAATGGCCTGCGAAAGTTTCGCGGCACGCGTTATCTCTTCATGTGTAGCATCATCCTTCCCATAAAGAATGTTCTTCCTAATCGTTGTTGCGAAAAGAGCTGGCTCCTGATTAACCAAACCAATCTGTCGTCTGAGCCATTTGAGATCAAGGTCCCTAACATTATTCCCATCCAACAAAATTTCCCCTGCAAGGGGCTCATAAAATCTCTCAATCAACGATATGACCGTGCTCTTGCCAGAGCCACTCCCTCCCACAAGTGCTACAATCTTGCCAGCAGGTATGTTGAGGCTGAACCGATTGAAGATTACAACATCCGGGCGAGACGGATAACAGAACGACACATCCTTGAATTCAATGTGACCCTCCAGTTTGTCTAGTGTGCAGCCTGTTTTCGAGCTGGTTTTGCTTACGGTATTCCTCTCTATCATCTCAAATATGGGATACGCAGCCACCCTTGCTCGAATAAATGACGAGATGTCCGGTGCTGCCAGTCCTAATGACCTGCAATGCAACAGAACCAAGGAATTACACCAAATTTTCAGAACTTCCGTTCCATACATTGAGATTTCAAAGGAGGAGAAAGGAACTTACAAGCCGGAGATGACAACATTAAGCATGGTAGTGAAAGAATCGCCGCCATTGGCGATGTTCTTATGAACAACTATACTGGTGAACCAAACGAGCAGAGCCCAGGAAACGAAAAGCACACAGTGCATAGAACCAAGTCCTAGTCCCTTGGTTAAGCCAGCCCTTCTACCATACTTGTAAGTGTTCATCAATGCTTCTTTGTACGATTTCACCGCCCTTTCTTCCCCGGCAAATGCTTGGACCGTTCGAACATTCCCGATCACCTGAAAAGTCGAGTCACAAGTCTGTCATATCATCTCTTCCGATAATTTTTCACGTAAAATGTCTTAATACATGTGAGACTGAAAAAGAAATCTGACCTCTTCCGCAATTTCACCGGCCTTGACATATGAGTTTCGAACTTTAACAATAAGACCGGTGGCTACATAAGCATAAAGGCCACCGGCGACGGCAATGAGAGGAACAATCGACAGTGTTACCAAACTGATTTGCCATACTCTGGCGAAACCAATGCTGAAACCAACTATAAACCTGCTTACGTAATGCATGAAATTCCCCACCTGCACCCCCCCCCCCCCAAAAAAAAAGGTATGTTCATTCATAAACATTTTCAATTAGCAATTTAATACAAATTCATTGTTTTTGTTTTCCAAAATGTTTCATTGTTCGATTAAAGAAAAAATGACAAGGAAATAAATAGTAGAACAACCGTATCTATGCTTTGACCTTTAGTATTTTAAATTAGTAAAATTAAATAACATGCATTTATGAACGGTCAGATTTAAATTTCAATCCTATCGAGATGCAAATGATCAGACAGGCTTTATTTAAGGCCGTACTGCATCTAAAACTTATCCATTACAGCCAAAATAATTTCATATTTGAAATTTGCTCGATTTTAATTTTTAAAATTCTAATTTTAATAAAAATATAATAATAATAATAGTAATAATAATAATAATATGGATCGAATTATGGGTAATTATTCAATGGACTGTCAGAGAAAAGTTCTTTTTGAATTATAGCTTCTAAAATTATCATGTATCCCTTTTACGGTACTAGCTCATAAACCCTAAATTTTAAATCATAATTTTAAATCATAAAATTTATTCGCAATTCTTGAAACCTAACCATAAACACTAATACTCTAATAATAAAATATAAACCCTAATCTTTAAACCATAAAACTAAATATTTGAAAAAAAACCCGCAAATGCATAGGATGATAATCTTTGAATTATAAGCCTTTAAAATCAAATCAAAGAATAGAACTAAATCTCTCACACAGTAAAAAGAACTAATAACAAATTTGGATTTATCATTCAAATCAAAATTAAAATTTTAAATATTAAAAAGGTAAAGAACTAAAAATATTACATTAAAGTATTAAATTTATAATTTTAGCATAGTACAAGGAGTAAGAGAAGAATATCTTTGTCAACTCTTGTTTTAGAGTTTGGAATTGTTTGTAATTTCCGGGGATTTAGTCGAGGTTTAAAGGATAAAATATAAACATTTGAAAGTAGGAATAAATTTATAAATAATTTAATTTTTTTAAAAAATTATATATAATAAAAAAGTAAAAAAGATTTGGGGTGAACGATAATTGCTCTTTTTTCACCCCATGTAGATCCGTTCCGGATCGTTTTCGAAAAAGAAAAAGTGATCAGACAACCCAAAAATTGGCTTCTTAGGAATAGAACCCCACAACGGATTTTCATGACGCGGCAGCTGAAAAATATCTGGGGGCAAGCTAGGGCATGCATGGAAACCCAGAAAAACACATCGAACAACCAACCGACTGATAATAAATGCTGCTATTAACTTCCTTATGAAAGCAAATTTCAAAACCACTTTCTCTTTCATTCTATTTGCTACTATTAATTGAGCAGATGCTGCTGCAGCGTCAGATCACAGTAAATTCTCTTGGGATTGTCGGCTCATCTTCTCACCGTTTTCATTTCCTTAAGTATAATATCATTTAATTACATAGTTTCTTAAACATGCAGTATTAATAATATAAAAATGAATCGAAGAGAAATGTTTCGTTAAAATTTAGAGTTAAGATTTAGGATTAGAGTTTAAACTTTAAAATTTAAGATTAAAATATATGGTTTAATTTTTTTAGTGTTTGAAGTATATATAAGAAGACAAAAAGAGATGGATAATTTTTGTTCGAAATAAATTACCTTCTCGGAGAGAGCATCCTGGACAACAATAATCTCACTTGTAATTGCAGAAATGACTTCTCCGGTTGAAGCTTCAGTGTCAAACAAACTTATATCTTGATTCAGCAAGCTCTTCAGATATGCCATCCTCATCTTCGCCGCCTGTCGCTCTCCGGTATGCATCCAACAAGCCACCTCTATACCATCAAATTTGTAACAAGAAAGAGAGAAAATTTTGATAAATTAAGGATGTTTTTTACGTGAGGGGAGAGGCATTTTTCACTAACCTATCCATGAGGAAAATAGAATAGCCACACTGAGATATACAAAATCCAACGAGTACTGCCCGAAAAAGAACAAAGATTGTATCAGTCTTTAGTTTGTCTGTTGCAGATTTGATTAAACAAGTTTTTGTTACATACCTTTGCAACTTCGTGTGAAGCTTCTTTAGGGAAGAGATAAGCCATTCCGACAACGTTGATCAGTTTCCCGAAGAAGATGAAGAAAACCGGTACAGATGCACCATGCACGCATGCACCGATGGAACCCAAAGCCATGAGAACATAGTCGTAAGAGTCTGCAAATGAAAACAACTTCAGCAATGGAACTTTTTTATGCTTCTTCGTCTTTCCTTCTTTGTTCTTTGTATCATCACTGTCTTTGTTACTGGAAGATGCCATTTTAGCCCTAAATATGGCCGGGAAATAGAGACTGAGGCCAAAGAACAGCAGACAAGTTGCAGAAAATGAATGAAATACAGTGAAAGAGAAGGTTTAGGAGTTAACTGAAGAAGAGGAATGGGGGTACGTGAAGTAGATGAGGCCTTTTATGGCAAATCTAAAAATAGCTGTATGTATTTATGGGATTGAGAATTGAGATATTACAACCCCCTGTTTTAGCATATTTTTCTTATCATGGTATATATTTTACGGTAAAACTTTGTTATACATGCTCTGTAAAATTAATTTTATACAAATTTGTATATTTACCCTATAAAAACTTAAATTTTAAATTTTTAACCCTAACCCTAAAAAACTAACCCTAAATTTTAAACCTTATACACTTAATTCTAAACACTAACCTTAAATTCTAAACCCTACAACCTAAACCCCTAAACCTTAAACCTCAACCCCTAAAACCAAAAGGCACGTGTAAACTAAAATTTACACGGCCTGTGTATCAAAGTTTTTTCTTATATTTTATGACAATGAATTATAAAATAATATTGGTTGCTTTTCTCATAAACATTATTACTTAAAAGTAGAGAAACAAATAAGTTTTATTCTAGTTAGAAGAGACGGTTAGATAAATTTAGAGGTTTAAATTCTAATATAATTATATTGGAAGGGTTATTCTATAATAAATATAAAAAATATTCTGCAATAAATATATAATTATGTTCGAAAATAATGTCTCTTGTAAAGTTGCAGGTATTGACACAATTAAGATTAAGATGTTCGAGCTGAGAACCAGAATAAGATAAAAAAAAAATTTGAGAATCAGAATTCCAGTAAAGATGAAGCTGATATTGCAGAGGAGTATAATGATGATGAACTTTTAGTTGATTCCGACGGTTAAAAACTTATTTTTCACATGCAAGTCCAATTTAAGGTTTAAAAATTTAGTTTAGGATTTAAGAGTTTAGGTTGTAGGGTTTTAAATTTAGAATTTAAGTTTTAGGGGTTAAGGATTTATGACTTAAAATTTCAATTTGTACAGTGAAATTAGCCATGTTTGTGGGAAAAATTTTACAGTCAGTGTCAGTGCATAGTATAATTACTCAATAAATATTTATAATATTTATTTTAAATTAAATAATTATTGAATTAAATCTAATAATTATACCAAAATAAGTAAATAAATTTTAACAATAAAAATTTAAATGATCTTATAGGTTAGGTTAAGGAGTAAATTTTTCGAAATTACAGTTAAATGATTGCATCCGTATAACCATAATTAAAATCAATTACTACAATGGAGAAATTGAATTATTATTACGATCAATATAATCTAACTACCACAAAAATCAATCACATGATGCACAATTGGTGGACTGATAATCAAAATCTATCGGGACGTAGACCAAAATAAATCTAGATAATATGCACACATAAGATTTACATTTGAATAGATTTTGGTCCGACAATTTTACATAATGTTTACGTGCGTGCGACAGAACTTGAATATATATCTCAAAATTCCAAACCTCAGCTAAAACCGTATGGATAGTCGAATCATAATTATTGAAATTGAAGATTCAGTCCTCTAATAATCTCATGTCACTGAAATGATTTTCGAATATAAGGTACGTGGGTGTAAGACATGCGATGATACAATCATATATAAAGAATGGAATTTTTTTTCTGCTCTTATTTATGTCCTCACATTAAAAAATAAAATTTAAGGTGTATGCAGGGATGGAGTTCTTTTAGGGTTTAAAAGGGTTCCGACCCCTGTTATAAAATTTAAATATTTGATAAATATTAGTCTAATAATAATTTGACTCTTGTAAAAAATAAATATTCATATTAAAAAACAAAATAGTTCATTAAATATATAATCGTAGGTGTTGACCTAAAGAAGAATGAGCTATTGTGGTAAGCAGCTTGGTATCACTTTAGTAAGTCTCGAGTTCAAGGCAGTGTGTATACTTAAAAATTTCCGCTCAGAGACTCACCCACCAAAATCAGGGGTGCTACGCGGGTCAATCCTGATTAGTTAGGGCGCGTGTCTTCAATCCTGATAAGTTTAAATATTAGGCCTTTTTCCCCATGAATTTTGAGTTTAAATACTTAATAAACCCTTGTATTTTTGAAATTTAATATTTTAGCCACTGCCAATATTTAATTCTGGCTCTGTCCCTGGATGCATTGTTAGAGTTTATGGTTTGTGATATACTTTTTTAGAATTTAGAGTTTAGCATTTATGATTTAGATATTAAGGTCAGAAGAAAAAGTTTAGTTTTTTAATATTGAAACATATAAATAGACAAACGATTTTTGTCTCATATAAGCATTAACTGATTTGAGATTAGCATAGTTAATGCCCATTTATTAGTATTAAGTAATTGTTTAATCAACCAAATGAAACTGCGATTACGTTTGGGTTAAATTCAGACCTCTGGTTATGAGACATAACGTATTGAAACTCGTACAGAGAAATTAAAAGGAAAAACAATGATCTCGGGGAAGGGGGAAAAGAGATTCTACAGCCTCGTGAACACAATAAATTCCCAAAACATTAATTAATAGTATTAGAAAGGAACAGTTGAGAGCCTGTTCACATATTTCCAAAGAGTGAATTCTATGCGTCTTCATCTAGAGAGAGAATGGTGTGATTATATAATACCATCCGTGTTTTATTTTTAGTCTTTTAAAAATGCATATACATTGTACGGATAAATTTATTCGAACCCATGTCAGTTGGGATAGGAGCACATAGGAATCACAGCTGGTTTGTTGGATAGAAACATTTGTATGGGAATAGAGTGGTGGAGTGTAGCCAATGGCGTTGTAAAGTTTGAATATGGACCATGCACTTGGTGAAGGACAGTTGATATCAATTAATGCCGCCGATGTCATTAATCTAACCATGTTACCACACACGAAGTCAAGGCATTATCAATGGAACGTTGTTTTGAAATGAAAGGGCCCTTCGTTTCATTTGAAACTTGGGTAGGGACGTGTAGAATTTAGTTGGGGAAAGGATCGATGTTGTTGATGTGTATGGGGCAATGGCAGTTAGATGTCTGAATTTGGGCCATTCATTTGAAACTGGTTAGGTATGTTCAATGGATATTCTTTTGTCCTTCTCTCATCGTTCGATTTTGTTTCGATGTTGGATACATCGGCCGTCAACTTTCGACGATGAGAGATTGGGAAAAATAATCGTAGGATCCGACGACGAAAGTAGTGGGTATGCTGTCGACGATTGGCGGCGACAACAACTGGAATTAAAATTCGAAGACTATTTTGAGAATTTTAAGATATTTAAAAAAATAAAATAAAACATACTACATGTTATATTTTTATTGGCTAACGGAATATTTTAAACGGCCATTAACGACAAGACACCTAAAATAATAACGTTGAAAACGTTATGCACCTACATGGACTGAAAAATACTTTAAGCACCTATATGAAGAAAAATGTATAGTTTGAACATTTTTTTGACTATTAAGCTTTTTTTAGAAAAATATCATGGAAAGAAAAAAAAAGTTTAATATTTTTTTATTTGATTAGAAATTTATATATGTAATATTGGTAGGCCTGTAAATGAACCGAATGAACACGAACGAGAGTGTATTCATGTTCTTTTGTTTAATTTTAACCGAACAAATGAACGAACACGAACATAAACGAACACAAAATTACTTGTTCGTGTTCGTTATTAAAGAATGTAGCTTGTTTGTGTTCGTTCATGTTCGTTTGTTAAAATGATAAACGAACACAAACGAACATAAACAGCATATATAATATGTCAAATATTTAATATTTTGGGTTAGTTCGATCAATTCAGTTAATTAACCAATTTTAAACCAAATTAATCGATAATGAAAATTTGAAAAAACTCTAATCATTAGCTGAAATCTAAAATTATCTAACAGATTATCCAATTTTGTTTTTATTTGGTCAGTTAATTCGGTTTAACCGAACAATGAACACCCCTAGCCGGTAAGAATGAAGTTTTTAACGAGTCATAAAATAGGACTTGTCAACTTGAATAACTCGAAATTTTTTGACTCGACTCGATTTAATGCTCAGCCCTAGACATATGTGAATAAATTTAAACGAACATAAATGAACATAAACGAACGGATTACCGAATGTTCATGAACATAAATGAACGAACGAGCCCTTTGTTCATGTTCGTTCATTTGATTAAAAAAAATCTTGTTCATGTTCGTTCATTTAATAAATAAACGAATATAAATGAACTTCT
Organism: Hibiscus mutabilis; assembly: GCA_019671005.1. Lineage (NCBI taxonomy): Eukaryota > Viridiplantae > Streptophyta > Magnoliopsida > Malvales > Malvaceae > Hibiscus > Hibiscus mutabilis. The sequence goes on from CM033749.1 coordinate 33,367,637, forward strand.
CACCTAACGGTTCGCAAACGGTTCGTTGAACGGTCGGTTCTTTTACAGCCCTAAATATTGGTGATATAAATGAGGACAAATGTATAATTCCATTCAAAAGTGCTTTTGAAAAAAAATTAAAAACTAAAAATTTTAATTTTTGTAAAATACTTTTATTTTTAAAAAATTATATGTTATTTATTTTTTTTAATCCTAAAAAATTTGAAAAGTAATCCAAATAAATTCTTAATATCCATTGCCAGTATGACAATTATAAAAGGAAAAAACTTTGATACACATGCTGTGTAAATTTGCACGTGCCTTTTAGTTTTAGGGGTTAGGGTTTTAGTTTAGGGTTTAAGGTTTAGGGGTTTAGGTTGCAGGGTTTAAAATTTAAGGTTAATGTTTAAAATTTAGTGTATAGGGTTTAGTTTTTTAGGGTTAGGTTAGGAATTTAAGATTTTGGTTTTTATAGTGTAAATACAAAAGTTTGTGTAAAATTAATTTTACACAGCCTGTATATCAAAATTTTACCTATTATAAAAATCCTAAAATGTTAAAAATATATAAAATCCTAAAACATAATTTAGTTTAGAATTTTCTATTTTTAAGAAACTTTAAGGGAAAAATTTACATTTCTTTATTTTTAGTAATAGGAAATTAAACATAGTTAATTGTATATTTTTTTAAATCTAATAAATTAAGACTTATTTGATATTTTAGAATTTCATAAGATTTTAAATATTTTCTTTTTTTGAAATTTCTATATTTTTCTTAATTTTAAAATGTTTATTACAAACGGCGACATCACATTTAATCACATAATTTTTTGATGAAAAATTCGAGACAGAATGAATATAGTAGAACACAAACTTGTCCAAGTGAAATTCGTCCTAGAAGACCTAAATATATATATATGAACATAACATTGTAATCACCTTCACTTTAAACTATTAAAAAATGTGGGAGTGGAATGTCCCCTCCTTTATATTTGGTATAAAATTAAGCTAAAAAATGAAGAATCACAAACTCACGTCCACAAACAGCCAGCATCCACCCATCCAACTTGGATACTGTATTATTACAAAACCAAATGTTGATTGATACCAACAAATAACAATAGCAATTTACAACACAACCAAAAATGTCTCAACCCCAAATATCCCTTGTCCATGGTAATTTCTCACTCACTATCCCTCACTGTGCTGCTTGCAACCCTTGGGTCCGTAGTGTTGAGCGCTGCGCCGTACAATTTTTTTGCACAAGTAACAGTAATGCATTTGGCATGCCCAACAGAATATATGATTGTTGTTGCCTACCTGCTTAATGCACCAGCAAAAAAAAAAAACCAACTGAAACAATCAATCCATATATCTATATAACAATCCCAAAAAACTCCGGTTTACCTATCGAAAGAAACTTTTTAGTTCTGTGTTCAACTACAATACATGTGTACAACGTTAAGGAAATCCTGGACATTAGTAGACTAAACTAAAAGTATCATTGGCTGGAATTGTAGTTTTAAATCAGGATTCATCCTATACATGACATGACATTTATACTTTTGTGGCATCTTACCTAGTTTTAACATTACAAGATTGAAGGAAAGCATAGGAGGAGAAAATTCCCATCAAATCCAATATATTTTCTTACCTTTGCATTGAACTGACGACAATTAGGGCATGGCAGCCCACGGTCAGCAAATAGTTGAGCGTGAACTTGACCTAACACCTGCCGCGCATTCATCCTTTCCTCCCAGTCCTGTATCATTTCTTGTGGAAACAATTCACATGACCCATCCCTACAATAAGCAAAGAGGCAAAACCTCGTTAGCTAAATACGGACAGATCAACTATTCAAAAGTTGAACCAAGCCAACGATAAGACTTGATCTTGAAATATTGTAAGTTGTGTACCTGAAATGATCATATCCACTGATAGCACTGTTGCAGCGGTAACAGAAATACTGCCCACAGTTCTCACATACCATCTTGTTACATCCCTCGGATTTTGAGATTGCCATTTTACAAGATGGACATTGCTTGGCGTCACGCATTATTTCCTTCATGCTAAGAAGTTCGTTGATCATCTCACGCTCCTTGCGCTTTTGCTCTTGATTCAATTGGGACGAACTTTGGCGCTCCTGTTATCAATATTAATTCCGTAAATGATGGGCAAAAGTTTCTATAGCATACAAAGTACATGACCACGTACAAGGAAAAAGATAAAATGTATACTAAAATATCTGAAAGCAGTGAAGGAAAATGAGCACAGCCAAGAAGAAGGCATCGACAAACATTGATCTAACTTTATCCATGAAATCCAAGCTAAAGCTAGAAACAATAAAAGTAACCTTTAACGGCATTAGCCAGTAGCCATTCATGATCTCATTATTTTGAAATAGTATTTTCTACAGCTATTTCCAATTTTACAATTTACCAGGAAACTATGAGAGCCATTGACGGGCCTTGGCCAAATAGTTTGGGGGCTAAATTAAAATTTTCAAAAAATTGAGGGGTTCAAATGAGAACTTTCAAAAAATTGAGCGGATTTATTTAAAAATATTTAAAAAAATTCAATGTTTAATATGAATTTCTAAAAATTTGAGGGGCCAAATTATTTTTCAAAAATTGAAGGGCTTATTATAAATTTTCCAAATTCTTGGGGGGAGCAAGGCCCCCGGCCCTTCTTATGCTCCGCCCCTGATGAGAGCAATTGCTGAAGAAAAATTTGTTTAAAAGAAATAATAAGCATGAAAACACCACTGAAGAAAATTACATAGTTAATACCTGGAGGACACGAAGCTTTATTTCTGGTGTCATACATGCTATGCCAACATGACGGCGCTCCCTACAAAGTGTACAAAAGCTAAAGAAGCACTTGGAGCATTGTGCATGTTGCTCTTCATCCTCTATACAAGGTGTTTCACATCTTGGGCAATATGCAACATCTGACATTGAATCCAGGGTTTTCTGTAGCATAAGGGATTCCCACCGTTCATACCCTTCATCCCCAAGCAACCGTTTCAACAAACCAGGAGGGACCATACCTCCACATTTAGCTTCAGGACATTGCAGCTTGGTTACGGTAGCTTCAGAGATATGCATATTGGAATAAGTTTCCATGCACTTCCAGCAGAAGAAATGCTTGCATGGCAGCCTGATAAGGTCAATACCTGGTTAAAAAAATACAAAGAGCAAGATTCAACATAAGACCAAAAATGTCAGAATAGCACGTACAGAATTATCTTCAGATTAAAAGTCAAAATCATAACTTATTCTACTCTTTTACTAAATATGCATGGAACATATGCTTAATAGCCATCCATATTCAAATCCACCCCCGCCACATAAGAAAAGCCGCTAGTTCCTAGATCCATAAAATATCACACATTCTAAACCCTTCAAGCAAAATTCTCTACCCTAATCCTAATAACATTTGATTTTTAAATCAAAATCAATGAATCCCTAGGTAATACAAATACATGCTTTGCTAGCATGGTTAATGCAAGTTCTCCAACTTATTATAGTTGAAAAATCACTAACTGAAATTTATATTGCCGATACTCGGGATCCCACCATTTTAATCAACCTTAGCATAACAAGTAAAACCATAAAAATATATACATCACATTTAAGAGAACACAACACAATAAAGCCTTAGCTTCGTTTCAAGTCATGTCCATCATTCCTTATCTTCAGCTTAACTGGTAAAGCAAAATGTAGGAGCCCAAAACTTTTAAAATTGTTATTGAATTACCTGCATGCTCATTAAGACAAATCGGACATTCATGCAAGTTTTTGAGAAAGTTCTCATGGAATTTCTTATCATTGTAACTCCTAATAAATGGAACATCAACATCTGGAGAGACACTTCCAGAAATTGCACGCCTATCTCCAGTGCTCTCAATACCGTAAGGACCAAGCGTTATTTCTTTATCAAACCCAAGATAAGAAAGAGAGAAGTTCTGCAGCCATTCTGCCCATTGGTATAGAACTTCCTGTCCTTCTTGCTCCTTCCATATTGAGTCAAGCTGACTGCAAAGCTCAGAAATTCTAGCAGGATGCAACCACTGAACAGAGAGTGTAAAATAAGGAGGAATATGGCTGGGGTATGATCTAGGCAGTAAACAAGTTAAGACAAGCGGTGGAAGATGTTGGACTTTGAAAGAGTATGAAAAGTCATCCGAAGTCTCACTTTTTACACCAACATTAGATGTATTTAGTTTTGCCATTACAATAGTCTCACCACAGCCTTCAAGATGAATATGAATCTGTAAAATAGCACAAAGGTATAAGCTTACTCACTTGGTAGTAGCTACTAGCTAAAACAGTAAACTTACAGAGAAAAAACCTAACCTTCAAGGATCGTAAGCCCATCTGTTCGTCAAGGATGAACACATTTTCTCCATAAATAGACTGTATCACAAGTAACTACCAAAAACAAGAAAAAAGGTTAGTCATAGAAAAATTGAATATGCATAAACAAAAAGAGAGAGAGAGAGAGAGAGAAACCATTTGTCATGTTCAGAAAGTTTTGAGAAAAAAATATATCCTTTTATCATCATCACGTTCCTTTGACATAGAATTTAGGTTTTTTATTAGGACAACAATAACACACAACACATTTTTCAAGCATATGTTTTTAAAGAAGCTAAGCTAAACTCAGAATTGTCCTTATTCGGTGACCAAAAACTATAGTGTCTAAGGTTATAATAATAATAGAATGAAAGAAATGGCAACATAATTGATAAAATGGCATGGAAATAACATAATAGGTAAAAAGACAAAGTCCTAACAATCAAAATTCGAGGAATTGAGCTCTTCTAATTGGCCTAGTGGCTAAGAATGTTTCTATTATCCCATCTTGTATGGTTTGGAGTCCATATATGGGAATGTAATACTACTCTAATAAAAAAAATCAAGGAATTACCTCGTCCTCCTGCAACTGCTCATTGATTCTCAGTTGTTCGTCTGGCAGCTCGGGTTCTTCCGCCCTTAACCGCAACTCCTCCAATCTACTCACTACATAATCCGCACCGCTATGTGATTCATCTCCTTCAATGTTCTCTCCATCCTCTTCAATCTTTGACTCCAAAGCTTCTCTTCCTGTATTTTCACCTTGTTCTACAATCGGTTCTTCGACTACACACAAACCCTCTTTATTACCCTCAGAACTAAGCTCGGGTTCCGAAGAAGCGAGCTCGGATTTTTTAACGAACTGGGTTTTTACCACAGGGCCACGACGGTATTTCCAGCTGGGATTTCGGTTAGGTTTTTGGGGGTTTTGGGTAGAATCGGGGAACTGTTGTTCGTTAGAAGTAGATGAGGTTGAAGGTGAATTAAGAGGTGATTCCTCTTGCTGTTGTTGAGGATCGTGTGGTGGTGGTTGAGGAGTGTCGCGAAGAGGCTTGACGAACCAGGCATCGTCGTTTCGGTGGTTGTGGTAGCCTTGCCTTGATCCTCTTCTTGTTCTTCTCATGGCGGAGGCTGAAGCTGCCGCGGGGCGTCGGTTGGAGGTGCTTTCTCGGAGAGGAGGCGCATCTATTACTACATATATACTGGCTCTTCTCTTTTGAGTGGAATGCTCGGGTCAAATTCGATGATGGTTTTGGTAGCTTTAGAATTTAGACTAGTCTATTATGGCTTAAAACAAAATGTTACGGTCAAACAAAACAACTTGGAGATGAAATAAAAGACTATAAGAATAATCAACTTGGAAGACCATATGGTAGTAATTGGTATTGCAAAAAAAAAAAATTATAGTCGTAAGCTTGCTTTCTTGTTTATCTAGCTGTTTATTTATTTTTCTTAATCGAAAATGATATTAATTTTAATGTTGGTCACATATTTTATTGTGTTTTTTTACTTTTATAGTACGTTTTATAAATATACGTCTCTGTCTTATGATACGTTGTCTGATTACTTTTGCAAGTATTTGATGTTCGTTGGATGGCTCTCGCAATTTTGTTTTTTAATTCATGTTTGTCGCTGGTCTTGGATAGTTTGACATTTTTGGGTTGTTAGCCGATTTAATTAAAATTGTGTAGCGGATCGTCACCTTTGGGAATAGGCGTGAAAAGGTGGTTGTTGTTTTTGGAGGTTTTCATCTAATTCGTGTTTTGACAACTCCCCAATGATCCTTCCTACTATGGATCGCAAAATTTTTCTTTGGTACAAAAAATAAGTGTTTAATCTAATCGGTGCAATGCTTATTTTTTCTAAATTTATCGTATTTTTTTATGCTTTAAAATCTTTGATAAGTTATATTTGTGTTTTACTTTTGTTATTAATGTAACTGTATGATTGATATGTCAAAAAAAACACTTGAAAACCATATGAATAATCAACTTTTCTTTTGACATAAAACATCTCATTTCGTAAACAAAACAAGCTTACAGCAGAGGACATAATCCAATAGGAGGGTTAAGCACCCAGTTCAAAGAAACTTGGAAACAAAATAAAAGACTATATGAATAATCAATTATAAGTAAGTACTTAGATGAGAGTTAGATTCTTTAAATAATATTTAAAGTTTTGTTCTCGTAAAGGTGTAAAAAATCAAAAAAAAAAAGTAGAAATTGAGAGTTTACACTTTAACAATCGAACCCAGGACTAAAAAGTACTTAGAGAAGGGTAAAACTTTGATATACAGGCTGTATAAAATTAATTTTACACGAGTCTGTATATTTACACTATAAAATCCCAAATTCTAAATCCCAAACTCTAACCCTAAAAAACTAAACCCACACTCTAAACCCTAAACCATGAATTCTAAACACTAACCTTAAATTCTAAACACTACAACCTAAACCTCTAAACCTTAAACCCTAAATTAAAACTCTAACCCCTAAAACTAAAAGGCACGTGTAAACTAAAATTTACACGGCCAGTTTATCAAATTTTTTTCCTTTAGAGAATTTGAAAGATGTCAGAATCATTATAAATATTGTAAATAACCAGTCGGATACATTATATGATTTTATCCAAAATTATAAACCGTAACAAACTAAAATAATTTTTCAAAAAAAATTATACCAAAACTGAAATTTCATATTATTTTTTATATTTTACATTTAGTGTTTTTTGTTAAAATTATTTAATGATATTAGTATAAACGACTTAATTTATTAATAATAAAAGTTGGATAATGTTATTTAATTAAATTAAATATTTTTAATCTACATGAAAGTGAATGTTAACTTCAGTAATTTAAATTATAAATTACCCATATATAAATGAAGATTATGACATTTTTATCCCACAAATTAAACTTTTTCCGTGTTGAGTTTTCCTTCAAAATCCAAATTGAGCGATGAAACAACTTTTAATATTAGTTATAAATTGATTTAATTTTATATTCTAACATTAATATAATAATTTTGTCTGAAAAGGTGAAGCCAAGATATTATTTTAGAGGCCACAATTAAACCATACAATTTTGAATGGTAATTGTATTTTTGTCATTTCATTAATTTAAATTTATATAATTTTTAAGGGAAGAAAACTGAGATTCTGTCTCTCAACTTTAAAGTCACTTTTACTTTAGTCCCCTAACTTTAAAAAATTTCAATTTCATCATCTAACTTTATAATTTCAATTTCATTTGCAATTTTATTTAAACACTGGTTTTAAATCTCTTTGATTTGGGTATAATTACAAGGGTCTTTAAATTCTGTAATCGACTTTACTTCTTATGAATCCTTTTAATGGATTAAAAAATAAAAAAATCATAAATTTAAAATACTAAATTTATAAGTAATATATTTTGATTTTTTTTGGTATATATAAGAGTGTGTTTGGTTCACATAATCTAACATTACCTCTGGGAATAGAATTTTTGGATGTAAAACTAATTTGTTTGGTTTGTTTATCGGGAATGTAAAACTACATATTTGATTGAGCGAAAATAAGTTTATCTAAATGTATAATTTTATCAATTTATTTTTATGATATATTTTTAACAAGTTAAATTTTTTATATTAAATTAAAAAATTTACATAAAATTTCATAGAGATACTAAATGATCATGACTTAGTGAAAATTATGAAGGTTACTAAACGATATCTTGAATGATATGAAGAGTGAAAACATATGTAAAAATAGAGATTCACTTATTGGTATAGTGGCCAAAGATGCTCATGTTGCTCCATTTCGTGTGAGTTTGAATTCCGACGTGAGAATGTAATACCTTTTTATTTAAGGGTAAACTATTCGGGTGACCGCCCAACTATAGGGTCGTTTCTATTTTGACCACCCAACTAAAAAACTCGTCAATTAGACTATACTATTAAAGTGTTCCTATTTTGACCACTCACAGTTAAAATCTAACGAATGAGGTGACGTGTCAGTTAACAAAAATTTATATAATTATACATTTGATCCCTATTATTTACCTATTATATCAATTTAGTCCTAATTTCAATTTAATTCAAAATTGTAAGGCTCCAATACGATTTAATTAGACAATTTTCTATTATTTTAATTTATTTAATTTAAAATTAAAATGAAAGATTGCACCTAAGGGAAATTGAGCTGAAGACATCTAGGTTAAATTAGGACACTCAAGCCACTGAACTAGAGCCACCACTATAATATATTCTATCAACACACTTATTTAATGCTTAATCTGTAAAATGATATGAACAAGTTCAACACTTTCTTCTTCGCTCTGCTTCTCCTCCTCGGCTCTGAAGTTTTGTATTTTGTTTAAGTTTTACAGGTTTTGATTGATTTCATAGCGAAACTTCACTTGCTCATATTAAAGATTTTTAATTTTTTTTATCTACCAATAAAGACTGAAATATAAAAAAAAAATGAAAGAGTTTACATGATGGATCAGGAAAAAGAAAAGAAAACAAAGAAAAGTCTGAATATAATTGAAAAATGATTTTCATGTCACGATTTCCATGTTCTTAAAGCCTTCTTCTATTCTCTTCAACTTTTTGGTTTGAATGAGTTATTGGAATTCACTTTTTAGCCCACTTTATTTTTCTTTAGTTTTTTCTTAGTGCATGCATGGAATTTTTGTTGTTTGTTGAGAAGGTTTTTGAATTTGATTACTAATATGCTATGTTATCTTAACTCGGGATGAGTGTTGGAATTTTTTATAGTGCAGGCATGTCAAAGTGAACCATGAAAGGTGAGGAGGAAAAGCAGAGCGAGGAAGAAAGTGTTAAATTTTTTCATCCTTATTTTACAGATTAAGCTTTAAATAAACTTGCTGATAAAATTTATCATAGTGATGGTTCTAGTTCGATGGTTTGAGTGTCCTAATTTAACCCAGATGTTTTGGGTTTGATTATCCATACCTTTATTCTATTTGTTTTCCTCCAATCACAAGGTGACACGTGTCAGCATGTAATTAAAGGGAACATAAATTAAAATTAATAAAAAATTGTCCTCATCATATTGGAAATGAAGACTAAATTGGTATAATAGGCTGCCACGTCACATCGTCCGTTAGATTCTAATAGCAAGTAGTCAAAATAGGAACACTTTAATAGTTTGATAGTTTGATTGACGAGTTTCTTAGTTGAGTTGGCAAAATAAAAATGACCCTATAATTAGGTGGTCACCCGAGTACTTTACCCTTTATTTAGTAAAAACATATGTAAAAACATCATGGAAATTGAAAAACAAATAATAATTACCTTTTCTCTAATATATTAAAAAAGAAATGTCAGCAACCATTCACTAAAAAAAGAATTAAAAGTAAGAAGAGAAATAAATTTTAATTGATATTTAAATATAAAATCATTCAAAGTTCAAAACATATTTACAAATATAAGGTATAATGCCAAATGGCCATAACGTTTGATTTAAAAGTTTTTTTTTAATTAATTTAACACCAACGTTTTATTGAGTCAAAATGATATTTATGTGGATAAAAACTGTTAGTTAATTAATAATAAATGACTCGAAATGACGTGACAAACATATATAGCAATTCACGCTGACATAACAGTGACATATATACAAAAATGTTGACTTGAAAGAATGTCACATCGATTAAAATTTAATTTTATAAAATTATATAAAATATAAATTTATTTTTTCCGCTGACATATCATTGTGTCAAGTCATTTCAGGCTGCTTATCGTTAGTTGATTAACAGTTTTCATATGCAAATTGACTATTTTAACCCAAAATAAAGCGTTGGGGTTAAATTGTTCCAAATATATATATATAAAAACTATAATGACTATTCAATCAAATGTTCGAGTTAGTTTTTAGTATATATAATTAACAGAAGTCTAACTTTCAACATCAAAGAATTGTTAAGTTACAAAGAAATGATCGTATAATACTTACATATTTAAAATATTTCACAATACCTTTTAAAATAAATTTTCAAAAAACATGTTAGATTTTTCTATTAATTATAGTTCTTATACATTTTCTATAACTTATTTGATCGATATATTTTTATAATTTTATTATAGATATAATTTAATATAATTTTCCAATGTTATAGTATTATATTATATATTTTATCTTTAAAAAATTATTAATATACATGTTGTGCAGTCTTTACACTACACAACCCTTTATGTTTTGAGAGTTATTGATTTAGTTTAAAGTTTAAAATTAGTATTTTAAATTTTAATTTTTTTAAAAATATAAATATCCTGGCTTGTGTATTTTTAAACAGAATTTGTATAAAAAATTATTTTATATGATATTAATTATAATGGATATTAAAGAAAATCAACAAAAAGAATATCAAAATCTAATGATTGAATATATTATATTAAAGAGTATAATTCTTACGAATATCCTTTCAAAAATAATAATTCATACGAATAAAATACATTATTTTGAAGACAAATTTAAACTAAATAACAAAAATTGACAAGCATTTAAGAATTTTCTATTATTTTAATTAAAACCAGTAAATCACTGTCAGTATGATATTTTTTATTATTCTATAATTTTTTTAGAATAAAAAAAGCAAGAAAATCGGAAATGGGGAGGAAAAAGTTAGCATAAATAACATTATTGATCACTAAATTATTCTGAATTTTTATTAGTTATCACACTATTTTTTTGACAAAACTATCATTCTTCTTTAATTTTGGTCATCAACTGCTTAAAAACAACGACGATATTAACATATATATTTTATTTTTTTTAATTTATCATGTTATTTTTTCCTCCTTTTCAACAGTCTATGGATCGTTTGTCTTAAAAAATAGAAAAATAGCAACTATTAGTTTAGTTATTAATTATGTTGTTTACCCTAAAAAATAACACATTAACTACTGACGAGAAGAGAGAAAATGATGAAAAATACAGAAATTAAAAAAATATATGTCAGTACTGTCATTATTTATAGGTGATAATTTTATAAAAAAAAATTAGTGATTAAAATAAAAAAATGGAAATAGTTTAGTGACAAAAGATGTGGTTTATCCAAAAAGTTAATAAAGTCATTTCGTCCCACCAAAAAAGCCAAATCACGAAAAGCGCCTGCCTCCCTGCAGGCTTACCCTCATCGCCTTCTTCCCTTTGAACGCCGCTCTCTCTTCTGTCCTCAAATCCAAGATCCCCGAGAACCCGCAATTATCTAATTAACCCTAACCCCTCTTTCCTCATTTCCCTTTCCCTCTTCCTTTTCGGTTTTATTAGACATCTTTTATCACTTCTTTAATTTAAATGGATGGAGTTAGTAGCAGCAGCAACATCCAAAACGATGCATCCACGAGCGGCGGAGGAACCCAAACGGCAACGCAACCTCAACCAACTCCGCATCCGGTGCAGAGTGCGAACGCCCCACCGCCTTTCCTGAGCAAGACTTACTATATGGTAGATGATCCCGCCACCGACGCCATCGTTTCTTGGAGCCCGGCCAACAATAGCTTCGTTGTTTGGAACCCGCCGGAGTTCGCTCGGGATCTTTTGCCCAAGTATTTTAAGCACAACAACTTCTCGAGCTTTGTCAGGCAACTAAACACCTATGTACGCATTTTTTTTCTTGTTTGTTAATTTCTTTACCTGTCGCTCTATTGGTTTAACTTTTACTGTTATTCTTAGTGTTTGAACTTACCTTGGTCAGAAAAAATAGAGGTAAAGTTTTAATTGTTGTTGTTTGTTTTAGTTTGACCTGTGAAACATTTGATTTCCTTCTTGATGATAAGGTTTGATTGCGGATTTGAAAATTTTCCCAATCGAGTTAAATAAATTGGAAGTGATTGGATCCAATCCATTGAAGCCATTGCTGAGAAGGTTTAGGAAAACAACTATTATAGAGGATAAGTTTTAGAAGTCTTATATATCAAATTAAATTTAGGATTATAGGGTTGCTTGATAGCTGGGGCCAATGACTGTTCTAATTTGGGTTCCAGGCTAGGGATTCAGCTAGCTAGGATTTTTGAAGTAATTAGTTAAACTCTCACTAGGGCTTGTGGTTTAGTTATAAGGTGTTTGTGAAGAACTAAGGAATATATATGCTAAGCTATATTATTATTTTAGTTGCTTTGGTTTCCGAAAACAGGATTAGGATCCTGTCTGAACTATATGATGTTTGTACTGGGGATTTGATGGCTGTCATTGTTTCCCATGTCATGAAATTGTGTGTTTTGCGGGTTTTAATTGTGCTTCTTCCTGGATTTTCTCAGCAACTAAATGGAGCACAAATGGGGAATTGGGAAAAGAAAGCAGATCCTTGTTGTTCATGACGTGGTTACAAGATTGTCGAAGGATAGTTACTTCTATTTCTCATTTTGTTTGTTGCCACTGGTTTAAACGACTCTTAACTAAAGGAAATTGGGTGTAAAGAGACTGGTTTAGATTCAATAATCCAACATAACATTGGATTTGACCATCAATGTTGGGTGAAAAACTTACTAACTGCACAAGCATATTCGCTCTGCTTGTTATGGAGGATGTAGAATTTATTATTCTAATGGTTAAGTATCAAAGTAGGAAAGTGGTATGATTTATGAATATTAATCATTTGATTAACAAATTTCCATCCTCCTCCTTTTCCATCCTTCAAACCAAGTAGAGCAATTATTCAAGTATTCAGACTTTCCCCTTATATGTGTTTGAGCTTGACAGATTTTGGGAAATCTGATTGGTGGGGTTTTTCTCATGGATTAGGCTCTGAGTACTGTGGATTTAGGTCTGAAAATGTAGAGGTAGAATTTTCTGTCTTCTATACTGAAATTGAATCTAATTTGTTTCATACTAGGTCAATAAATGACCAAAAATAATGAATATGTTGCAGGTAAGAACAACTAAACATAAGATTTTTGTATTTGTGATGTGAGGGAAAAATTTTAAATAATCATTGGTGTTTTTTGCATTGTTCTTGTTAGATAAATTGTTCAATATAGGAATCTTCAGCATAGTTCAGGTGAAAGTTGTGTGATTGGATAATAATTTGCTCTTGATCAGTAATCATAGACTCATGCTGCTACACTAATCCAGTATTCACTTGACTGAAGCTAGCATTTAGTACTTGCAAAAGACATCTATTTGTAGTGTGAAAATGACAATTTAATATTTTTAGAGCGTAGTTTAATTTTTTTTTATTGACCATTCTGCCATAACTCTTTAAAAGTTGAAGAACTAGGCAATAAGTGAAATCTTTGTTACTGCTAAATATGCAGTTGTCAAATTATATGCATATTTTTTATGTACTTTGCATCCCGTTTTCACATACATTTTATGTACATGTGCATCATAGATACTTACTATGTATGAGCATGATCCTAGGTGTTTGACTTGATTGTCATTCTATCAAAATGTTCGTGTCAAATCTTTATAGTATTGTTTGGATTTGATTGTAGTTTTGCCGACTCCTCCACAGATTTCCTTGGGAGTGGGATATTTATTACTTTGGCATGATCTTATTACCATGGGCATTGCATTATGTTTATTGCATTATCCTTCACCGATGTCCTTTCGACTGAGATATATATTACTTTTGGCATCTTCAGTTGGGCATTGCATTTAATCACTTGTATTCAATATGGTTGAAATTAGTTGGCTCCAGCTGCCACCTTCTACTTGGGCTTTGTATTAGTTTCTATTGAGGTATACTCTAGTTGAGTCAAATTTAATCAGCGTAGGGCAGTTTACATTTTCCCAAATCTTGGCTCCGTTTACCAGAAGAAGTTCAAAGAATAGGGATTGAGCTTATTTATTTAAACTAGTTCCTAAATTAGAGTATACCTATAGCTGCCACCTTCTGCCATCATTCCCTCCGGAGTTGGGGAAAATGTACACTGCCTCTAGGAAAGCTTTTTCTATGCCTGACTCTTCTTGAATTTCTATTGGGTAGTGTACATTTTCCCAATCTTGGCACCATTTACCAGAAAAAGTTCAAAGAATAGGGCTTGAATATTTATTTAAACTAGTTCCTAAAGTATCAAGTTACTGCTGGAACAGATGGATGTCTGTACCCTTCTGCCATCATTCCGTTGGAAGTTGGGAACAGTAGTTATGTAATTTTTTTAACTGTCAGTGACAATTCTGCTGATTTTTCTGTTTTCTCCATATATTTTGTGCTTGTGTTTTAACAGGGTTTCCGAAAGGTTGATCCAGACCGTTGGGAATTTGCAAATGAGGGATTTTTAAGAGGACAGAAACACCTGCTTCGAAACATAAGCCGGCGAAAGCCTGCCCATGGCCATGGTCATCAGCAGACACAGCAATCACAAGGACAGAGTTCATCTGTGAGTGCCTGTGTTGAGGTTGGGAAATTTGGGCTCGAGGAAGAGGTAGAGAGGCTTAAGAGAGACAAGAGCGTCCTTATGCAGGAACTTGTTAGGTTAAGGCATCAGCAACAGGGTACTGATAACCAAATGCAGAACATGGTGCAACGTCTTCAGGGGATGGAACAGCGGCAGCAGCAGATGATGTCATTTTTGGCGAAGGCTGTGCAGAGCCCTGGTTTTTTTGCTCAATTTGTGCAGCAGCAAAATGAGAGCAACAGGCGCATAACTGAAGCCAACAAGAAAAGGAGGCTAAAGCAGGATGGTAACACTGATAATGAGCATTTCACCGCCTCTGAAGGGCAGATTGTTAAGTATCAACCTTTGATGAATGAGGCGCAAGCGATGCTCATGCAGATCATGAAAGGGGATGCTTCTCCCAGACTGGACTCCTTCAACAACAATAATGAAAATATCATGTTAGGTGATGGTTCATCGTCTAGTGGATTGGATGCTAATGGGAGCAGTTCAACCCGGGCATCAGGGATGACTCTTCAAGAGGTGCCGCTAACTTCTGGTCAGTCAACATTTGTACCAACTTCAGGAATCTCAGGACATTGTCCCTCAGCTGCCAGATCTGAAATACAATCCTCCCCACGTATGACGTCCTCTGAAAAGATCACAACAACACACTTTCCAGATGTGAGTGTGTTGGTTGGAGCAGAAAAGCCACCATCCATGTCTGCTGCTCAGACAGATATAATTATGCCCGAGCTTAGTCAAATACCGGAAATGGTCCCAGAAAGCATTGTTGATATTACTAGTGAACATTACGTGAGGTCTGAAACTGGGAATGATGGATTGGTTGATCCAACTACGTTGGTTGGAAATGGTCTGGTACCCATAGAACTCGATGACATTTTTTCTGATCCAGACATAGATGCCTTGCTAGAAGGGTCTACATTTTGGGATGACCTCCTTTTGCAAAGTCCAGCGCCCGAGGATATTGAATCAACCTCGATGGAGGGTAAAAGCAAGGAAAATGAAGGGCAACCGATGGACGAAGGATGGGACAAATCTCAGAACATGGACGAGCTTACAGAACAGATGGGTCTTCTTAGATCGGATAACAAGAAAGTCTAATCTTATCATTAATTCGAATTAAACCCGATCATGTAGGATCATGTGATTACACTTGTTATCTCACATGTATAGACATTTTCTGTTTCTCCTAACTGGAAATTTCCTTTCACTTTACCTTTTCTCAGTCCAGAGAAGTTAACTTTTGGTGAGGGGTGGGTCATTGAACATTGAATATCAACTGGTTTAGGGCATGAATAGGGTAGTTGACCAACATTGTACTGTAAACAAAAAAATCATAAAGTGAAGGAGAAGCTTAAAGGGTGAATTTAGGGTACAATAGTCTAATTTAAGGTTAAAAATGATACAATCGAAATGTTAGAAACACGAAACTTAATATGTTATAAAAAAATACTAACATTTCGGTTGTGTAGTAATATTTAAGATTATGCCCTTTTTGACCTAATATGTTAAAGAAGATGAAACTATTTTTTTTTCGTCTACTTGAACAGAAGTACATGAATGAATGAATTCTTAGAAGTTAAATTGTGATTATCTAATAATTTGATTTGCACTTTCTTCTCAACCAACTCAATTGCTTAGCTAATAATTTTTTTTTATTTAATTTTAATCTAAGGCAAACCAATCTCTTTCCTCACATATCGCAATTGAACTCTTAATTTTAGAAGCAAGCTTTTAATTAATAATTAGTTAGTTCCACGAAATTTGGTGTTTTGTTTTGTTCTGTTACCTAAATGAAAAATGCATAATTTTAAGGTACACGTGTCAGGCCAACAACAACTTACATTTGCCTATCAACTACACTTTGCAACTTCGATATTATATAAAATTCAAAATTAAACACGTCATTAGAAATATTGTTAGCTACTAGATCAAAAGCAAAGGTGAAGGTTACAAAAAAAAAAAATAGAAAATGTGTAAATGGCACTAGTCAGGGAGAGAAGGCACCAACAGGGACTCCGTCTATCCCTACCCCCACCGTTAGCCGCTGCCGATCTCCGGCAACAGTCTCATTATGCGGCGTTGCTGTCGGCCATCGGTCCAACATCCCTGGACATCGAAAGCCTCTCCGACCTTGAGAAACTCTCCGTCATTGGCCATGGCAATGGTGGCACCATCTACAAAGTCCGAAACCGTAAAAGCTCGTCGGTGTACGCGTTAAAAGTTCTCCGTTTCGATCAAAACGCGTCCGTTGTACGACAACAGGCAGCGTGTGAAGCTGAAATCCTGAAAAGGGTCGATTCACAATTCGTTGTTAAATGTCTGGCAGTGTTCGACACTATAGAAGGAGACCTCTGTTTTGTTATGGAGCACATGGAGAGCGGATCGTTGTACGACGAACTCCGTGTGAGGCCAAATCTACCTGAACATGCTGTTTCCGGGATTGCCGCTAGAGTTCTACGCGGTTTGCAGCATCTGCATGGAATGCACATCGTTCATGGCGATATAAAACCGTCGAACCTGTTGATAAACGGGAAAGGAAACGTGAAGATTGCAGATTTTGGAGTGAGCAAGATTGTTGTTGATGCGCGTAATGCATGTGATATGTGCATGGGCACTTGTGCTTACATGAGTCCTAAAAGGGTGGATCCAGAGAGGTGGAACGGGGGCAACGCAAACGGTTTTGCCGGTGATGTTTGGTCGCTAGGTGTGGTGCTCTTAGAATGTTTCGTCGGCCATTATCCATTGATTGGTCTTGGAGAAACGCCTGATTGGGCTGCATTGATGTGTGCCATATGCTTTGGAGAGAGGCCAGAGATGCCGGAGACGGCTTCCCCTGATTTTAGAAGCTTTGTGAAGAGGTGTTTGGAGAAGGATTGGAGAAAGAGAGGGACAGTGGATGAGCTTCTTGATCACCCTTTTGTTAATAGGAGCTTTTGAAGGATTCATGGATTTTGCTTTTGGACCATTGAGTTTGTTCTTCAGTTTCGCTAGAAAAAAAAAAAAAAAAAATTGTTTTCAGTTTTGTTTTTTCTCCTTCATAATTAAACCTTTCTGGGTTTTCGAACATTCGGAATATGCAGCTAAACTCGCAGTGAGCTAAAGGCTTATTTCAAATATTTGGAGTTTTCAAAGACTGGTGGCATTGTAACTGCAGATTTCCAACCTGGAAGGAACTATGCTTGTGACGGATGGTAATGGCTAGCGGAGCTCTAAAAATAAGCCAACTGAGAACTCGAACAAGACAACCCCACGGTTTTTGCATTATAAGCTTACTTGGCATGGGAGGTTGATCATTAGCTACTCCTTTTTCTTTACTGTAACTTAGAAACAGACTGTAAACACAAATCGAATTTCACAATGCAACAGACAGACGTACATGATCATTTAAGGAGTATTCAAATGCCAAAATGGAAAGGAAAATCTGTCTTGTTTATTAACAACAGTCAAAATTAATGCAATTCTTCAAACAGGTGCTTGAATCCATAATGCAGTTCAGCAATGCACAGATATAATAGAGTTGTTAAGTAGAGCCAATCTTTTAGCCATGAAGTCCAATCTCAAGAAGTCCGAAATCATTTTGGAGGACCCATGCTACGATTCTTTGCAAACTCCGTCTGCTTCTGTAGAAATCCACCTGGAGGAATCCATAACATCGAATCAGTAAATACATTTACATAAATATACAAGAAACAATTGCAGTCCATTTGCTGCTAGAAAGGCATGCAGACCGAAACCAAGAAGAGTCGGTACTCAGTACTCATTGTTCAATACCAAAGACAAGTAGCAATCGCGATACGGAGAGATAACTTTTTCTTCATGACATCTCATTTACTTTCCACTTCCTTTTACTGCAAACAGGATCTGATTTAGAACAAAGAATAGAGAACAGATAGAAAATGACAGAGCCTAGAGGGGTACCCCAATATGCAAAGGTCTTGACAGGCAGATACCGTAGGGTGATTAGAGAATGATGGAGCTGAAGGTAAATGTAGGATATGGTTAGGTTAACGTGGACATGGAATGAGGAAAACCGGAAGTGGAAAACGAATCAAACGATCCAAATTTAAGTCATGCATTAAGTGGAACCTCGAACTATAAATGTCTCACATTATAACCGGAGTACATACAGGATGTAACAGAAGTGTGAGAATGCAATTGGTGTCCGATGAATCGAAGAACTAACCTGGTCTCGATATGAGGTGGATGCGGGAACGAGGACCTTCAAACTTCCAGTTATCTTCATCCAATGATTTAACCTCTTCATTGAGTGCAGCCATCAAATCAGATTTTAGAACTGCAATGTAAAACAACAAGAGCTCAGTCCATGACCTCTGCTCAAGTAAGGAGGAGGAAAAATAGATACAACACACTATTAGGAAAAGAGAAAGATGAAGAGAACTAAGAATTCTCTCTTCAATTCATTTCATTGTCTTAAATCTTAGTAAAGAAAAGTTAATACTAAAAACAATTCACACCTGAAAACAATCTAATAAGTTTTCAAATATAAACAAAATAAATCAACTCAAAACCTCATACAAAAAGACAGTAATCATCCAATTCTAAATACATCTACAAGTATTCTAAAAACCCACAATAAATAACGCAGACATATAGCAAAAGCTCTAAAGTTTCACAAGAAATTCACAAATATAAGTAAAACCTAAATGTTAACGCAGAAATAAAACCACCCCAATGGCTAAAAACACAAACTTTACACTAATTAATGCATAGTCCAACTCCAAAGAGAAGAAAGAAAGAAACCAAGCATGGCCTCGTCCTTGCGGTCTTGGATAGATATGAGATCAGAAGGGAAATGGAAATCCTCCAGAGCAGCGTTAGTACTTCCACTTGCCCCTCCTCCAACGACTGCTGTAGTTGATATCGATGAATTCGCTGGTGATGAACTATTCATTTTCCTTTTTTTTACCTCTTCCTTTCAGTCTCAGATGTGTAAAGAATCAATTTTTTTTTTTTTATGAGCAAGGGGAAAAAACGATTTTTCTCTAATGTCAGATTTACTGTTGGTATGTTTGGGCCTTTCGGTCTGAGATGCAAGATCTTAAAATAGTGAATAGATTTTTTTTTCTGTTTTTATGGGCTATGGAAA
Organism: Hibiscus mutabilis; assembly: GCA_019671005.1. Lineage (NCBI taxonomy): Eukaryota > Viridiplantae > Streptophyta > Magnoliopsida > Malvales > Malvaceae > Hibiscus > Hibiscus mutabilis. The sequence continues at coordinate 33,387,429 of CM033749.1, forward strand.
ATGGAGCATCGGGGCCTTATTTAAGCCCAAAGATCTGTTCTTTGATTTAGATATATCATCTTATGTTGTCCTCGAATCTGGGTTTCTCTTCCTCTTCAAAAATTGATTTGAGTTGAGTCACAAACGTTGAGAGCTCGGCGTTGCATGATTGGTTTTGTTCGAAACTAAAAAGGTAAATTAAGTTCAGTTCTTTCTTTCTCTCTCTCAAGTTTGTTTTTATTATGAATAATCTGATTGTACGCTTTGCGATTGCATCTGCATCTTCTTTTTATGAAACCGAAATCTCTCTCTGTAGGTTTTGGTAAGCTCTGGGTTGGGTTGGAATTGATAATTTGGATCACTATTCTTGTTGATAATGGAATTATTAATGTTCTTGCCTAAGTTAAAAGTTTTAAAAAATTGCGAAGGGTAACATGTTAACTTATGGAAATTGGTCCTTATTATTGCAAGATTGTTTCTTCCATTCAGTTACTCGATGTCAACCCGAAAATTTTGTCGATTATGCCTTAATCAGAAACTGGTAATCTTGTGGATGCTCTTATCTGGTGCCATTGTTTCTTCAAGTGAGGTTAGTTGGCATCATCATCTATGTTATTTGCCTTACTTGGGCCAAAGAGCTGAGTTTCAATGAGTTTGGCATTCTTAATTTTCAGGTCGAAACGAGCCGGCGATCCGATTCCCGGAACTCGGATGACGGGAAATATATATTGAGATCTTATTTTGACAGATATGAGAACCTGCATGATTAAAGTTTTGAAAATTTTACGGTACATGAACTTTCTTCTAGTTTGTGTCAAGTGACTCCCGAAAACCGGAATCGTGGTGGGAGGCTATCAGTTCGAGAGCTCTCTCTGGTCGGAGAAGGTTCTCATCGTCAATTATCTTTGTCTATCAGATTGCAGACTGGGGCAGAATCCATTCCTGAATTACCTCCTCATATATGTGAAGTTATAATTATACAAAGACTACCCCTTGGAGTATTTGCTGACCCGTTTGAGCTTCAAAAGCTTCACAAGCGGATGGGTAAACTAGCAATTGATTTTCCTTATCATAGAAAACAGACCATTCATTATGTTAGAACTAGGCTTGCTTCATCATCTTCTGTTTTCCAAGGTTGATTTGCGCGTTCTACTCGTTGCAGGATTTAGAAACATGGCTGTTTTTGGAGACACCAACTTAGAATTGCCTTCATTCCGGTCCAATCGATCCGCTGTTGAAGTCCACATTGATGCCGGATACGACATCTTGTTTATGCAGAACAGTGGAATGGAAATCAACATGCTGCTTCCACTACATGCACGATATCAGGTAAGTGAAATAAAATCATCCTTCCATACAATCACGCGAAATAGGGGCGCCGATTGTCGAATGAAGGTATTCGGTGAAAGTTGAGACATTTTTGTGTTTGCAGCCCCTTGATGAAAGTGGCTATTCCATTATCGAAATCAGTGAACCTGATATGTTGGTGAGATGCAGCATGGAAGAAAATCAACATAAGCAGAGTTGTTTGTTTATGTCACCCGACGACAATGCTAAATCCAGAATCAGTACTGCAAATGGAAAATACCTGCTGGAACGAAGGCACATGCTGGATTTGTATCAGTTGTAACCTTTATTACAGCATCTTTATCAACTGTCTCAATTGTATACGCATCTATGTTTTGGTCAGGCACCCAAAACATGAAACAACCTTAGCCAGCATCAACTCCTCCATTATGAGACGTATTTCATTATCCACCGTCTCAATTTCATATCAATGGTGTTTGGAACTGAGTTTAATAATTACGTTTTGTTCGCTGAAATGGAATTGAATTAGAGGTGACAAACGGTTCGAATTTCATTTGGAGTCTAACTACATTAAGTTCAGATTTGTGTCGGTTCGAGATTGGTTCGATTTTAGTTCGTGTCTATGGTGATTCGGGTCAGTTTGAATCGGTTAATGTCGGGTTAGGTCAATAGGAGGCCATGTCGGGTCAGTTTTCTACACTTCTATATATATAGCTTTAAAAAATGGCATATTTATTTTTTTTGTGAGTTAATGCGACAATTCACATCTAATATTTCTTTATTTTTTAAATATATTTTCTTATTTTGGATTGCCTTTTATTCAAGTTGAAAATCAGTTTTAAGTCCATTTTGATTCAACTAAAATTCGGGTTGATTTTAGTTCAATTTATTTTAAATTTCTGATTAATTTCAAATTATCATATTTGAGTTGATATCGGGCGTTGTTTGGTGGATTGAATGCAATAGACATGTAATAGTGGCACATTGTTTGGTTGTATAAAATGATAATATGAAATAGATAAGGAACAAGGTTAAAATTGCATTACCATCTTTAAACTAAATCAATGAAATTTTATTGATAATAAAACTACATAATTTTTTTTGAATAGTCTTAAGGTGATCACAAGATAATATTTATTTAATATTCTAAATTTAACAATGAAATTTTATTGATATTTAATTAAAACTCCTAAGATAATTTGATTTAAATATATATATATATATTTAAAAAAACTGTAACATAAACTTAACAAACTCAAACAGAAATTCTGAAAGAAACATTACACAAAGATCAACAAGATATCATATAATGAATGACCAACCGATGACCACAAGCTATATACTAATACTAGAAGTGTAATCCTGTCCTGTCCGACATCATGCTTCACAACAACATAATCAAATGCATCACCAAAAAAGATAACCCTTTGTTCTTCAAAGATCTCTAGATTTATATCAGGCTGCAAGTACTATGACCACGATCAGAATCACAATTGCAAATATCACCAGGAGCAAACAAGTCTGCCCAAAAAGAGTGACCAGATTAATTCCTTAAAGACTGCTTCAAATACGCAGGTGCAATTTTACATCCGGTGCATAACTGTGCATAATTAGTAAAAATCAAAACAGAAGAATCAGAGCATTATACATTACCAGAGAAGAATTTGATCTCTGAGTCTTTGCAGCCTTCACAAGATGGGACTTTGCCTGTACAGTGGCAGCACGTGAATTTTCAATATGGGTTCCAATGTCATCTGCAGCATAGATTAACTTTCAGTACTTTTCAACATGACGCAGAAGATCAGAACAATCAAGGTTTACTTAATACAAAAGATGAAATTCTTTACCAATCATAGTTCCTTGCTCGTGAACTAGCACAGCTAGATCTTTGAAGATCTCATTCACCTCACCAATTTGCTGCTGAATTTCTTGAATTCCTTGTTCTCTTTCTTCAATGATGGCCTCATTAAATGCAATCTCATTATCCAACAACAGGACCTCCTGTCTGCAAAGAAAAAACACAAGCGTGCTATAGGCTATAGTTTTATAACCAATTCTTAAAAATCAACAATAAGATAATGCAACACATAAACAGCATAAACAAATAGCATTCATGGTTAGGCATCATTTTGCTCCGAAAATTCTAGAAACAAAATTTTGAACACACACACAAATTGTATCGATGCATGGGAAAGATTATGATCAATCATTCTTCCAGAAGTATTTACCATTTAGAATCTACAATTGTGAAATACAAGGTATCACTAGGGATCTTTTTTATTTATGATACTCCAATCTAAGAATATAACAAATACGAAAACAGACATGCATGCACGTAAACACATGCAGAGAAAATACCAGGAAAAATTGGCATAGAGAGATTCATATAAATCCAGAATCTATTTAAAAAAACATGTACAAGATGCCTAACAGACATGAACTAGAGAGAGGAATAATGAGAAAGAAAATTCAAAATCCATGTCCAAATTCTAGAAATGATCACAAATGCAAGGGATAAGAATTTGTAAAGAAAAAGTTACCTCCTTGATTCCACAAGAACGGCTCTCTGTTCAGCACTTTTATCTGATCCTACATCTATCTCACCAGACGTGTAGCTGCATAAAACAGGAAGAAACCTCTAGTGAGAACAACTGTAACATGCAAAAGCCTACAGCATTTCAAAGTATAACACAATGATAACCATCAAACAATTTGCATTTATGACAAGTAAATGGCATAAAATTCAGTAACCAAAAAGGATGTTTTATGAAAGATTTTCAGAACCATCTTGCTGTTGACTCAATTGCCATGTATGCCATGAACAAAAAAACATTCAAATCACTGATACATCCAAATACATGAAAACTCTTAGATGATAAACACCTTGAAGGAAGAACTGTCTGCGGAACAAAAGGACTGTATGCTGTTTCTCTTTCAGCTGCAAGCCGTTGAGCCTTCTGAAACTCTTTCAAAACTGCTTGAAAGTCTTTTGCAAGTTTAGCATCGGTTACCTTCTTGCTCGCCTACAATTACACGGATCTAAATGTCATCAAGTACTTCCGGAGGGGAAAGGGGTGACAGAGAGAAAGAGAAGTGGTGGAGCAGTTTTAAAAATAAATTCAATAACCAATGTACGAATTACCATGAGTTTGAAATATAGAACAAGAGGAACATCACGAACAACAAACAGTATAGTCATCTCTCCTCTTCGTTGACTTAAAAAGTGAAAGAGAGGGCACAAAGACCCAAATCATAACCAGAAAACAAACTTACACTAACATCAGAGCGATGGTCTGTTTCACTAGCTTGTTTCAGTTTAGCCGAAGTGTCCTTCACTAATTGCCCAATATGTAGCCTCGTTTTATGCCTGCCGAGTGAGATTTGTCAGGGTTACTCCCCACTCATAAATCTAATTACCATATAGTCATAATCACTCAAGAAATGCGACAGATACCAACTCGTAGCCCACGCAATACAATGATGAGACCACTGAGTGAGCAAGAACATATAGAACCAAACATTATATATCAAGGAACATATATACTTATTCAAAGAATTTTGACATTTATCCAAACGAAAATGATAATTAACTGAGCTTTCTCAAAAAGAAAGACAAATTGAACTTGACTAAAGGCATTATTTGTCATCCCTAATTAAACACCCAAATAAGAAAGATCGAATATAAAAGTAAACCTACAATGAATATCCCGTGATCAGTTAAAATTGCGATCGAAACAACTGAAATTGGGAAAAGACTCACAGCTTTTCTCGGAGCTCAGGCGAGTCCTTAGGAGTGCCGAGGGTATTGACAAGTCGCTGGAAGGTAGAGACGGCGGTGTTGATCTGGAAAATACCGGAAGCCACAGCTTGGGTGGCATCTTGCTTGTCTTTGTTCAGATTTTGCCGCGACGCCAATGGCCGTCCAGCTTCCAGATCTTGAAAGCTCATGATCCCTGAATCTCTAAAACTATTTTGATATAACCCCTAACTTCCTCGAGAAAATAAATTTTCTGGAGAAAGTTATCGGGAAAATGACAATAGCATGCGAACCGTGCAGGCTGTTTGGCTACAGTTGGAGTAAATATATATAAAAAAACGGAATCTAATAAGAGTGAGAGAATTGAGGACCGCGGCAGATAGAAAGAGAAACAAATGTGACTTATTTGAAAGAAAAAACAATAATACTAAAGTAGGGGGGGCAACGGGGTAGTTTACCCTAATAGATTTACCAATTATGAATTGTCGTGCAAAGCGGTCCGTTGAGGATTTCCATTTCCTTGCTGTTGGCGCGTGTATGATTTAATTATTTTATTTTTTATAGTCAAGGATAACAAAAAAAAATTTAAATTCTAAACTCTAACCCTAAATTATACATCATAAACCCTAAACTATACACTCTAAAAGTACACCCTACTTTTAATTCCCTAAACTTTAATCATAAATCCTAACTTCAAACTTGAACTTTAAACGCATTTTTTAAAGTGAGGTATTAAATGGGCATAGTTAAAAGGTAAACGATTTTTATTCGTTTATAAGAACAAAAGATTTTTATCCCCTAAGTATGTCCCTTTCTATGCCCCACATAAAAAATATTAAAAAAATTAAATTATAAACTTTAACTCTAATTTTTACATCCTAAGCTCTACACCCTAAAAAACACACCCTATCTCTAATTCCCTAAACCCTAATTATAAATCCTAACTTAAAACCATGAACCCTAAACTCACTTTTCTAAAGTAGGACACCAAAGGGCCTTAGTTAAGGGGCAGGCGAACTTTATCCGTTTACAATAACAAAAATCTTCTTTCTCCTTTCTATGCCCCACAATAAAAAAATAAAAAAAAAATTAATTCTAAACCTTAACCCTAAAATCCACATCCTAAACTCTACACTCTAAAAAATATACCCTACCTCTAATTCCTTAAACTCCAACCATAAAGCATAACTTAAAATCTTAAACCCTAAACTCACTTTTTAATTTTTTTTAAGTGAGGGCACCAAAAAGGCATAATTAAAGGATAAACAATTTTTCATCTTGTTTACACAAATTTACTTATTAATACTATAAAATAAAATTAAACTAAAATTTTAAAAATTAAAACTCTAAATTCTAAAACTCAAACCGCTAAACTCTAAATTTAAGTTTTTTTTGTCTTATTATATTATTCGTTTTTTTACGGCGAAATGATATAGATGGAAAACAGACACGTGGCAGATGAATAGGGTGCAGGCTGAGATGTCAACCAATGGCTTTACTGTTTTTCTCCCTTTTTTATTCATTGAATTAAAGAATATTGATTTTAAATTTTTGGTGGATCCAAATCCAAATACAGAAAATGACTTTTACACTTATTTTTTATTTAATAAGCTTTAACGGTAAATAAATAAATAATCATTTAAAAGATGTGAATTTAAACAGTACTAAAGATAAAATATTATGAATTAAATATTAATAATTAAATAAAAATAGAAAATTTTATTTATAATAAGAGAGAAAATTCAGTTTCCTTTTAGTTTATTTAATGATAATTTATTTAATACATAGGGGTTTAATAATTTAGTTTAAGATATACAATTGATGGCTTTATATTTAGGGCTTTATGGTGTAGGATTTAGTGGTTAAGATAGTAAGGTTAGGGATTTATATTGTAATTCTAAATTTTAACCCTAAATAATAAATTCTAAACTCACAACCTAAACTCTTAAACTCCTAACTCTAAACTAACTCTCTAACCCCTAATTTTAACTCGTTTGTAAGAACTTTTTTTATCGTTAATGTATCAAATAATAACTTTATTTAATTATTTTATATACTTGTTTATGTAATTTAGTCATGATTAATCAGTATTTATTTTTATTTATTTATATTGAATTAATATTATGTTAGCAGTTTAATTAATTATTGTATGTCGACTTATTAGTTTAAGTTGCTTATTATGTATATTTTGAGGGTTTGAACTTCAGAATACACATTTATATCTTAAAATTATGATTAAATTGTTATATAAAAATAGGAATATTTGATGCACTGAAGGTGAAAAATGAAACATTCATAAGCGATGTATTTTTAGAGTTTAGAGTTAAGATTTTAGGTTTAGGGTTAATTTTTAAGGTATAAAGTTATGATTTAATGTTGAAGTTTAATTTTTAACGTGTAAGATTTAATGACCGTAAAATAACGTGTGATATTATTTAAAGTTTACTTGTGAAAAAGAAAAAAACTACGACACCAATACATAAAATATTAACCCACAATAATATATATTTTTTCTATGGTAATATGGTGATCATGATCCTTGTTTTCGTAAAAGTACGTCTGTGTGCTTTAGGAGATCTAACGTGAAAGTCACAACCTGAGCAACGACTAGGGATGTAAATGAATCAAGTTTAAATAAATAAGTTTATATTTATGTTTGTTTGTTTATTTTTGAAAGTATTTATGTTTGATCCATATTTGTTTAAATTTTTAATTTTGTATTCGTGTTCGTTTATTTATTTTTGAAGGTGTTCGTGTTTGTTTGTTTAGTATTCACGAACGTGTTCGTTAAGTGTTTGTGAACGTGTTCGTTTATTTGTTCGCGAACATGTTTGTTTATATGTCCAGAAATGATAACTAAATTAACAATAAATAAGTAAAACAAAAGCAACAAAATAAAACTTATATTTCAATATGAACTTATATAACGTCTATAGCAACAACAAAAAGTAGTATTTAGATACATCCATAAGTATTTTCCTATAAACGAGCTTATAAACGAGTCTATAAACAAGCCTATAAACGAGCTTATAAAAGAGCCTATAAACGAGCTTGTTCGTAGACATAAATAAATCGAACACACATTTGTTCGTGTTCGTTCGTTTATTAAACGAATATAAAATTTTTGTTCATGCTCATTTATTTAGCTTAATAAACGAACGTTTTATACGAACGGCTCATGAACGGTTCATCGAACGTTCAATTCATTTATACCCCTAGCAACGACCTTCACAGAACTCAAAAAAACCGGGTTAGGACAACTTCTTGAAAACGAAGGGTTTTTTTGGGCTTTGTAATTTTTGTTGACATTATAGGCTTTGTAAAATTAAAAGGTAGAAAAGTGGAAATATAATAAATTAATTTTTTATTGGCGTGTTTGGTAAGGATGAAAAGTTTAAAAGAGAATTACATTTCACTTTCTTTTATTGTCTGACAGAGTTGAAAATTAAAAAAAAAATAAGCTTTAAAAAATCCATATTTCAAACTAATTCATATTTTTACACTCGAGCATAAAAAATGATCATCCCTCTAATTTTCTTTCTTCTCGCTTTTCTTTTCAACTAAACACGTCCAAAATCTTTTCTCTTTTTATTTTTTCTTTCCTCTTTTCATCTCTCTATTTTTTCACCGAACCAAACAAAACCGTAAATTCGTACACTCAATATTTGTGGCAAGAACCAATTGGACTACGTTGGTCTTGGCTGGACCATCCCCTGTACTAGGCTTAACGTCCACAATCTCATGGTGTTCCAACCACATTCTTACAAGGGCTTTGGATGACTGGCCCACTCTGAGTAACAATCGGGCCTCCAACTCGGGCTTCGTATACAATCATGAGACCACTGAGTGAGCAGGAAAATATAAAACCAAGACGTTATAGTAGCAAGGAACATATATACTTATTCGGAGAATTCTGACATTCATCCCAACGAACATGATAATTAGCTGAGCTTTCTCAAAAGGAAATATCGCAATGGACTCCCCCTGCCAGATTATGTTAAAATCAACTGTGATGCATCCTATGATTGTTCTTATTAGAGATGATAGTAGCTAGGGGTGATAACGAGCTGAGTCGATTCTGAGCTTAGGCAGGCTCAGCTTAGCTAGAAAATAGTATTATTAGGCTTGGGCTTGAGGCTTATCGAACTCGAAATTTTAGACTCGAGCTTGAATTGGATAGTTTGAGCTCGAAGCTCGAGGCTTGGACTTGGCTTGTTGCTTTCCTCAATTTGCTTTAAATATTTATCTTGAAGTTTTGAAAAATAACATGCAAAAACCTGTTTAAGAAAAGATAATATTTATTTTTGAAGTTTTTTTCTAAATTATACAAGTCCACAAGAAAAAGATGATTTAAAGTAGTTATCAATGATAACAAGTTAACAATACTGAAACATACAAGTATATATATATATATATAATTATTTCAAGCCTATTCATGAGTTTTTCGAGCCGAGCTTGAGTTGGTTCGGTTGTTAAAGTCTCGAGCCGAGCACGAGCTCTAATCGAGCTTTGGCAGAGCCGAGCCCAAATAACTTGCGAGCCGGTGAGGCTTATTATCACCCCTAATGGTGGCTGGTGGCGATACTAGACTCTTCTCGGCCTCCTCAGCCTCGGTTGCTGAAGCTCATGCAGTTCGCCTGGGTACCTTATCTGATATAGATGGAGGTTTCAGCAAGGATATTTTCGAATCCAATAAGGCAGGCGTTATTCAGTGTCTATATTCCAAATCCCTTAAAGCTTGGGACTCTGCAGCCATAGAAGACAATATTCTGGGGCTTGCATCCCCTTTTCCACAGTTTTCTTTCTCGGCTGTGAAACGTTTTGATCAAGCTGTTGACTGGGTTGACTAGGGGAGCAGCCAAATAAAGAAAGATCGAATATAAAATTAAACCAACAATGATATGTACTTTGATTCAAAATCACACCAGTGTTTTCCTTCCTCTTTCTTTGCAATCTGAAGCTGGTTCACATTTGTTGTTTCTATTCTCTTTATGGCGCACAACTTAAACAGGTACCTGTGTTTCGGGGAGCAACAATAGTTGGTCTGTCTTTCAACATTTCGTCGGCTCCAGATTACAAGTTGCCGCCTCCTGTAAGTGTCACTGTCACACTCTATTGTTACTTGTTGGTTTAAACAATAGAACAATTCTATTTTCTCCAGGCAATGGCAAAATAGAAGCCCTGTTGGTGCTGATTCCGCTATTAGAAAGGCAGAGGATGTCGTTAGTTACAGTCCCTTAAAGCATCTGCAACAAATGAACAACAAAAATCCTCTAAGCCTGCACCTGCTCAAGGCTTGATCCTTTGATATTGCTCTTGTATTTCCAGTGAAGAAAACCTATTGTCGAAACCATTTTTTAACCGGGTAAAAATAACTTGACGATTAATCTTTGAAAATTAAAGTTTCATTTAATTTGGTTTTGAAAAGACTGGAGTCGTTACCGATCACTTTGATAGACCGGATACCATAAAAATAACCAGAGATTTGTTCTTTTAAAATTTGGGTTCGGGAGTCGATTACGTGTTAGAAAGGATTAGCACCTTACAAACGCCTGTTATCGGTACCTTTAATTTTACGTGGCATTTTGGCATTTCGAATAATATTTTAAATTTAATTTAACCACTAATTGTGAACTGAATTTAAATTCCAAATGGAGATATTCCTTTTATAAGGAAAAATATTTTTTATCCGAATATGAGATTAGAAGCACCCTAATACGTTCGAGGCACCCCATTCATATTCAAAAAATATATTTTCAACATAAAAGGTTTTTAATGCATGATCAATTATTGTCTTGTTTATTTTAAGTTCTAACTTAAAAAGGTTATAATTAATCATGTGTTATTTAATTCTATGAATATTATTTAATTTAAAGGCTTACATGAGATAACACCCAATTGCTTCAGCACCATCCATATTTAAACCTCAAAATTATATATAATATTCCTAATTCAATTGATTAATCTAATTGTTTAAGTTCTAATCCTAATTAAGGTTCTAATTAATTAGCTATATTATTTATCAATTTCTAAGTTTTAATAAATACTAAGTATTCTACTTAAAAGCTCATGTCGACTTTGCTAACGCTTGGCAAAAGATTGAGGATTCAGTGTAAATATGCAAGCAAATAATGCCAAGTGTAGGTCTATTGCGTGCAAGTATATACGGTCAACAAGTAATACATGAGTAAGCTGAGTATCGTATCGACGGGGATTGTCCAGGAATTAAATGCCACGATTTTACTTGTGAAAGGGGAAAATGAGTTTGATTTGAAATTCAGACCTTAGATTTAGAAAAATGACTGAGAAAAAATGCAAAGAAAATTCAGGCAGGTTGACAACAAGTGTTTTAGAAGGATGGTTGGCGTTGACAAGGGATGCTTGGATTCCACACTAGCTATGCCAGCATTTAATAATTTCCAGCTTTGGTTTTATTGCCGACTAGATTTTAAGTAGTATTGCCTTTTTCGATGGTCAACACCCTAAGTTAATTATGATTAACCCCTATATGTCTATAGTGATGTTATTCAATAACCAACTTGATTAAGTTTCAATCTTTACTCCTAAGGAATAGATTCACTCCCGAAGTAAGTTTATCTACTTGAACATCTTCTGTCAAAGCTTCTCCCCTTAGTACCTGCCAATTAATCGTTATCTCCTAAGTCTGTTAATATATTAAGAGATAATGTGCATGCAATGCCAACTATCGTCTGGCAAACAACTGAAGAAAAATAAGCATTAGCAAGATAGACAAAAAAATGCCAAAACGTTCAATTACTAAAAACTAAAAAATAGCTGAGCGTTCATCGCAAAAATATCCCCAACCAACTTAAGAAAATTAGTTCATGCTTAGGACAACCATCAACACCATATCGTTTGAAACCAACACCATTGTAAAAACAGAACTAAAATAAAGAGAAATGGACAAAGAAGGGGATCCGTCGATGCAGCCCTTCAATGGATCCATAGCTCTTGGTCTTAGCCTGGTTGAACCACAGTCACCTCCTCCCTTCACCACGGTGCAGCCTCTTCGATCCTGTCTTCTTTTTTGGCTCATCATCGAAGGCACGTGTGAAAATCCTAGATTGAGTTTGAATTCAAAAGTTGGTTACGCCCTTGAGATAAGCGTGTTCTCCTCTTTTTGAATTTGAATTTGGGCTGATCTGGTTCTAACTAGGGTTGATGTTATCGTTCTTCATTCTTTTGCCAACCGATCTTGGCAATACTCGTCCTGCTTTTGCCAATGCAACTCGATATTTCTCTTCTAGTCCTTTTGCTTTCTCTGCCATCTGCTCATGTCCTACTCTTTCCAAAGCTGTCCTGCTCCTAACCTGCCTACCACAATAAGGAAATATACATTTACTCTGACAAAAGAAACGTTCCTTAACTCCTTAATGCAAATGCATGATTTTACTAATTAAATGCACAAATATGTACTCAAAGTCAAGTAAAAATATGATAATATATACGTGAAAAGTAATACTTTTGATGAATTAACACCCATGTTGGACAACACACCATTGCAAGCAATGAAACATCACCCAAATTTGGAACTTTAAAGCTTCCACTTAATACTCATTAATTTGCTATAATTATCTTTCTTAATTAATTATAGAAACCAACAAAGAACCTAAAAGTCTAAGGATCTAACAATTAATTAAAGGTTAAATGATTTAATTATCTAGTAATTAAAACTATATGCTCAATTTAAAGCATGCATCACTCATAAAAATTAAACAATTAAATAGGACTAAATTGAAAACTGAAATATGATTTTATTACAAATGGGGACTGAATTGAAATGTCTTCAAACTTACAAGAAACCAATACCTAATTAACCCAAATAAAGAAGCACGAGTCGAACTCGACCCGCTTCAAAAACGCGCGAACCCTTTTCCACCCAAAATACTGCATTTCAGCTAGGGTATATAAACCCTTTTAATCCCGAATTTGGCTCATTTTTCCCTTAGCTCTCTCTCTACACCCATATGCTCTGACCATTTTCTAACAAACACCCAAATTCCAGAAATCTCCATCACAATAGATCAAACGCGCATGTTCTTCCAAGATTCAAACCTCCTCAACTTTCTCCCGTTTGATCCATCTAAGCCCCTTTTTGTCCAAGTTCCACCATTAATCGGCCATCGGGAGTCGACTCTCGATCGCCGCAGGCGACATCAGCCATCACCATCCTTTCTCCGACCACTGTTTACTCTCGGCCGGCCATCGTGAGGCGATTTTCGACCGTCGACTGAAACCTTAAAATACCCCAAAAACTCTAATTTTACTCCCAAAAGTCCTAAATCTAACCGGCTCGAAAGAGCCACCATTTTCCCTGGCCTAGGCTACTCGAACCCCGCTCATTTTCGACTCCTCCTTTACTCAGAATCAAACCGGCCACCACAGATAAGTTCTTCAACCTAAAACTCACTTTTCAGATCTGTATTTTGCTTTTGTTTCCTTTATTTTTTTCTATTTCAATCTAATGATTTTGATGTTCTAATTATAGTAAGTAAAAAAAATAAAAGGATTATACCTCTGTGGCGGTGATCGACATCTTCTTCGACGTTAGTTTGTGGCTCCGACGATTTCTCGGCGACGCTCCGACTTCATAGTGGCGGCTTAACTCCCAAAAGATTGTTTCTCTCTCCCATTTTATTTTTTATTAATATCTATAATTAATGGCTAGTGATTTGTGACGTCACATGCCCGACGTCATCTGCTAGTTGGATCCAACTAAGGAGAAGAAAACTAAGATCCATGTGCATGCTTCTGGACCAATAGGGGACTAACATGTGGCACTTTTGGGCGGGAATTTTTGATTTTGGACCAATTTGTGTTTCTTTGACTGTATATATCAAGAGTTTGGGCGGGAAAGCTATTAAAATTGAAAAACGGGCTTTTAATTTTGTGTAAAGGATTTTGGATTATGTAATGGACATTATAAGGAAAATTAGACTTTATTTATCTATTTAAGAGACTATTACTATTATTATTGTATTATTTATTTATTTATTTTTAAGAAAAAATTATTATATGCATACTACTTCGGATAAAATTCGAGTATTACACCTATCTCATAGCCATTTCATATAATAACACTCTATTTATGAGCAAAATGTTGAGTGCATTGAATTGAAGTTACGATGTCAGTGGTGTTTTTCCTTTATAAACTTCACATGTTTTTATATGAATATTGATGATAAAACAACTGAGCGTGGCGCAAGCTAACGTATTTGCCTCAAAAGCCAACGAAATGACATTAAAATTTGAATTTACCCGTGCAACAACAGAAAAGGGTACAAAATGCATCGTACGTGTGGAGTCTTGGTTAGCTCAGCCATAGGAAGAACGAGCGGCGGAACAGAGAGAACGCCGCCCTAGAATTCGGCAACTTTTCTGTGAGGTCGAGACATTGGGACGTGTTTGGCTGGTTCTTGCAAATTTCTCAGGCTTCGAATCGACCAAATATTTCCCTTCCGAAACTAAGAATTGACCGACATCGCTGATTTCACTTGAATCTGCTAATAACAAACCGAAAATTCATGCTACAACTTCAAAGGGAAAAAGAGTGACGAAGGTGCATCATACCTAAAAGCTTTGAGGGATGCTCGAATCCTTTAAAATGAGCCAAATCTGAAACTAAACAATAAACAAACAAACAAATAAAACGATTGAACTTGAATAACACTGCTTGCTTGACAGCCGTTGATTGAGAGCATGGAAACTTACCACTTACCAGATTGATAAGGATTGTAGGAAGTTAGGTAAAGAACGAGGAAGCAAAGGATAGTCAGAACAGGAATGAAGTGAATGAGCTTCTCAGGCATAGGAGCCGGTGTCAAAAACGACGAGGCTTGGCGCCTTTACAGTGGCCATGATCGACGATTACTCGGCGTTTCTGACCTTCGGCGACGGAACTATCCTCTCTTGCATGTAGTTTGGAGCTTGGCGAACCTAAGGATTGCCTCTGCATTGTTCCAAGTGGAGGAAACGCAACGAAAGTGACGACAATCTGCGGTTTAGGTTAAGATTAATGAAGTGGTGTATTACTTAAGCATTAATTAATCACCGGAAACCTTTTTAAAAGAAATAAATGAGTTTTTATTTAGGTTTTAGAGAGGGGCAAGCGATGTGGATTAGAGCGCTGTTTCTTGAGTTAGATTGAGGGGCGATTTTTTGTTTTGTTGTATTACTGAATAGTGAAGCTCAGTTAATATTCTTTTACACATAAATCAGACGGTTTTATTAATAAATAAACATAAAGTTAAAATATAATTGAATAGAAATGTTATAACATTGAAAAATAACAGAAAAGAAAATGATAAATTTAAAATGAAAAATAAGTGTTACATCAGTCATATCAGATAATTTCTTTCTTTATACCATAAAAAATTTTACAATCCATTGTGAGAAAGGTCTCTGAAGAGTTGTCAATATACAACATGAAATTTTCAAAACCGACAATCACCTTTCACGCATATTTTCAAGAATGACGATTCGTTATAGATTATATCGACAAATAACCCCAAAAAGAATCAAATTCTATGTGACCATCGACAAAAACGTATTAGAAACAAGTGACATGAATATCACTGTACGAACACTAAAAATCCGTAAAAATAACTATAAACACATACCATAAAAAAAACATACCAGAAAAATAGAAGAAAGCCTATTATGATGTGCAAAAAAAGGAAAACAAATAAAAAAAAAATACAAACTATCAGCATAACCATCACCAAATTACTACCGCCGTCGATTAAAAAAGAAAAGGAGAAACAATCTACTAGGAAGCTCAGTTAATATTTGGAATTTGGTACAACATTTACATCATTATGTTATATTATTTATTTGAATACTCTTTTATCAGTTTATCCAGTCACATAGATCAGTCTATCGCTTCCGCCATTATCTTGTAGTTGATGATTTCTCTTTAGTTGGAAAAATTGTTATACGTCCTGAGTCATTACGTTATTTATAGTTTCGTTTACCAAATATCAGTTAACTAGTTTTTTATTTGATTTTTTAAAAATAAATATTTACTTTTTTATCTCATGTAAATATAGAGTGAGTGATTATATAGAAGTTAATTATGAATGAATTAGTGACATGAAAAAAATAGTTAACTGATTTTTAGTTAATGATGACTATAAATAATGTAATGAGTCGAGTCCATAAAATAATTTCTCCTTTAATTGGGTTGGGCTTAGAAGTTTCTCATGAGAGGTAGTAAACCAACTTGAAATATTAAGGTATCTTTAGAATAACATCTACAAAACATAAAATTTTTAAATTTGAAGAGTTAAATTTTTTGAATTATTTTAGGGTATGATTAGTTTAATAGAATGTTTAGTTTTGAAAACTAAAATTGTTATTATATAAAATCACATGTTTTAATCTTAACGTTACAGTGGCATGTTTATCACAAAATTTTAGTTGAGTAACTAAATTGTTAAATTAAAAAAATTACATATTTATTATCAAACTTATAATTAAGTGACCTATTATGTATTTTATTAATTAGCCTCGTCGTAAGTTTGGATGATCTGATGCATGGAATAATAATAATAATAATAATAATAATAATAATTTTGGATATTTTTTTATATTTTAAGTATGAGACATCGAGTATTATTTCTGCTCTCTTCCTTTTTTATATAAATTATTTGCTTATATATCGAATCGATCCCTTTAATTGTATCCAAAATTTAAGTGAGCTTCCAGTTTGACTCAAGGATCAAATGAGTAATTGTATTAAAAAACCCCAATCAAATGAACACCTATTTAAAAAATTATGAGTCAAATAAACTCTTATTTAAAAAATCATAAATCAGATGAACACTTATTTGAATAATCGTAATTTCCGTTATTTTTTTCAATATTTAAAGACTTGTTTTATCTATAGTTCTAATAAAGGGGCACACTATGATTTATATACCAATGACTTTATTATATTATTTAAAATAATTTATAATCAAACAAATGAATTAGTATAAAATAATATAATAAAGAATGGCATAGCAAACGGATAGCAATTACTTGAAATTATCCCAATGCTGTAGGGCATGCTACTAACAAAAACTCCCATATAAATCAATGCATGGGTTCATCAATCCCATGAATTATCAAACGAAGCTGAAGTAATTGCCTGAGAGAATTCCTCAAAATTGATCTTTCCGTCGCCGTTGGTATCGGCTTCTGTGATCATCTCCGTCAACTCCTCCACCGTCAGTGCATGTCCGAGTTTCTCCATAGAGTGTGCCAACTCCGCCGCCGTGATGAAGCCATTGCCATCCCTATCAAACACCTTAAACAACAGCTTCAGTTGCTCTTCGCTATAGGCTGACTTCTCCTCCAACATAATCTCTGGAGCTACTATTGTCATAAAATCTGAGAACTCCACCAGCCCATTGTTGTTCGCATCCGCCTTTTGTATAACGGCTTCCACTTCGTCCGATCTTGGGTTTAGCCCTAATGAACGCAGAAGTGACCCGAGCTCGAGCTGCGTTATGCAACCATCTTTGTTCCTATCGTATGATTGAAAGATCTCTCGTAATTCCTCGAGTTGCTCGTCGTCTAGCTTTGTCGATTGCTTGTCGTTCATGTTCATAACAACCTTCAAATACTTATAATCTCTCACTCAATCTTATAAATTTTTAAACCAAGATGACACCAAATTTAAAAAAAAGAAACTCCTTACCAAGCAAATAATTCGAACAAAAGTTATTGTGCTTAGCAATTTGAGGCAGCTTGGGTCATCACTTACATTAACGATTTCTCAGACAAAAAAGATGACATTAATTAATCTGTTTCTTCTGATATATGGGTTTCTTTTATTGGTGCCGAGAAACAGTATTGTAGGATCCAAGATTGCCTTGAAAACAGCTCTCGAAATTCCTCCACTTTTGATGGATCTTTCCTTATGTTTTTTTACAAGAGTCTAACCCAAATGTCAGATTGCACGTCTTTCTTGCTGACTATAGACTCTGTCGGGCGTTACCCCCTCATAATATTTACAATTATTGGTATTCAACGAGGGCGTTCATTATTTGGTTAAAATTAAATTAATTGATCTGATTAAAATATCGATTAGTTAATAAGGTATTTGATCAATTAACGGTAATTTTTTTAAAATTCAGTTATTGACTAATTCGGTTAGAAATTAGTTAATTAACTGAAAATACTAAATATTTAATAATTCTGGTTAAAGAATTTTTTTAACTAATTTAATATTTTTTTAATTCGTTTCGATCACCAACCAAATTAACTGAATGAACTTCCCTATAACTTCGTAAGGCAGAAATAATAGAATTGTGTTAAAATCAAACTTAGGTTGTTGTTCTAGTTCGGTCTATAACAAAATTTACCTTTCCATTATATACATATATAAGAGGGAATCACTTACGCTCAATGTAAAATTAAGAATTTTACATATTTAGGGAGCCGAATAGAGTAACCGATAGTTTGTCTAAATAAAAAATCGAGTCTTTTTCGAACCTTCATTACTGGTGATGGATGAACTTCATAGGGATTGTATGGCCTTAACGCCAGTTTAATTCTGTGTTTAATGCATTTCTCTTTTCATCAAAATAAAATAAAACTTATGGTTAAAATTAAAATATATTTTAATTAAAATGACTAAATATTTCTTTACTTTTTACTACTACTATTATTTTTCTTTCCATTCCTTTTTTAATAATTTTCATCTTCCTTAACTAGTTAGTCCTCCCCTTCTAGTATTCATAATTGGTCCAATAGGTATCTAGAAACCTAATAAACTTATATTGCAAGTTAATAAATAGAAGGGAGGATGAAACATAATAATACTATGATAGCGATATTGGACTTATAGAACCGATGAATATCCTATGACCCAGTTATGAACACCCAAACGCTGGATATTGTGAAGAACATTAAGGAAGCTGTTAAATGGAGACTCTTGGGGGAAGCATGTGTACATGGATAGTCACATTAATTCGATTCTTTGTATAGAGTGGGGGCCGATATAGAATTATTGTACAGAGTTTATTATGGGTAGTTAAGATATATGTCGTAATAATTTGTTGCTTTTTCGGATAGATAAAATCATATTTACTCAAAAAAAATCTTATATTGATTACAAGTTAAGCAATCATACTATGAAAAGGAAGAGGAAATTACAACTGATTCAAGAACATTTTTACAGAAAATAAAACCAAATCGGGAATTATTAATTAAGCGTTGAATTAAATAATGGAAAAATATTTTGATATTATGTTTAGGGATTAATCAAAGATGCAAATTGTTTTTAATTTTTTTTATACTTCAAGTTATAATTTGAATTTCCTTATTGCTTTAGCCTTTACATCCCGGGACGGAACTATGTGGTCGTGGGGAGAAGCTTTCAACTTTGTCCCCTTATTTATTTTTTTAAATTAATTAATTTATAAATTTGCCTATACTTTCAAATATTTATAGTTTGTCCCTTAACTCCAAATCCTGGCTCTCTTCCTATTTACATCAACATTGAAATTGAAATGAATTAGACTGCCAAAAAAGAGGACTGACTAGTTTAGGAAAATGACCATTATAAAAGGAAAGAAAATAAAACAACAACAATGATGATGTCATGTTGGACATCTTGTTTACACAACGTGAGATGCCTCCTGTCGAACAGAGCTGGGATACCTCGCCCTCACACTATTAAGATGATGATCTCATCGAAATATTCCCATTTGTGTAAAGTTGAAATGCCCTTAGTCATACTATAATTCTCACCTTTAAGGCACTTAATCAATTTTCAATCATATTAATATATTATTTGCACGACGCTAAGTCAACAAAATAATTGATTTTAAATTGTTAAGGCCTCTAACCGATTATATTGGTCATCTCTAAACCCAAATGGCTTGTTCAGTGTGAAATCCTGTTGCGAAATTGTACAATCAAATGCTTTATCTAAAGATGAGGTTTGGAATCTAATCTGGTCTAACTCAGCCCCCCAAAGGGGAGGCCTTTGTTTAGAAATGTAATCACTTATTTTTTATCTGGTGTATAAATATTATGTTAATCAATATTAGTGTAATAATTAATTAATATCACTATTGCATGTTTATATATATATATGTGCGCGTGTATGTTATTAATATATATGATATGTGTGTCGTATGTATGTTTGCATGTTACGTATGCCTTAATTGTTTGCGTGTATAATGTGTGTATACTTATATTAATTAGGTGTGTGAACAAATGTGTACATATATGCTATGCGTGTGAATGTTATGTCATATATATTTTAACTTGCATATATGATCGTATGTACGGAAAATTATATATGTATATGTTATTATATTGTTATTATTATTATTATTAACAGGCTAAATTAAATGAAATCTAAAAATTGTTACTTTAAAACCCAAATAAATATTAATTGTTCAGTCCAATATATATTATTACAGACCCAAAAATATTAATATTATTACAAGGCTCGTTTGACCCAAAACCCTAATACATATCAAAAACCCTAACCCTAATTACATCTCTTTGCGCAGCTAAAGGAAGGCCATTGGATTGGATCCAAATCTAACGACTGAGATCAAATCATGGCGTCTTTCCAGCTGGTCGCGTGGGATCAGGCGCTGACCGTTCAGCCTCCCACGCGCGCATGCATCCCACGCATTAGACCCTTCAGCTGCCATCTGCCACGTCATCCCCAAGATCAAATCTCAGTAGTTAGATCTTCATGCAATCCCAGCCGTTGGATCAGATCTGATCCAATGGCCGAGAACACGTCTGACTGAAAGGCTACTCAGCCGCTCCCGCCGTACGCTCGTGCTTCCCCGGCTGACCAAACCAGAAATGCAAAATCAGAGATACGAGTCAAAATCACCCAGAAAATCATTTTATTTTAGTCTAATCTTGTAAGCAAAGCAAAAGAAAAAAAACGAAAGAGAACATATTATATATCAGATGTAAGGAAATGTTTAGAGAGAGGCTATCCAGATTCGAAATAAAAAATTTTCAGTGGTAATATTCTTATTCTCTCCCTTCTTTCTTCTTATATATGCGTATAGAACAAAAGAAAAGTAAAAAAAAGAGTCGAGTTTACCCGAGTTCGAAAACTCATTTTGATCGGCGACAAGCCCTTAGGGGTGAGCCATTTGATGGGTGGTTTCTCTCGTTTCGAAATAGTAGAGGGTTTAAGTCTCTAGGTTCTAAGTGGTGAGGGTTTTCAGAGAGTTTTTAGGTTTAAAAGGGGTGGTCTTGGTAGCCGGAGGCCCTGGTCAAGAAGGGCTTGAGGCGGCCGTTACGGCCTAGCCTCGCCCGAGACCAGCTGGACACGGCTGAGTGCACTGGTTTTTGGAAATATGAGAGGGATAGAGGTTTTTCAATCAAAGGTAAAAAATGATGGAAAGAGGAAATGAGGGCCAGTTGGTTTGTTATATAGACAAAAAATTCTTTAAAAATGGTATAATTCCTTCATAAGGATCTCCACGTTCTTGTTTTTTTTAAACTGAGTCTGCCCCTTGGGTTAATTGCAAGTCCGGTCCCCCTCTCTTTTTGCTTCTTTTCAATTTCGCCCCTAAATTAACCAAATTCAGGTTTTAAAGGGGTAAATTACCCTAGAAGTCATTATGCATTTTCAATGTTTTCAAAACCATCGTCGCATGGGTTTATTACAAGTTTAGCCCTTTCAAGTTTATTCCAGTTTATAATTCGACCCCCAAGTGTGTTTTTGTTGTTGTTAATTTCTGCCTTCTGTTTTTATTATTATTTCATTTCAGTCCTTTTTTATGCTTAAATATTTATGCCATTATGTTTTTTATTATGTGTCTTTTAAGCATGTTTATATTGATCATTATACTCATGTATGTTTTTTTTCATGTTTATTTATGCCTTTTTAATATGTGTTATTTTATGTTTTGATGTTTTGATTTATTTGGTATTGTTGTACACATGTTTGTTTTATGTAGTATGTTTTAGTTTAGTTTGTATGTCATGTCTATACGATTCTTCATGTTTTTATGTATTTTGGTTGGCATATTATGTGCATTTATTTGTGTTTTCATAACATGTGTATTATCGTGTAAATTTTGTTGTTCATGTTGCATACATATATTTTATTAATGATCATGTTTAGTTTAGTTTAGTTTAGTTATTTACCATGCATATATATGTTCTAGTATGTTTTATTTTTGTTTTGTATTTTAGGTTACATGTTAAAAAGGGGTGATATTTGTTGCATATTAATGTCGTGTTTTTAATTTAAGCATGTAAATTGTGTCATTTGTTAAATATTAAGTTTTTTCTTACATATGTGTGTTGCCTTGATTTGTTAGTTTAACGTCATATTTCATCTATGCCATGCACGTGTTCTAGTTGTGGTTCGTTTTAATGTGTTTAAGCATGTTGGGATTAATTAATTTAGTTTGAAGCATTTTCTTTTCTTGTTCATATCTATGTTTTTATGTTTCTTGATTCATGCATTTTATTATTTTTGTTTAATGTTGAATTATTCATGTTTTTACGTTTTTTATATATCGAGTCAATATGAATGTATTTATTTTATGTTTTCTAAGATTGCATAACGGATATATTAATTGTCAATGCGGCGCCCTTTTATTCGAGCACTTAAAATATACTCGCAATTATAACCAAATTTTAATTTAATCGCCACTTTTGTCCGGAAAGTTTAATATTAATAAAGCAGTAATTCTTAAAGTACCAAATTTGGGCGGTGTGGGGATGCTAATCATTATCCATCCGTAACCGACTCTCGAACCTAACATTTTAAAAATCTCTGATTTTATGGTGTCCGACCTACCTTAGTGGCCGGTGGAAACTCCATTTTTTAAATAAAACGCGGTTTTTATAAAACCCCGCAGAATATATTTTAAAATAACCGAAAGACATCCAAACACCTTAAAACCCCATTTTTTTAGCAAAAGAAAGGGATATCGCTACAGATGGCGACTCCGCTAGGGACAATTTTTGTTTTTCAAAAAACAAATGAGAGTCAAGCTTTTTCAAATAATTACCGCTTTATTAATATCGAAAGTTTCGGATTAAAGTGACTATTAAATTAACATTCAGCTATAATTGCGCTTTTATTTTAACGCGTTCAAAATTTGGCATATAAACCCGTCCTTTTAAGTGGGGGGAAAACACTAGTACTTTCGTGAGGATATCATTCCTCCGTATGGGCCTAGCAAAGTACCTTCGGGGCTCGAGTACCTTATGCTTTCGTGAGGATATCGTTCCTTCGTAGGGGCATAAGCGAATAGGTCCCCCTGAGTTGAACCTGGTTGAAAGGAGTCTATAATGGGTGATGATCGGGGGCCTCGCTACCCTTAGTAGGGGACAACAAGGACAGTTCGGGTACCTCCTAGCACCAAAACTGCATGTAGAAAACATAAAATCTACCCTTTAGAGCCATGCAGATAACCTAGGTGTTTTTGGACGAGATGTAAATAGGGTTGTTTTGTGTGTTTACCTTATTTAATTTGCTTTTTATTTATATATTTATCGATTTTATCCGGTACTGACTTGTTTTCTTTTTTTGTTTTGCTTTTTTGCATATATCATTGCATTTGCATTACATAAAGGTACTGGATCAAGTGGTTTGCTCGATCAGAAAATCTTTTAGCATGGAAAAAAAGTATCTTAAGAAAGAAAAACTCAACTCAGCCGTCAGACATTGGTAAGAAGTCAATCAGATGACCCAAGGTAACAGTTTACCGAGCGAGTGCATAGTGTCAAGGTATACTTATGTGAGCCTCCAACAGAATGACCTGTGGGATCTTACAAGAATTTAGGAAGGATGAGATCGAAGACTACAAGACTTATTCTGTGATAGTTTCGGTGACATAGCGCAATTGATGTATGTCCGAGTCAACCAGCCGTTACTCCAAGTCATCTTCCAGTTTTGGAATCCTGCTTTTTGCTGCTTCACTTTTAACGGTCAAGATATGATGCCTACGGTATAGGAGTACACAACCCTACTTAATCGGAAGAATGTATAGAAAGATTGGATCTACGCGAAGTCGCCAAGGAACCATAATTACTCTTCGAAGCTCAAAACTTTTTGCCGAGATGGGCGACGATTGGGTTAATGGACTGATCCATGTTCGAGGAGACAACCTAGCCTTTGCTTGAGAGAGTATCCGAGATATCATACCAACGCACCCAGATGAGGTAAAGAAGATGGACTTATTTGCCTTAGGAATATATGGTTTGGTCATCTTTCCGAGGGTTATTGGAAACATCGATGTAGCCATTCTAGACATATTTGAGTGTATGAAGCGAAAGATGAATCCAGTACTGACCATTTTGACTGAAACTTTCATTTCTTTGAATGCGAGTCGAAAATATGAAGAAAGACGATTCAGAGGGTGTGCACAGCTACTACAGGTTTGGATTCAGAGCCATATATGGAAGACACCAACGAGGGTTTTTATAGGGAATATCATTATGATACTTTTCACCTTTACGAGAGTACTTAGCTAAGGAATGGTGAGAAGACTTGAATAGGGAGAAATGGTCCTAGATCTTTAAGAACATTCAAGATGAAGGCATAGTGTGGAGAGTTTCGTGGCTAGCCAGGGTTAGTTACTTCTTATACAGCTGCGGCGATTATGATTGGCTAATGATGTTAGGGCTATATGGTGGGATTGCTTGTACTCCGTTTTTGGTGTCTCGATAATTTGGATCGCGACAGTTCGTTCCCGTCACCGTCGGTCTAAGTCAAAGTGAGTTTTCTTTCAAGGGCGAGTTCAGGATGAAGGTTTAGACCATCATGAGAGCTTGGGATCACTGTTACCGGATCAGGGTAGAAGAAAATACCGACCCATAATCACCCCAGATTACGATCTTTAGAGGCATCTGAGGGTTAACGACAAGATTCCAGAACCCGACCAGGGACCAACCATGTCACTTGAGGAGCATATAAGGATAATACTGTCAGAGGCTGACATTTTGCGAAATGAACTCGAGGAGGTTAAGAAGAAGATGAAGGCTCTACAGACACAAAATATGGATGAGCTCTACAAGGCAAGTTTAGAGGTCAACGAACGAGATAAGACCATCATACAACTGAAGAAGCTGAATGCAGATCTAAGTGAGAAAAATGCCCTTTATCAAAAAGATACTCTCCAACTTCAACCGAATGTGCGGAATACCGGTAGAAGCCAATTTTTAGCTGTGGAAAAGGAAATGATAAACAACATGCGTTTAGTCGAAGAAGAACGAGAGAAAGACAAGCGAGCAATCGAGAAAGAGGTAGAAAGTTACAAGTTAACCATCGAGAGTGAAAGACAGTCTTTTAGGGATGCCATTAACCAAGAGAAAGAAAGAGCTAGGCAAGAGATTGACAAAGGTAAGCAAGCAATCATCTACGAAAGGGAGAACACTGTCGTTTAGAAGAGGAAATCCATGGGGAGCAGGAATAGACTACTAGAGATGTAAAACTTATACAATGACACCGTTCAAAGCCTGAATCAAAGCCAAGATCATAATGCCAAGTTAGAGGGGAGACTGACAGAATTGAAGCAGTCCTTTTAGACCTATCGTCAGAGGAATGGCTTCATCGAACTACAAGAAAGGGAGCGTGAAATTGGTATGTTACGGGCCTGAATCGAGTCACTCGATGCAACCGTTCAGGATTACAGAGGAAGAATTTGGATATTTGAAGAAGCTGCAGCAAGTGGAGACAATTATTGGCGGCAAAGACTTTGTGATGCCTCCCAGATGATTCAAGACATAGACCAGTATTACACGACCTTGATGGTAGAGATATGACTAGTTGCCGGACATGTGAAAGATTTATCTGCAGAAGTCGAAGCTCTCCGACCTTTCATAGCCTCAGACATGAAGGAAGCACCTAGATTCATCAAGCTGCTCAGGGCTATCGAGAAGTTAGGAGATAGAGCTAGGGCTTATATGTAGAACTCTACTATTTTGTAATCTAAACCCTTTAATTCCTATAAAAGTAGTTCAAAAGGGTGATTACCAGCGGAATCAATACCTTTATTTGCATACATTCTTGCATTGCATCATCGCATTTGCATCATTATACATGCACTTATCTATCTTTGCAATAATATTGATAGTGTAAATATTGTGGCAGTGAAACTAAAAGATAAGCCGCAACCATTCCACATCCGTGCTTTACTCAGTTCAAAAGCAAACTAATGGATGATAGGATAGTCAGTTTGGAAAAATGGGTAGAAAGATTTGGAAACACGTTTCAATGAAGTCAAATGAAGCCTCAACGAGCAGATCGCTCAATCACAAGCTGCGATAGTATCCGACATAACTGTATTGCTGGCAAAAAGCCTTGGGAAAGAAAAAGTTACAGACGAAGTCGCCCATGAGCTAGAAGGTATCACATATCACAGCAAGGTTCAACTAACGGCGCCAAGTCTGGCAAAAAAAGTATATATTGACCCTGTCAAGATATCTGCTAGTCTTCAGACAGGGGCATCTGAAAGCCAACCCATTGATGCAGGGGCATTCTACGAAGAAGATGTGCCAGATCTAAACTTGGTCGAAAAAATTAGAACTGAAGTGGAAAAGAAATGGGAGGAAAGATTACGCCTTATGGAAGAAAAGTTTAGAGCACTGCAAGCCCCAGACGAACCGAGGAATGAGGCCAGTGATTTAAGCCTGGTATCTGACCTTGTCCTACCACCAAAATTTAAAACTTCGGAGTTCGACAAATATGATGGAACTTCATGTCCTTCAGCTCATGTGACCATGTACTGCCGAAAGATGGCAGCCTTTATCAAGGATGAGAAGCTTTTAATCCATTGTTTCTAGGATAGTCTGACTGGGGCAGCACTCAGGTGGTATACCCAATTAAGCCGGGAAAATATCAAGTCATGGAAGGATCTTTCAAAGGCGTTCACCGAGCAGTACAAACATGTGACAGATATGACCCCTAGCAGGATCATGTTAGAAAATATGGGACAGAAGTCTAACGAGAGTCTGCGACAGTACGCCCAAAGGTGGCGAGAGGTGGCCGCTCAGATCTAGTCACCAATTCTCGAACATGAGATTACGCCCCTGTTCGTGAATACTCTGAAAAGAACACTATTTGATCACCTCATTAATAATACAACTCAGAGTTTTGCCGACTTGATCAGGACTGACAAGTCTCTTGAATTGGTGATTAAGAGTGGCAGGATTGACAGCGGGGATAACTTACGAAAGTACAACAAAAAGATAGAGAATGAGGTAAATACTACGAGCACTTACAATACCCCAAAGAACTTTACGGTTTCTCAACCGCAAGCATCGACATGGAAGGCTCAGAACCAAAGAGAAGAGAGAGCTCCAAGAAAAGAAAAAGAGAAAATAGACTTTTGAAAGACCAGGTCACTGTTGTAATATGCAAGAAGAAATAGACGGCAACCCTAGGTATTATGATATCTTGCAATATATCAAGTTTCAAAAGTATCCTGAAGGGGTGTTGTGCGTGATAAGTGCTACGCAATTATGCAAGTATACACGTTGCAAGTTATAGTATAAAAGATATCGTCTCCACAGGGATTGGTGCCACTTCAAGAATCTAGTCTCTTGCACTGTAAAAAGTAAAAACACAAATAAATGATTATAGAAGTTTAACTAATAACTAAACTAGAAAGCAATAAACTAAAAGAAAAGATGAATTCAAATGAGAGAGAGATAGGCCAGGTTATCGTGAGTTGAGGTGTGATAGCCGATTGGATCGTCTTGGTAAAAGAGTGCACGGGCAACTCAGTTGCCGTGGCAACTTGCACAACGGGGTTGCCTTGGCAACTAATCGATGGTTGCTTGGAAAACTAGTTGGGCAACTACTTGGGCGTCTGGGCAGCAGCTTTCAAGGTTCGACAGAGCGTTCTTCAATGGTTTCTTCTTATCCCTAAGTCAAAACTCTAGCTACTTGTGCATGCCTTGATAATACATCCATGCGTTAATCAAGGGTGAACAACAACCAATCTTGCGCTCCTCTTAGCCGTTGAAATCTTTAACTTATTCCTAAGCCGGATTAATCTTCACCATTAATAGATTGAATAAAGATCATATTCATTCGTTTCTTGAATCTAACTCTCCCGATATTAGATAAATAGATGAAGTTACGAGATCCTCTCCCAATTCACTCGCAAACAAGAATAAGAACCAAGAATGAATAAACCTTGAATAGAAAAGTGCAAACTCTTATTACCTAAACAAAAACCAATAGTTTCTCACAACCACAAAACACAATAACCATAGCCAAATAGATTTAGTTCATGGCTAAGTTCCAAAGAAACACAAGATAAATAATCCCTAGCATGAACCCAATCGAACAAGAAAGAAACGATGAAGAAGGAGGCTTGTCAAAATCCTCATTGCCCTAGATGCTTGTCGAAAATACTCTCCTCTTGCCCTCCTTGGACTTGTCGAAATTCCCCTCTCTTCCTCTCCCTTGATTGTCGAAATCTCCATCTTATTTATAGGGCTAGGCCAAAGTCCTTCTTTGAGGAGGAAGTTAAGTTGGAATTAAATTATCTTTAAAGAATATAATTCTTTATTATAATTGTATTCCTACTAGAACTTCTCCTATCTTCTTGGAATTTAATTCTTCTTTAATCTCTGCATGGCAATCAAATTCCTTTGGGTTTGGGCTTTGCTCCACGTCATCTTGGGCTTGTATAGTCATCAATTTTGACTACCATATCACCTTTGCTCTTGTCGACAATTTCCATGGCAACTGGCTCGGCGCCTCCTTCATATATTGCCCTGGCAACTAGCTCAGCGTCTCCTTCATGCATTTCCCTGGCAACTAGCTCGACGTCTCCTTCATGTATTGCCCTGGCAACTAGCTCTAGCCTTGCTTTGGCAAGTGATCCTGCATATACACACAAAACAGACCAAAGCAACATCTTTTCCCACAAAAACTACCAAGTTATGTAATCAAGCTCAACGATGGAAGAAAACATGGATTAATGCATGAATGGCTAATTTTGCAACTAATATGAGCTTAAGTCTAACAATAATATGAGTAAAAAGGGTAAGAAAAATAGTACTTTTGAACACTTATCACACCCCCAAACTCGAACTATTGCTTGTCCTCAAGCAATGCAAACTCATAATTACCTGCCAAGACTTCAATTTTCACAAACTTAGCTTTGAACTTGATTTCAATTCTCTGAACCGGGGCACAAAGTATGATTGGCTTTTTATTTTTCAGAAAACTTAGAAATTACTCGGAATCAATCTATAATGCTTGTGAGTGTTTGCGGAGTTGTGTGCAAGTTGATTTTTTGGATTCTATACAAACAATAGGTTTTCAAATTACTTCATTGGGTTCTTTTTAACATGTTTTAACTAGAGCCAGTTTTGGGCACCTCTAGTCTTTTGTTTTTAGTTTTATTCGACTAGAGCCGGTTTCGGGCACCTCTAGTGATCAATTATTTTTAGCACATACTAGAGCCAGTTTCAGGCACCTCTAGTGATCAAATTTTTTTAGCACATGCTAGAGCCAATTTCGGGCACCTCTAACATTCATCCAATTTTTATTCTAATCCCCCAATTTGTTAATTATCAACCTAAGTTTACTAGAATTCCTTAAATCAATCAAACCACAACAATGTTTCATCAAAATTAGCATCATAGTAAAATTCTAAGTTTTTCCATGGTTATCCTAGAATAAAAATTCTATCAATTAAGTGCATTGGCAAAGTCATCATCGGATATTCATCAAATCTAAGCAATTCTTGTTCCAATTAAAGGCATGGCAAGCAATTTATGTATCCTAAATGTAATACTTAAGATGAATGTAACTAAACATGGTAACTACTAATAACAATCCCCCCCAAACTCGAGTGAGGCATTGTCCTCAATGCATGCATAAAAATAACGAAAATAAAATAAAAATGCATACGAGGACTTACTCCGAGAGTTCGTCATCGTAGATGATTAGTTTCCTTTTGGTCGGTGTCTTGATTCTCTTGCTTGAACGCGATGGTTGTTTTCTTGTTGCCGGTGGTGGAATCGATCCTCGTACGGGGTTTTCCTCATCATGCTCTTCATCAATGTCATTGTCTTTTCGCTTGGAGGATTCAATTGGTGCGGTCTTTATTGGTTCAATGGATGACTCGTCCGAATCTGAAAAATCAGAAAATGATTCCGTAGAGTTGATTCGAGCATAGGTGCTTTACCTTTGGCTTTTGTAGTGGTTGCCGGGATGTCTTTAGCTTTGGTTTTCGTGGCATCTTCAGGGTTGGTTGCCATGGCATCAGCTTGTGCAGGCACGATGTAGGTTGCCGCGGCATCATCTTTTGCGGTTGCCGTGGCGACTGCTTCATTGGTTGCCGGGGCAAGGATCTCGGCGGGAAAGATTGGGAACGGCACGCGATTGTCCGGGTACTTTTCTAGGATGACTTGGGTGATGGCATTGTTGTGCTCCTTCATGTACCGCATGAACATTAGTTGCCGGTCTTCAATTAGCCTTAGGTGGCTTGCCAATGGGTGCAAAAGTGCTTCAAAGTGTCCTGGGGTTGATGGCTGAGTTGCCCGGGCGTTAGGTGCTTGGGCATTTTGGATTGCCGGGGCGGCATGAGTTGTCGTGGCAATTGGAGGCCTTGAAGAATCTCCCGGTGCCTTTCCCATTAGCTTTCAGATTAGTGCTTGATTCCAACCAGACTTGGGTATGGCCTTTTCATCGGTGGACTCACTTGGGACATGCATCTCCTTGCAAAGATTAGAAATTAAGCAAGGGAAGAAAAGAGAACCCTTATCTTTTGAGCTGCATACAAAAATCTCATCACAAATAATTTTCCAATGTTAATGATGCGATTCTGCAAAATAGAATGTATGAGCAAAAGACGTGACATATCAACGGTAGTATTGTGTGTGGTAGGCATTAAAGAAGTTTTAACAAACTTATTCCATAGTTTTACCTTAGGTTTAAGTCGAAGGCGATTTACCGTGCCCTTGTATTTACCGTCGTTCCAATGAGTTCCCGGTTGAGTGAGTTCTTGAAGCACCTTGTCGAGTTGCTTGGGAGTGATTTGATCAACGAAGGCTTGATGCCCGTCCTTCTCAATGTAAAGCCCGTAAAAGGTGTTGACATTTTCGGGACTTATGAGTATGGCCTTGTCACGAACAAAAACGTAAGGATTATCCGGGTTAGGTGAGCGAGCATAGAATTCTCTTACCCATGAGATGTTACCCGGTTCCGGTTGATGGCAAAAGATTTGCCACTTTTGATGTGCAATCCTCTCGAAGATGAATGGTTCAAGGCCGAAATCTTGATGAGAGTTGGAGTATTCAAAGCCTTGTTCTTCATGAATCTTCCGGCTTTCAAACTTGGATTGAAATCTTTCTTGAACCACCGGTGTAGCAAACTTCTTGTATCTTGGTTCTTTGGAGGAACTTGGATGAACTAAAAATTTAATCTTGGATGCCATGTATGATCTTGGTTGTGAGTTTTGTAAAAACAAAGAAAAGAAAAGAAACTAAAAAGTTGCAAAATAGAAAGTAGGAATAGGTTAAGGGTGATGGGTTTTATAGAAAAGATAGGTGGGTGGGATTAGGGGAAAATGAAAAAAAAGGTTTAGGGTGAGGGAGAAGTTGACGACAAGGGGTTGTGATTAGGGTGAATTGGAGGCTTTATATAAGCCTTAGATTCAGCCCATTAGTTTCCTTGTTGAAGATGTTTTCCTACTTGGATTAAAATTCCTCTTTATCTTGAACTTTTTCCCTACAATTCAAAGACAAATCAAATAAGGATTAAAATTAAAGATAAACTAATAAAGAAAATAAATAAAGATGTGTAATAGGATTCTTAAACTTAAATAAAAAAAATCTATCCTAAAGAAAATTAATAATAATCAGAAATATATAAAAAAATAAAAATAAAAAATTCGAAAAATAAAATAAAATAAAATAAAATAAAATAATTAATTAATCAAAAATAAAAATAAAAATAAATAAATAAAAATAAAAATAAAAATATCAAAAGGGAGAGCATGCTCATGCATCTCCTAAGTTGACCACTTCCTTATTACGTTCCACATGGGCACCATTATAATGCTTCAATCTTTGTCCATTAACTTTGAATTCATGATTATCAGAGATGAACTTGATTATCACAGCACCATGGGAGAATGGTTTGACGACTTCGAATGGTCCCGACCATCTTGATTTTAGCTTTCTCGGGAAAAGTTTTAGCCGAGAATTGAATAGGAGAACTAGTTGCCCTGGCGTGAATTACCGCGACAATAGTTTTTTGTCATGCCATCGCTTTGTTTTCTCCTTATAGATTCGTGCATTGTTATAGGCGAGTGCACGAAATTCTTCTATCTCGTTGAGGTCCAACAAACGCTTTTGTCTGGCATTTTCCCAATCTATATTTACGGTCTTGATTGCCCAGTATGCCTTGTGTTCGATTTCCACCGGTAGATGGCATGTCTTGCCATAGACAAGTCGGAAGGGGGATATACCTAAGGGTGTTTTGAATGCAGTGCGATATGCCCAAAGTGCGTCATCTAGTCTTAATGACCAATCCTTCCTAGAGGGATTTACAACTTTCTCGAGTATTCCCTTCAACTCGCGGTTGGAAATTTTTGCTTGCCCGTTGGTTTGTGGGTGATATGCCGTGGCGATCTTGTGTGATATGCCAAAGCGTTGCAACATCTTGGCAATTAGTCTGTTGTCAAAATGCTTGCCTTCATCACTGATAATTGCTCTTGGCATCCTAAACCGTGTAAATATGTTTTTCTGCAAGAATAGTTGCACGGTCTTGGAATCGTTGTTGGGAACTGCAGCTGCCTCAACCCATTTAGACACGTAGTCGAAGACCAGTAGAATGTAGAGGTTGCCGAATGAATATGGGAAAGGTCCCATAAAATCGATCCCCCATACATCGAACAATTCCACCTCGATGATGTTCTGGAGCGGCATTTCATGTCATCTAGAGATATTGCCCGTCCCCTGGCAACGATCACATTGCTTGTAAAAGTCTTGGGCATCTTTGTACAATGTTGGCCAATACAAACTGGATTGCAAAACTTTGGCCGCGGTACGAGTTCCTCCAAAATGTCCTCCATAGGGTGAAGAATGGCATTGCCGGAGTACATTCTGTTGCTCTTCTTCAAGGACACATCAACGTATAACCTGATCTGCACATTGTTTAAACAAAAGAGGCTCGTCCCAAAAGTAATGCTTAGCATTAAGGCGGAACCGCTTCTTCCCTTGGTGAGTAATGCCATAAGGTAAAATACCACAAACAAGGAAATTAACTAAATCAGCGTACCAGGGTATTGCCGAGGCATGTGCTGCCGTGGTGACTGCTCCCAAAATTGTCGAGGCGTGCGCGTCAAAGGCTGCTGCGGCGTCGAGAGTTGCCGAGGCGTGTGCATCCATGGTTGTCGAGGCGTCGAGGGTTGCCGAGGCATGCGCGTCCATGGTTGCCGAGGCAACTAAAATTTGTTCATCTGGGAATGCATCGTATATCTCTAGATCCGCGTCCTCCTCCCTGTTGCGTTCTAAACGTGATAAGTGGTCGGCCACTTGATTTTCTATTCCTTTTCTGTCCTTAATTTCAATATCAAATTCTTGTAAAAGTAATATCCAACGAATCAAACGAGGTTTAGCATCTTTTTTAGCAAATAAGTATTTGATTGCCGAATGGTCCGTATGAACAATTATCTTTGTACCAATCAAATAGGATCGAAACTTGTCAAATACGAAAACTACAGCTAGTAACTCTTTCTCCGTTGTTGTGTAATTCACTTGAGCACTATTAAGAGTTTTACTAGCGTAGTATATCACATGGAAGGTCTTACCTGTGTGTTGGCCTAGGACTGCTCCTACCGCGAAATCACTTGCATTACACATGAGCTCAAAAGGTAGCGTCCAATCTGGTGGAACGACAATGGGTGCTGAGGCAAGCTTTTCCTTTAGGGTTTCGAATGCTTGGGTGCAAGAGTCATCAAAATCGAAGACTTTATCCTGTTCAAGCAAGTTGCACAAGGGTTTAGTGATTTTAGAAAAATTATGAATGAACCTCCTGTAAAAACATGCATGTCCAAGAAAACTTCGAATTCCTTTAACCGAACTTGGTGGGGATAATCTCTCGATCACGTCCACCTTGGCTTTGTCTACTTCAATTCCCTTGGATGAAATCTTGTGGCCGAGCACTATTCCTTCATCTACCATAAAATGGCATTTCTCCCAATTGAGGACTAAATCAGTTTCTTCACATCTTGCCAACACCTTCTCTAAATTGCCGAGACAGCTGTCGAAGTCATTACAAAAAATAGAAAAATCATCCATGAAGATCTCAAGGAAGTCTTCGACCATGTTTGAAAAGAGTGCCATCATGCATCTTTGGAAGGTTGCCGGGGCGTTACACAATATGGACGGCATCCTTCAGAAGGCATAAGTACCGTATGGGCATTTGAAAGTTGTATTTTCTTGATCTTCTGGTGCTATGGCAATTTGATTGTAACCTGAATAACCATCAAGAAAATAATAAAAGGGTTTACCTGCAAGACGGTCAAGCATTTGATCAATAAAGGGTAATGGGAAGTGATCTTTCCTGGTGGCTTTGTTTAGCTTTCGATAATCCATACAAACCCTCCAACCGGTCACAGTCCTGGTTGGAATGAGTTCATTATTTTCATTACTTACCACTGTTATACCTCCCTTTTTCGGTACACATTATACCAGACTTACCCACGTACTATCAGAGATAGGGTATATAATGCCGGCATCAAGCCACTTGATGATTTCTTTCATTACAACCCCTTTCATGGCATGATTCAGTCTCCTCTGGGCCTCAATTGAAGGTTTGTGATCATCTTCCAACAAAATCTTGTGCATGCACACTGCCGGGCTAATTCCCTTCAAGTCGGCAATTGTCCACCCTATTGCCTTTTTGTGTAGCTTCAACATCTTGATCAGCTTCTTTTCCTGCTCAGGCTGTAACTTAGAAGAAATAATTACAGGCAATGTATTATCGGTTCCTAAGTATGCATATTTTAGTTGCTCTGGCAATTGTTTCAACTCAAGAATCGGTGGTTGTTTAATAGAGGGTTTTTCGAGCTTACCTTCCTTACCTGAGTAATCCAGTGGTTAAAAGTATGTAGCTGGTCAATTGACTAGCCAATTTGCCTCTTCTTGTTGTTCCTCATCGACCAGTTCTTCATACTCTTCAGGTTCCGCTTGATCGGCAATGTAGTTGCCGAGGCAACTAAATTCCTCGTCGAAGTTAAACTCTACCGTGGCATGCAGAAGTTGGCATTCTTCTGGATCATCGGCATGTCTTAGTGTTTGGAACACATTTAGTTTAACTTACTGGTCATTCACCCTCATTGTGAGTTCTCCCTTTTCAACATCGATCAAGGTTCTCCCTGTTGCTAGGAATGGTCTCCCGAGAATGATGGGTGCATGCTCATCTGCTTCACAATCCAAGACAATAAAGTTAGCAGGAAAAATAAATTTATAAACTTTTACTAGTATGTCCTCGTTTTTTCCCTCTGGATGCACATAGGATCTGTCGGCTAGCTGTAGCATAACTGTTGTAGGTCTTGCCTTCCCGATTCCTAGTTTCTGGAAAACCGATTTAGGCATCAAGTTTATGCTAGCCCCAAGGTCGTATAATGCTTTCTCGACATAATGGTTTCCAATGGAACAGGGTATTGTGAAACTTTCGGGATCCTTCAACTTGGGTGGCATTCGATTGTGCAACATTGCCATGCATCCCTCTGTTGCGGCAACTGTTTCAAACTCTCATAGCCTTGTTCTCTTGGACACAACGTCTTTAAGAAATTTGGCATAGTTTGGCATTTGTTCAATTGCTTCCACCAATGGCAAGTTGATGTGGACTTGCTTTAGGATATCAAGAAAGTTCTTGAATTGGTATTCTTGCTTTTGTCGCTTCAACCTTTGTGGGAATGGTGGTGGAAGTCGGATATCTTCGATCCTTTTATTGGTTTGGAACCTGATTGACGGCATTGTCGGGACAACTGGAGTTGCCGAGGCGTTATCAACTAGGGTTGCCGAGGCATGCTCATCGCCAGTTGCCGAGGCATCTTTATCGTCGGTTGCCGAGGCATGCTTATTGCCGGTTGCCGCGGTAATTCCTGGTTCAGCATCTGAGGCTTTGCCGCTAGGTTCGTCTTGATCTTTTTGTGGAGTTTTGTTTGACGAGCGGGTTTGGGCCTCTCTAAGTTGTTGGCCACTTCTAGTGGTGATTGCTTTACATTGCTCAAGGCCAGTTCCTCTTGCGACTTCAGTATCGCTAGGTAAACCTCCTTGCGGTCTACTATTCAGATTTTGAACAAACTGTCCGACTTGATTTTCCAATGATTCCTCTTGGTTTTGCAATCTCATCTCGGTCCTGTTAATAAAAGCATCAATTCTTTTTATGAAATTACTATTCTCAGCCATATAAGATTCAGTTTTCATCATAAAAGCATTTAGAGAATTTTCCAAAGAACTAGATGTTGTCGGTTGCTGCTGCGGCAACTATTGTCGTGGCATATTCTACTGGAATCCCGATGCTTGTGCATTCTGATTGTTCTGGTTTAGAGCATTGTTGGGATTACTCCATGAAAAATTTGGGTGCTTCTTCCAAGCTGGATTTTATGTATTGGACATCACATTGTTGTTCCGATTGTAATTCCCCACATAGAAGCTGGATTCTGGATTCTACATACATTCAGAAGAATTATGGTTATCACCACATAACTCACAAAAAGAATCCATTACCTTGACTTCATGTGTGTTGTTTGGTTTTTGCATGTTCTGGACCATCTTGGTTAAAGTGGCCAATTGTGCCGAAATTGAATCTGATGATCCTAGTTCATGTATTGTGGCTTGGCGTCTAGCTCCCCCTCTTCTAGTAGATGGGAATTGATAATCATTCTTGGCCAGCCTGTTTAAAATTTGCATTGCTTCCTCCGGCGACTTATCTAAGAGTATGCCGTTTGTCGAGGCATCTAGCATCATCCTTGTTGGTGTATTCACGGCGTTGTAAAACATTGTTACTTGAGTCCACACCGGAAACGTGTAGGGGCATTTGTGTAGAAGTTCTCTATATCGCTCCCAAGCCTCGTACATGGATTCATCATCCGCACTGCGAAAAGAAGTAATGTCGTTCTGAAGCTTATCAGTCAAATTTGTAGGATTAAACCGAGCAAGGAAATCACGACAAAGATCAGTCCAAGATGCTATTGATCCGGCAGGAATGCTATTCAACCATGCTTTCGCCATCCTCGGTGAATAGGGAATAATCTTAATTGTAAGACATCGGGGGTGACTCCATGTATCTTGAACGAGTTGCAAATCTCGAGGAAAGATTTCAGATGTTGTCGTGCATCTTCAGTTGCTGAGCCACCAAATTGACCAATTGTGTTGATCATATTAAACATTACCGGTTTCAACTCAAAGTGGTCGGCTTCAATTTCAGGTGCGACAACTCCTAGATTAAGTCCATCAAGATCTTCTTCAAGATAGTCTCGAATAGTTCTGATTCGTGCAAGAATCACTCCTCCTCCTGCTCGAACATCTTGATTCATATCGCCGTCTTGATTAGCCATTGCTACTCTTATCCTTCGTCTAAGTCTTTGTAAGGTTCGTTCGATTTCTAGATCAAAGGGATATTCTGGTGTAGTCGGTCTCGCCCTGGTCATATACCAATGCAAAATAAAAGTTTGTTAGCCCTTTGAATCTTAAACAAGAAAAGTAAAAAGAAAGTGCAAGAAAATAAAAACAAAGTCTCTATTGCCAATCCCCGGCGACGGCGCCAAAAACTTGTTGTGCGTGATAAGTGATACGCAATTGTGCAAGTATACACGTTGCAAGTTATAGTATAAAAGATATCGTCTCCACAAGGATTGGTGCTACTTCATGAATCTAGTCTCTTGCACTGTAAAAAGTAAAAACATAAATAAAGGATTATATGAGTTTAACTAATAACTAAACTAGAAAGCAATAAAGTAAAAGAAAAGATGCATTCAAATGAGAGAGAGATAGGCCAGGTTATCGTGAGTTGAGGTGTGATAGCCTATTGGATCGTCTTGGTAAAAGAGTGCACAGGCAACTCAGTTGCCGTGGCAACTTGCACAACGGGGTTGCCTTGGCAACTAATCGATGGTTGCCTGGGCAACTAGTTGGGCAACTACTTGG
Organism: Hibiscus mutabilis; assembly: GCA_019671005.1. NCBI lineage: Eukaryota > Viridiplantae > Streptophyta > Magnoliopsida > Malvales > Malvaceae > Hibiscus > Hibiscus mutabilis. The sequence continues at coordinate 33,425,614 of CM033749.1, forward strand.
GCGTCTGGGCAGCAGCTTTCAAGGTTCGGCAGAGCGTTCTTCAATGGTTTCTTCTTATCCTTAAGTCGAAACTCTAGCTACTTGTACATGCCTTGATAATACATCCCTGCGTGAATCAAGGGTGAACAACAACCAATCTTGCGCTCCTCTTAGCCGTTGAAATCCTTAACTTATTCCTAAGCCGGATTAATCTTCACCATCAATAGATTGAATAAAGATCATATTCATTCGTTTCTTGAATCTAACTCTCCCGATATTAGATAAATAGATGAAGTTACGAGATCCTCTCCCAATTCACTCGCAAACAAGAATAAGAACCAAGAATGAATAAACCTTGAATAGAAAAGTGCAAATTCTTATTACCTAAACAAAAACCAATAGTTTCTCACAACCACAAAACACAATAACCATAGCCAAATAGATTTAGTTCATGGCTAAGTTCCAAAGAAACACAAGATAAATAATCCCTAGCATGAACCCAATCGAACAAGAAAGAAAAGATGAAGAAGGAGGCTTGTCGAAATCCTCATTGCCCAAGATGCTTGTCGAAAATTCTCTCCTCTTGCCCTCCTTGGACTTGTCGAAATTCTCCTCTCTTCCTCTCCCTTGATTGTCGAAATCTACATCTTATTTATAGGGCTAGGCCAAAGTCCTTCTTTGAGGAGGAAGTTAAGTTGGAATTAAATTATCTTTAAAGAATATAATTCTTTATTATAATTGTATTCCTACTAGAACTTCTCCTATCTTCTTGGAATTTAATTCTTCTTTAATCTCTGCATGGCAATCAAATTCCTTTGGGTTTGGGCTTTGCTCCACGTCATCTTGGGCTTGTATAGTCATCAATTTCGACTACCATATCACCTTTGCTCTTGTCGACAATTGCCATGGCAACTGGCTCGGCTTCTCCTTCATGTATTGCCCTGGCAACTAGCTCGACGTCTCCTTCATGCATTGCCCTGGCAACTAGCTCGGCGTCTCCTTCATGTATTGCCCTGGCAACTAGCTCTAGCCTTGCTTTGGTAAGTGGTCCTGTATATACACACAAAACACACCAAAGCAGCATCTTTTCCCACAAAAACTACCAAGTTATGTAATCAAGCTCAACGATGGAAGGAAACATGGATTAATGCATGAATGGCTAATTATGCAACTAATATGAGCCTAAGTTTAACAATAATATGAGTAAAAAGGGTAAGAAAAATAGTACTTTTGAACACTTGTCAAGGGGCAAACGAAAATGACCGAAAAACACTCAGAAAGATGGCAACATGATATGTTTTGGACGGAGAGATTCTGTACAAAAGAGGCCATGATCAAACACTGTTGAGATGTATAGATTCTCAGGAGGCGAAGGAAATTTTGGCAGAAGTGCATGATGGTTTGTGTGGAACACACGCTAATGGTCTGTCAATAGCCCAAAAAATCATGAGGTATGGCTATTTCTGGTCGACTATGGAGGGAGATTGCATCGATTACGCTAGGAAATGCCATAAGTGCCAAATATATGCTGACAAGATCCACGCTTCTCTTTTACCTTTACACACCATGAACGCGCCTTGGCCGTTTGCAGCATGAGGCATGGATGTCATTGGACAGATTCATCCGAAGGCTTCCAACGGTCACCATTGATTACTTCACTAAATGGGTGGAGGCAACATCTTACGCCAATATCACAAGGACAACGGTGTGCAAGTTCCTGAAGAAGGAGATCATTTGCCGATATGGTTTTCCAAAAAGGATTATCACTGACAATGCTTCCAACCTGAATAACAAATTGATGACTGGGGTGTGCAACTAGTTCAAAATAACACACCATAATTCTATAACCTACCATCCTAAGATGAATGAGGCAGTAGAAGTGGTAAACAAGAACATAAAAAATTATTGCGAAGACGATAACCACCTACAAAGATTGGCATGAGAAGCTGCCATTTGCTATGTTCGCCTACCGGACATCTGTTCGCACATCAACGGGGGCAACGCCTTATTTTCTAGTGTATGGCACAGAGGCAGTACTACCCATTTAGGTTGATATTTCGTCACTCTAGGTTCTGAATGAAGTAAAATTGGATGAATCAGAATGGGTGCAAGCCAGGCTTGACCAGTTAAATCTTATTGAAGAAAAGAGGCTGAAAGCCATATGCCACGGTCAAATGTACCAGAAACAAATGATGCGGGCATATGATAAGAAGGTACGCCCGAGAGAATTTCGAGAAGGAGATTTGGTGCTTAAAAAGATCTTCCCAATTCAGAAAGATTTTCGAGGGAAGTGTATGCCTAATTGGGAGGGTCGTATGTCGTCAAGAAGGCATTTTCAGGAGGAGCATTGATTTTAACTGAAATGGATTGAGAAGAATTGAAAAATCCCGTAAATTTCGATTCAGTTAAGAAGTATTATGTTTGAAAAAAAAAGAAAGAAAAATGAGGCGAAAACCTGAAAAGGCGCTTCATAAAATGAAAATCTAAGGGGAAAACCCACAAAGGGCGCCTTAGGTAAAAAAAGGGAGAGCTCGAGGCGAAAATCTGAAAAAGGGCGTCTTGAAGCAAAATAAGGATCTAAGTTGAAAACCCGTTAAGGGAGGCTCAGATAAATTTTGAGCTCTGGGCAAAGATTCTATTTCGGTCGATGGGATCACGCATCATTCATACAGTGGATATTTGGGGGGGGTTTCATGTCATGTTTTGCTTTCCTTTTCCCTCATGTTTGCCATGACTTTTCTAAAATTGTTCCAAGTCCTTAATGTTAATAAGATCATACTTTTGTGCCTTCATTTCCTTGTCTTTTCATTGTTGTTATAAGCATCATGCAAACAGGTTAACATAGACTTATGATAAAAAAAATATTTCTGAGCATTACTATGATCTAACCCTGAGAATGCAGGTGATTAGAAAACAAGGTTAACTTTGACTTCAAGCTTTCTACATAATGTCAAGGCACGACGAGGGGAAGACTTCGAACATCAGAATAAAATAACTAATGTCATGCACCATTCATACTTGTCCGAGGAAATATTCAAGATAACAATAGAGATATCCCTAGTGAAAACCCGTAAGGTCGCCTAAAAAAAGAAAAATAAAAAAATAAAAAATCTCTAAAGTAAAAACCCGAAAGGGCACTTTAGAACTTCGAACCAGGAATTCATAGAAAAAAAGGCTGAAATGGTTGAACCTAACCGTGAGATGGGGTATTGTTACCAGAAGAAGAAAATAAGGAAAAAGAAAGCAGATGGTCGAGATTGACTGACTGCGAAAGCAGACGCATCGAGATATTGACACTCATGCAACATGTGTAGTTAGGCATCCCTAGGATTAGGGGAATGCTAACATATTTATTACAACATTTTGCCCATTTCAAACAGATACTTACAAATTGCCAATGACTTGTGATCTGCGACTTTGCATCGAAGAAGTGATCATTTGAAGAAAGATTTCGGCAGCCGTAGTAGCGTGAGTCTAGAAAGATCGGTGGCCAATTTGGCATGAACCCCAAGTTCGAAGATAAAGGTTCTATATAGGAAGGGCCTATATTTTCAAGTCCTCGTAGCGAAAGGTTCTATATAGGAAGAACCCGTAACTCTAAGATTTTAGAAGCTAAAAGTTCTATATAGGAATGACTTGTGGCTCCAGGGTTTGAAGACTAACAGTTCTATATAGGGAGAACTCCCAGTCGGAAGAATCCATCCATGACGCAGAAGGTTTTATATAGGAAAAACCAGCCGCGTTGAAGACGAAGAGTTCTATATAGGAAGGACTCCAAGCTTTACCGTCTCAAAGTGAAAAGTTCTATATAGGAGGGACTCGTGGCTCAAGGCTTCGGAGCGAAGGGTTTTATATAGGAAGAACCCTAACTCCAGGCTTTCAAGGAAGAGCCTGTAGTTCCAAGATCGGAAGGGAAAGAAGTTCTATATAGGAAGAACTTACGAACCCAAAGATTTAGCTAAGGAAAAGCGGAGAGTTCCAGAAGAATGCGTGACTCTGAAGCTACAAACAGGGAAGTCAGATAAAAAAGAGTGCTTATGATCTTTGCTTTGTTCCCGTTCCACGAGAACAAGCAAAGAGGGGCAACTGTAATCACTCATTTTTTATCTGGTGTATAAATATTATGTTAATATGTATTAGTGTAATAAGTAATTAATATCACTATTGCATGTTTACATATATATGTGCGTGTGTATGTTATTAATATATATGATGTGTGTGTCGTATGTATGTTTGTATGTTACATATGCCTTAATTGTTTGTGTGTATAATGTGTGTATACTTATATTAATTAGGTGTGTGAACAAATATGTATACATATATGCTATGTGTGTGAATGTTATGTGATATATATTTTAACTTGCATGTATGATCGTATGTACGTAAAATTATATATGTATATGTTATTATATTGTTATATTATTATTATTATTAATGGGCTGAATTAAATGAAATCCAAAAATTGTTACTTTAAAACCCAAATAAATATTAATTGTCCAGTCCAATATATATTATTACAGACCCAAAAATATTAATATAATTACAAGGCCTGTTTGGCCCAAAACCCTAAACATATCAGAAACCCTAACCCTAATTACATCTCTTTGCACAGCTAAAGAATGGCCATTAGATTGGATCCAAATCCAACAACCGAGATCAAATCATGGCGTCTCTCCAGCTGGCCGCGTGGGATCACGAGCGGACCGTTCAGTCTTCCACGCGCGCGTGCATCCCACGCATCAGACCCTTCAGCTGCCATATGCCTCGTATCAAGATCAGAGACTGCCATGTCATCCCCAAGATCGAATCTCAGCCGTTATATCTTCATGCAATCCCAGCCGTTGGATCAGATCTGATCCAACAGCCGATAACATGTCTGACCGAAAGGCTGCTCTGCCGTTCCCGCCGTACGCTCGTGCTTCCCCGACTATCCAAACCAAACATGCAAAATCATAAAAGTACGAGTCAAAATCACCCAGAAAACCATTTCATTTTAGTCTAATCTTGTAAGCAAAGCAAAAGAAAAAACGAAAGAGAACAGATTATATATCAGATGTAAGAGGCTCTCCAGATTCGAAATAAAAAAATTTTAGTGGTACTATTCTTATTCTCTTCCTTATTTCTTCTCATGCATGCGTATAGAACAAAAGAAAAGCAAAAAAAAAGAGCCGATTTTACCTGAGTTCGGAAACTCCTTTTGATCAGCGACAAGCCCTTAGGGTGAGCCATTTGAGGGGTGGTTTCTCTTGTTTTGAAATAGTAGAGGATTTAAGTCTCTAGGTTCTAACTGGTGAGGGTTTCCAGAGAGTTTTTTTAGGTTTAAAAGGGGTGGTCTTGGTGGCCGGAGGCCCTAGTCAAGAGGGCTTGAGGCGACCGTTGCGGCCTAGCCTCACTCGAGACCAGCTGGGCACGGCTGAGTGCGGCGGTTCGCGGTAGGGGTAGGTTTTTGGGTGACTGGTTTCTGGAAATATGAGAGGGAGAGAGGTTTTTCAATCAAAGGTAAAAAAATGAGGGAAAGAGGAAATGAGGGGCGATTGGTTTGTTATATAGACAAAAAAATCTTTAAAATGGTATAATTCCTTCATAAAGACCTCCACGTTCTTTTTTTTTTAAACTGAGTTTGCCCATTGGGTTAATTACAAGTCTGGTCCCCCTCCCTTTTTGTTTCTTTTCAATTTTGCCCCTAAATTAACCAAATTCAAGTTTTAAAGGGGTAAATTACCTTAGAAGTCATTCCGCGTTTTCAATGTTTTCAAAACTATCTCACCGCATGGGTTTATTACAAGTTTAGCCCTTGCAAGTTTATTCCAGTTTATAATTCGATCCCCAAGTGTGTTTTTTTGTTGTTAATTTTTGCCTTCTGTTTTTTTATTATTTCATTTCAGTCCTTTTTTATGCTTAAATATTTATGCCATTATGTTTTTTATTATGTGTCTTTTAAGCATGTTTATATTGATCATTATACTCATGTATGTTTTTTTCATGTTTATTTATGCCTTTTTAATATGTGTTATTTTATGTTTTGATGTTTTGATTTATTTGGTATTGTTGTACACATGTTTGTTTTATGTAGTATGTTTTAGTTTAGTTTGTATGTCATGTCTATACGATTCTCCATGTTTTTATGTGTTTTGGTTGGCATATTATGTGCATTTATTTGTGTTTTCATAACATGTGTATTATCGTGTAAATTTTGTTGTTCATGTTGCATACATATATTTTATTAATGATCATGTTTAGTTTAGTTATTTACCATGCATATATATGTTCTAGTATGTTTTATTTTGTTTTGTATTTTAGGTTACATGTTAAAAATGGGTGATATTTGTTGCATATTAATGTCGTGTTTTTAATTTAAGCATGTAAATTGTGTCATGTGTTAAATATTAAGTTTTTTTTACATATGTTAATGTGTTGCCTTGATTTGTTAGTTTAACGTCATATTTCATCTATGCCATGCACATGTTCTAGTTGTGGTTCGTTTTAATGTGTTTAAGCATGTTGTGATTAATTAATTTAGTTTTGGAAGCATTTTCTTTTCTTGTTCATATCTATGTTTTTATGTTTCTTGATTCATGCATTTTATTATTTTTGTTTAATGTTGAATTATTCATGTTTTTACGTTTTTTATATATCGAGTCAATATGAATATACGTATTTTATGTTTTATAGGATTGCATAACGGATATATTAATTGTCAATGCGGCGCCTTTTTATTCGAGCGTAAACGTGGCCAGTATAAAACGCAGTGATGGTGATCTATCAGTTTACTCTCGAATAATGGGGCCCTTAAAATATACTCGCAATTATAACCAAATTTTAATTTAATCGTCACTTTAGTACGGAAAATTTAATAATAATAAAGGGGTAATTATTAAAGTACCAATTTTGGGCTGTGTGGGGTGCTAATCCTTCCCCATCCGTAACCGACTTCTGAACCCAACATTTTAAAAATCTATGGTTTTATGGTGTCCGACCTATCTTAGTGGCCAGTGGCGACTCCATTTTTTTAAATAAAATGCGGTTTTTCTAAAACCCCGCGAAATATATTTTTAAATACCCGAAAGACCTCCAAACACCTTAAAACCCCATTTTTTTTTTAGGGAAAGAAAGGGATATCGCTACAGGAAAGCTGTACATGATCGTCTGTCAACAAAGGTCGATTTGAACATAGATTGTCTCCAACATTCTCCATTGCTTTGTCCTTTTTGTGATTCTGCTCTTGAAACTGTTAATCACTTATTTTGCCAATGTAGTGCTTTCTGGTTAATCGCAAAAATGGTACTCATTGTGGGACGTTCACTTAACCATTCCAGAATCTGTACGTGAGTTGTTAAGAGTCTGGACAAATATTATGCCATCCCGGCTGTACCCCTCAGTTTGAAAACTCAGTTTTTTCTGCTTTATGTGGTCTTGCTGGCTGTATAGAAATGAATTAACTTTCAAAGGAACTAAGGTGGATGGATCCCAATTATTTGATCTGTGCATCCAACGTTTGAGCTGGTGGTGCTATGCGAAATGGCCCGTGTAACACCCCGGTCTAGAAGATAAATCGGCTTAGGACGTGTTACCAAACAATAAACAAACATTCTTGATAAACTTAGTACAATTAACCAACGAGTCTTAAGGAGATAGAAAATTTGAAACCTTTTTAAATTTTTTTATAAGTCGATCTTAAAATTTCAATTAGTAAATAAACAAACAATCAAGCATAAGCAATACATCTCAACCTCTAATTCGAAGCATGATCTTATATTCCATATTTTTCAAATCACAAGGTATTTTGCATTATTACAACTGTCCCAAAATAATACTTATTTTTAGTTCACAATATTATTTCTAATATGGTTATAACTTGTATTCCTTATCCATAACTAAGATATAGAAATCAATACTTAAGATTACCCGAATGAAACATACCATTAATTAGTGATCTTTAAACTTACTAGTATCAATTACGTCAAGTATTGTTATCCAAGATTATCATTAGGCAAAGCAATTCACATCCAGCCAATTAACCAAAACAACAAGTATTCAGATAGCAAGTCTAACTTAGCTTAAACAACAATCAATCATTCGATTTTCATAACACACATAGCTTAACCAACTAGCTACCATTGATATATAGAAGACCATTTACAAAAGGACGATATTTACATTTGGATACTAGAATCAAGTCATTTCAAAGCATATGTCAATCTAACCAGCTATACACAACTTCACATGGCGTTACCATACACTTATTCATTGTCACATTATTAGCTAATCATACCTTCATCAAGTTTAGCATGTCTTAAATAATCAGTATCCATTCAATCATCAACATAACTTAACTAATTCAACAAGTGAGTATTCAAATGTCATGCTAAAGTATCAACTCACTCATTAGTCATTAAAGCACTACACTCAAGTATACATGATTTTAAAATTTCCAACTATCAAACATATATCAAAACTTTGGCTACTTTAACCTAACCAAGTACTAGAACTACACCATCGTGTCAAATTTAACACATGTTATAGGATATATATATATATATGTGACCATACGAACACACAAAACGCAAGATGGTCTATCTTCTTTAGACATGTACATATAACCAAATTACCATACCAGCATCATCACTAATATAATAATTTAAGAAAGAAGCAACCATAAGACACATATAAAGGGCCCATTACAAAACTTTAGATACTACAAGAGCTCATATATATATACATATATGATCAAAAGATGCTCTAAATGCATAATGCATACATAACGACTATGTGCCACCATCTAGGAGTACTTAAGAAATTTCAAAACGTATTTCTTGACACTTGTGATCTCGTCCAAGCTCATACGATAACCAATAGCAAACTACCCTGAAAAGTAGCAAAGTACAAAGTAAGTAGATGCTTAGTGAAGTAGGATATAATATTCACAAAGCATAAACAAATGTTCTATTCTATATATTTATTCTTTCCCCAATTCTAGCGAATTCAAACAAGTCTTAACTGTGATCTAAAACAAATAGATCATTATAGTCGTATGGTCTCAATCATGGCTTTATTTCCAAGGTTTATCTAACCCCTATGAAACTGCAAGCTTGATATAAATCAAGTCATCGTAATTACAAGATTGTAAACATACAGTTATTATTATTTTATCCAATTGTATAAGCTTCATATAAGTATTAATTACTTAATACTCAAGTTATCAAGACGTTTCATTAAAGTAGCTTAATTTTCTCTAATTCCTTAAACTTAACTTCACATAAGCATGTATTACTTATTTCACAAGTTATTTATCACAACTTCGCATAAATACGGGTTTTCTTATCACATAAGATATCAAACTCCTTAGATGTTCGAATAAATCATAATAGTTTATGTATTCGAATCAATCACAAGTAGGTATATTAATAAATTATAACCATTTAAGCATTTAAATAAATTACAATTGCATATATGTATATATATATATATTCGCATTATCAAACATATCTATTCATCAAAAAGGACACTCAATAATTAAAGTATACATTCTTCTTCTTATTAAGCAAGTCACTATTAAGACTTAACTATTTAACTTATGAACTTTCTTTTATTATAACTTACAATACATGAGGAACTTATTATCCAAGAAATCAACATAACATATCTTATCCAAGAATTTCTTAGCTCAATATATTAATCATATTTCTTTACTTACATCAGCTCCATTAATCATGCCTAACAATAACTTAAACAAGAAGCTAGGTAGTATAAATCAAGGCATTCGAATTAGGCAATTGCTTATAGGCATGGTTATTCATCAATTCATATGCCAAAGTATTTTACACATTCAATTTAAAACCATATACAATTACAATCTTATGATTATACCAAAAGCATGATCTATATTCAAGAAAATGTGTATTACTTGTTATGCAAGTTATATCTGTAATTTCTTGATTTAGTTGTAAATTTCATAATTTCTTATCAACATAGCCTTGAGGATCGAGTAACAGTCTGGGTACACGAATCCCCAACCAACTGTCGCCAAAGTCAAAATGGTACTCGCAGTACCAGTCAATCCCTCCTACTGTCGCCAAGTGACCACTAAACATCCCTCCTACTGTCGCCAATTAAGGACCATAGTCCTGGATCGTATTCCACCCCAAACACGAGCTCTATGGACTCTATGGCATGCCAACTATACCTACGACTGACTCAAAACCAAGGCTTTTCACATAATCTTATTTTATCTGAAATAGGGTAGAGCCTAGCTCCTTATTCATATAGTTATGAACTTGTCATATTTTATCTAAGATGAGCATTGCTCTATATATTCCTTCTATCATGCCATCAAGGCTTACTTCATAGCATCCACAAGTTCTACCATACGTGTCATTCAAACATATTTAGCATTTCAGACATTTTCGAGCACATAAAGTTCATATACAAAGTTCTAAATTTTATAATCCTTTTCTTAGTCATATGTTAGCATGGCAAGGTTACTTATCAAACATACATAGATTTAGTTATGAGCACAGTTCCATAATCAACTCAACACATAAACAAGCACATAAACAAAGCTCATATGTTAACACATCATATCAGAATCTGAATAGAACATTGTTTTGCATACTATCATACTTATCTTTTAGGGACTTACCTCAATTCCAAGCTTGCTTATGCATATAGTAATCCAATATAAAATAATGAAATAAAATCAGCAAGAAATGCTCAGGAAGGTTACTAGCCTATCCCGAGACTTTAAACTACACTCACAGTCGTTCTGAGATAGGTTTGTTCCCGAATTACTATTCCAAATTACCCTCCTACAGCTTTACTCTTTTTGAACTTTGCTTCCTCTACTATTTCTTGGTCTAATTACAACAAGAAATACAAACATATTTTAGAACAATTTAATTACTCATGTGTTCATATAAATTCATTCATAGCAGCCCACTAACATCAATATCGATGCAAAACAGTCCATTTTTACTCATGTTTGCACAAAAACAGTCCTAACACACATATATCCATTTATACATTCACAAAACAGTCCAGGATACTTATACATACTTGTACATACTCCAAAATAGTCCATGAATAGTTACACCATACAAAATTCTGGGCAGATTACATATGTATACACAGTCCAAATGTGCTTATAATTACACCAAACAGTCTATTTTTCAGCGTAAAACAGTCTCATATTACCAGCTTTATACAACAACCCCCCAAAATTTATCAAAACAGTACATTTTGCTAGCAACACAGATTTCCCCTATTTTTAAGTCACCAAATCAGTCCCTATAAGCTTTTTGAACGACTCATATTTGTTTTAAGATTACAAAAACAATCTATGGTTCAACTTTACTAATCTGCCCATATTTTATTTATCAAAACCGCACCTAAATTAATATCAGCAACCAATGTTACCAATTTTCAAGTTTACACATCAATTGCACAACCAAAGGGTTCATTCAAATACTCATTCTTTCATGATAACAAAGAATTCATCTTCAAGAAATTCAACATTTTAACCATTCTATCCTTTTCACACAAAGCATGGAAATTCAATAATACACATTTCAAATGATTTAGAGAAGATTATAATAACTCGGGTTTTGGTAACCCGAGCGTTGGGCTAACCCGAGGTACAGACCTCGCGTTTGGGCTATGTAGATAGGTCTATTAAACCCTTTTTGGGCTTGAGTTGGGAAGATGGCTTAAGGGTATGGGGGTAATTTCATTGTGAGTAAAAAGGAGGAGGGAGAGTTAATTTTATACATAATGCAGAAGATGGTGAGATCACCATCCTTGTCCCCACTCATTCTCTTCTAAACTCCTTCCCCCCCCCCACAAAAAAAAATCACCACATCAAAGATTAAACCTTTGGAGTTTGCTGTGGGAATCTCGTTTTGCACTTTAAGGGAGTTATTTCTAGCTTTGGGAGATCTATCATTCAAGGTAAGTAATATGGGAAATGGTGCAGGTTGAGGTTTTGTGGGGGTTCTAGGGTGAGAACGGGAATGGTGTTTTTAATCTTATTTTTAGTTGTTGAATCGTCCTTTGAACTTCTTTTAGCCTCTCATCAACGTTGTAACTTGTTTACAACATTTCCTTGTAGTTCAAGAGGCTGGGGAGCATTCAAAGGCACAAGGGAAGAAGAAGGCTTGAGGTGGAGTTTGGGGTTTCTTTTTAGCTTGTAGTTCAAGGTTAGTACACTTCTAACTTCTAGGTGTTCATGTGCATCATAATTTTGGTATGTGTTGCTTGATATATGATGTTTTGATAATTTAGAGCTTGGGTGATCATCAATGGTAAAGCTTGTAATTGTTGATGTTTAATGGTAAAAATGGCTAAAAACTCACCTAATGACTCCAAATAACGTGTAGGAACGTTTTGGGACTTTACCATGGTGGTTGATGGAGGGTTTGGTACAATCCCGAGCTCTAGGTTTCGAAACCGGGGCTCGAGTACCGATACATGGTGGTTGCGTACCGGTACTCCTTCATATTTTAGGGGTCGAATTGTGAGAGGCATATCGGTACGCCTCTCTGCGTATCGATACCCCTTGTTAGAGCAGAATTTTAGAGAGGCTTTGGTGTACCGGTACGCTCGGGGCATATCGGTACCCACTGTTGCATTGCCTGGAAAGGCTTTGCGTATCGGTACATTAAGGTAGCGTATCGGTACGGGTAAAGATCGGTACAAGGTGATCACAATATCGATATAGGGTACTGGTACGAAATGTAGTGTATCGATACGGGGCAAGAACCAAATTCTTTCGAACCTAAATGATGTATTGATACCCAATAGAGAGTATCGATACCTAGAGGGGAGTACCGATACTTACCTTAGAGTATCGATACTTGCTGGGCAATTTGCCCAAGTTTTTACATTTTGAGTTTGGGGATTTTATAAATTGTGATAAAGGTTCTAATGGGTCCTTTATGATATAAAATGACTGATAAAATTGAGAATGTATGTTCCTTCTTGCTTATATGGATTAAATGGTTAATTGAGTATTGAAATGAAAGTAAATTGCTTGGTAAGCGAGTTTTAGGGATCCTTGGTGGATCATTTGTGGTCGTGCCAAGTAAGGGCACTTGTTTGGTTATGAGTCATTGTTTGATGGGATCCGGATACCCAGTGAGTGAGTATTGCAACACATGAAGGCCATCCGATGTGAGATTCCGGGTGATGATATTTGCTCGATATGAGATTTTGAGCCCCGCTCGATGTGAGATTCTGAGCGAAGACTCGATGTGAGATTCTTAGTATACCGCTCGATGTGAGATTCTGAGTATACCGCTCGATGTGAGATTTCGAGCATGGGTGGGTCTCCTAGTGTCGGTGACATTGGGCCTCACTCCTGGTTTGTTTACTTTTATGTTGCTATTGAGGTGGTGTTTGCTTATAGCATGTGTTTAGGCGGTTATGGTAGCGTAAATGCTTATCATATCTTGACATCATATTATAGCATGCTCTTAATTATGATTCACCTGAAGCTTGGTCAAGTGGTTGTGTATCCACTGAGCTTTGTTAGCTCAGCATTCGGAATCGTTGTCTTCATTCGTAGGTTGATAGATAGTTCGAGTGTAGCGGAGCACATTCAAAGCAAGGATCCAGTATTGGCCTTTTGGTAGAGTACAAGTACTTGATGTAGTGGGCTATGTATTCCTATGACCCTATGTATTTGTAACTCTAATTGACTTAACTTGTATTGGTCAAATGTTTTATTACTGTATCTAGAGCTCATTTAACTATTTTGAATGGTTTTTAAGTAAGCATGGATTTTAATACTTTGGTTATGACATGTTTGGATGTATGAGATTGATTTTACTAGTTTTTAAAAGCAAAAATTTTATGGGAGTAGTTCGGGTTTGTGGCCCAATTGCAGCATTCGGGTTTAGGGTGTTACATTTGGTATTAGAGCCTAGGTTTAGTCGGTTCTAGGCAATCCCTGGGGAGTCTAGTGTGGTAAATATGTGTTTAACGAATACATGCCCATAAGTCAAAGTCGTACTTGGATTAAGCTGGATTTTCAATGGTGTACTCATGTTGTTTGTTTACGCAGAGTTGAACCATGCCAAGGAGAGCTAGGAATGTGGGGAAAGTTTGGGTTCCCAGGGTGGGAGCTCCGATGAAGACTACGTGCCGGATGTGGAGGAGCCTGATGGAGGAGCTAGTCATAAAGCCAACTATTTCTCCCATCTGTACCGGGCCCTAGACATGATTGTTAGGGCAATTCTGAGGCATTCATCTACCCTCGGGAGGCACCGGTTGAGAGGGTGCGTAGGCAAGGTGCCACAGATTTTCTTGGGTCGGGACATGATAACCCAGTGAAGGTGGATCAATGGTTTTGAGACACCCGTTGGATTATGAGGCAGATAAGGTTACGGTCCGATGATAAGTTATCCTGTGTGTTATCTTTGCTCAAGTGAAACGCGAAAGAATGATGGGAAACCGTAGAGTTGGAATGGCACCCTAGCCGACCTTCTTGGGATGACTTTCTTGATGAGTTCAAGAAGAAGTACATGGGCGAGGGCCGCGTTGATAGGTTGAGAGATCAGTTTACTCACCTCGTGTAAGGGAACCACACCGTCTTTGAGTACGAACAAGAATTTCTGCAGCTTAGCAGGTATGCACCGGAGCTTATGGCCACCGAGAAAATGAGGTGCAAGAGGTTCATAAAGGGGTTAAGGAAGAAGATACAAACCTATTTGACAGCTGCCCCACCCAAGGTATTTTCTGAGTTGACTACTAGTGCAAAGTCTCTTGAGCAAGTGCAATGTCTGACATATGGTTCTGCTAGTGGACAATGAGGTCTTAGTAGGAGGCCTCAGAATTCCTCTAACACCTTACAGTCTCACTCGATGAGGGATATAAAATGATGGAATCAGAGAAGAGGAGCTTCGAATCAGAGTATGAGGTCAGATCGTTGATCAGAGTCTGTCGACCGTAGGAGGCCTACATTATCTTCGTCTATGATGAGCCTAGATAGTTCTTAGGGGAGTAAGGGCGCACCGTCTTGTAATCAGCGTGGGCGTAGGCACCGAGGAGAGTGTTGGGGTGCAAACTGAGCTTACTTTGAGTGTGGGTCTCAAGACCACATTATGAAAGATTGCCCCGCTATTACCACTGTCGTTCCGGTTCAGGCACCGATGGTTTCTTATCCGGCTCAAAGGGGCTGAGGGTTCTCTAGGAGAGGGTCAAGCCAGGCGACCAACCACCAGAGTAGAGGCATGTTTCAGTCCATGGTGAGGGTACCGACGAGGCAGTATATAGTTAGAGCTCAAGAGGATTACGAGCCCACCGATGTGATTGCAGGTACCTTTTCCTTATTTTCTGTTTCCATTGTTGCATTAGTAGATTCAGGGTCTACTCACTCCTACATCCATAGTAGGATATCCTAGTTGTGGGGCATACCGGCTGAGGACCTAGAGATAAGAGTTCGTGTGTCCAGTACATTAGGATTAGATGTGTTAGTAGACAAGGTGTACCAGAGGTGTCCTATCGAAGTTCAAGGTTCAATCTTCCCAGCGGATCTTATGGTTTTACCGTTCCAAGAGTTTGACGCAATCCTAGGTATGGATTGGCTTGTTGAGCACGACCATAGTTTGGGTTATAGGACCAAGAGTTTGAAGCTCCGTGTGGCCAATGGATCTAAGTTAATAGTTAGAGGAGAAAGACACCCTTGCATCCCTAATGTAGTCTCAGCTTTGGCAGCTCAGAGGTTAATACAGCAAGGTTGTGGGGCTTTTATAGCTCACATGGTGGATACAAGAGTCGAAGGACCGTCCATCGAGAGCCTCAAGACAGTTTGTAAGTTCATGGATGTTTCTCCAGATGAGCTACCCGGATTACCGCCGGATCATGAGCTTGAGTTTCGAATTGAGATAATGCTCGGTATGACACCAGTGTCCATTCCACCTTACAGGATGACGCCAACAGAAATGAGGGAGTTAAAGAAGCAAATTCAAGAATTACTAGAGAGAGGTTTCATCCGACCAAGTGTTTTTCCCTGGGGTGCTCCGATCTTGTTTGTTAAGAAGAATGACGGGTCAATGAGAATGTACATTGACTATCGATAGTTAAATAAAGTAACGATGAACAATCGCTATCCTCTTCCCATAATAGATGATTTGTTTGACCAGTTGTGAGGTATTCGAGTCTTTTCGAATATAGATTTAAGATTGGGGTACTATCAGTTGAAAGTGGTGGAAGAAGATGTCCAGAAAACCACTTTCAGGATGCGGTATAGACACTATGAGTTCTTGGTAATGCCTTTTGGGCTCACTAATGCTCTAGCAGCATTTATGGATTTGATGAATAGAATCTTCCAGCCTTATTTGGATCAGTTTGTAGTAGTGTTCATCGATGGCATCCTGGTTTATTCACGATCGGTCAAAGAGCACGACTACCATGTGCGAGTGGTTCTTCAGACGTTGAGAGACAGGTGCCTCTATGCAAAGTTCAGTAAATGTGAATTTTGGCTTTCTGAAGTGGCATTTTTAGGCCACATCATGGTGGTGGATGAGATCCGCGTTGACCCTCAGAAGATCCAAGCAACAGTAGAGTAGAAACCACCCAGGAATGTCTCAGAGGTTCGCAGCTTTCTTGGACTAGCAGGATGTTTGTTAAGGGTTTTTTAATCTTAGCTGCCCCGTTGACCAAGTTGCTTCAGAAGGGAGTGCCATTTGTATGGAATGAGAAAAGATAACAGTGTTTTGAGCAATTGAAGGCCTACCTTATCGAGGCTCCGGTTCTGACGCAACCCGAACTAGGAAAAGATTATGTGGTGTTTAGTGATGCATCCTTGAATAGACTTGGTTGTGTCCTTATGCAAGAGGGTAAAGTGGTTGCCTACGCCTCGAGGCAACTTAAACCTCATGAACAGAATTACCCTACCCGTGATTTAGAGCTAGCCGCGGTGATCTTTGCTTTGAAGATTTGGAGACACTATCTCTACGGAGAGAAGTGTTACATATATACAGATTATAAGAGTTTAAAGTATCTTCTTACCCAGAAGGAGTTGAATTTGAGGCAGCGTCGGTGGATCGAGTTGCTAAATGATTACGACTATGTTATTGAGTACCATCCGGGTAAGGCAAATGTAGTGGCGGATGCCTTGAGTCGTAAGTCGATGTATGATTTGAGAACTATGTTTGCTCGCTTGAGAATGACCGAGGATGGTGGGCTTTTAGCTGAGCTTCGGGTTGAGCCCACGTTAGTACAAGAGATAAGGAGGATTCAGGTTCTAGATGAAGATTTAGTGGCCCAAATTGAGGCAATTCAGAGAGGCGAGACCTCAGATTTTGAAGTACGATACGGTGGATACTTGTATTTTAAGGGTAGGTTGTATGTTCCAGTTTTAGAAGATTTGAGGGACCATATCTTACGAGAGGCACACCGTAGTCCTTTCACCGTACATCCGGGAAGCAACAAGATGTACCAAGATCTTTAACCTTATTATTGGTGGTAGTGCATGAAGAGGGATGTTCCCGAGTTTGTGACGAGATGCTTAGCTTGCCAACAAGTGAAAGCGAAACATAAAGTTCTATCGGGGTTACTATAGCCGAATCAGATTCCACAATGGAAGTGGGATCATGTCACCATAGATTTTGTTACATGATTACAGATGACTCAAAGAAATAATGATGCGATATGGGTAATAGTGGGTCGTTTGACCAAGTCTGCTCACTTTATGCATGTGCGCATGGATTTCACCTTGGAGCGTCTGGCTCAATTGTACATCAAAGAGATAGTGAGGTTGCATAGAGTGCCATTTTTGATCATATCGGATAGGGATCTGCGATTCACAGCAAGGTTGTGGAAGAAGATTCATAGTGCCTTAGACACTAAGCTGCATTTTAGTACGACCTTTTATCCTCAGACCGATGGCCAGTCTAAACAGGTTATTCAGATTCTTGAGGACATGCTTCGGTGTTGTACCGTATATTTTAAAGGAAGTTAGGAATAACAACTATCATTGGTTGAGTTCGCGTACAACAACAGTTATCAATCAAGCATCAAGATGGCCCATTTCAAAGCCTTGTATGGGCGTAGATGTAGAACACCCTGTGTTGGATCGAGCTTAATGAAAGGAGGATCGTGGGATCTAATTTGGTAGACAAACTGAATAGAAGGTCCGAATCATCAAGGAGAGGCTGCAAGCGGCCTTTGATCGTAAAAAGAGGAGGATCGGAGTTATTTTCGGCTAGCTTATTACCTCCAGGAGTTAGCATGTATCCACGATGTTTCCATGTATCCATGTTGAGACGCTATTGTTCCCAAATCACCACATCAAAGATTAAATCTTTCGAAGATGTGGAGGTTGATCTTGTTTTGCACCTAAAGGAGTTGCCAGCTTTGGGAGATCTATCATTCAAGGTAAGTAAAGAGCTTGAACAAGTGGAGGTTGAGGTTGAGGTTAAAGGTTTTGTGGAATAAGGAATGGGGTTGAAATAGTGTTTTTAATCCCAATTTCTAGTTGTAGAATCGTCCTTTGAACTTCTTTTAACCTCTCATCAATGTTGTAACTTGTTTACAACGTTTCCTTGTAGTTCAAGAGGTTGGTGAGCATTCAAAGGCCCAAGGGAAGAAGAAGGCTTGAGGTGGAGTTTGGGGTTCCTTTTTAGCTTGTAGTTCGAGGTTATTACACTTCTAACTTTTAGGTGTTCATGTGTATCATCATTTTGGTATGTGTTGCTTGATATATGATGTTTTGATAATTTAGAGCTTGGGTGATCATCAATGGTAAAACTTGTAATTGTTGATGTTTAATGGTAAAAATGGCTAGAAACTCACCTAATGACTCCAAATAATGTGTAGGAACGTTTTGGGACTTTACCATGGTGGTTGATGGAGGGTTTGGTACAATTCTGAGCTCTAGGTTTCGAAATCGGGGCTCGAGTACTAGTACGGGGTAGTTGCGTACCGGTACTTCTTCATATTTTGGGGGTCGAATTGTGAGAGACGTACCGGTATGCCTCGCCGCGTATCGATACCCCTTGTTAGAGTAGAATTCCATAGAGGCTTTGGTGCACTGGTACGCTCGGGGCATAACGGTACCCACTGTTACATTACCTGGAAAGGCTTTGCATACCGGAACGCTAAGGTAGTGTATCGGTACGGGTAAGGATAGGTACAGGGCGATCCCAGTACCGATATAGGGTATCGGTATGGAATGTAGCGTATTGGTACGGGGCAAGAACCAAATTCTTTCAAACCTAAATGGCATATCAGTATTGAGCAGAAAGTATCGATACCTAGAGGGAAGTACCGATACTCACCTTAGAGTATTGATACTTGCTGGGCATCTGCCCAAGTTTTTACGTTTTGAGTTCGGGGGTTTTATAAATTGTGATAAAGGTTCTAATGGGTCCCTCAAGATATAAAATGACTGATAAAATTGAGAATATATGTTCCTCCTTGCTTATATGGATTAAATGGTTAATTGAGTATTGAAATGAAAGTAAATGCTTGGTAAGTGAGTTTTATGGATCCTTGGTGGATCATTTATGGTCGTGCCAGGTAAGGACACTTGTTTGGCTATGAGTCATTGTTTGATGGGATCCGGATACCCAGTGAGAGAGTGTTGCAACACATAAAGGCCATCTGATGTGAGATTCCGGGTGATGATATTTGCTCGATGCGAGATTTCGAGCCCCGCTCGATGTGAGATTCCGAGCGAAGACTCGATGTGAGATTCCGAGCATGGGTGGGTCTCCTAGTGTCAGGAGACATTGGGCCTCACTCCTGGTTTGTTTACTTTTATGTTGCTATTGAGGTGTTGTTTGCTTATAGCATGTGTTTAGGTGGTTATGGTAGCGCCGATGCTTATCCTATCTTGACATCATATCATAGCATGCTCTTAATTATGATTCACCTGAAGCTTGGTCGAGTGGTTGTGTATCTACTGAGCTTTGTTAGCTCAACGTTCAGAATTGTTGTTTCCGTTCGCAGGTTGATAGATAGTTCGAGTGTAACGGAGCACCGTCGAAGCAAGGATCCAGCATTGGCCTCTTGGTAGAGTACAAGTACTTGATGTAGTGGGCTATGTATTCGTATGACCCTATGTATTTGTAACTCTAATTGACTTAACATGTATTGGTCAAATGTTTTATTACTGTATTTGGAGCTCCTTTAACTATTTTGAATGGTTTTTAAGTAAGCATGGATTTTAATACTTTGGTTATTACATGTTTGGATGTATGAGATTGATTTTACTAGTTTTTAAAAGTAAAAATTTTATGGGAGTGGTTTGGGCTTGTGGCCCAATTGTAGTATCCGGGTTGAGGATGTTACATTTGGTATTAGAGCCTAGGTTTAGTCGGTTCTGGGCAATCCACGGGGGAGCCTAGTGTGGTAAATAGGTGTTTAACGAATACATGCCCATAAGTCAAAGTCGTACTTGGATTAAGCTGGATTTTCGATGGTGTACTCATGTTGTTTGTCTGCACAGAGTTGAACCATGCCAATAAGAGCTAAGTATATGAAGGAAAGTTTGGGTTCCCGGGGTGGGAGCTTCGATGAAGACTACGTGCCGGATATGGAGAAGTCCAATGCATGAGCTAGTCATGAAGCCAACTATTTCTCCCATCTGCACCGGTCCCTAGACAGGATTGTTAGGGAGATTCTGAGGTATTCATCTACCCCTCGGGAAGTACTGGTTGAGAGGGTGTGTAGGCAAGGTGCCATAGATTTTCTTGGGTTGTGACAAGATAACCCGGTGAAGGCGGATTAATGGCTTCGAGATACCAGTTGGATTATGAGGCAAATGAGGTTGCGGTCTGAGGATAAGTTATCCTGTGTGTTATCTTTGCTCAAGGGAAACGCGAGAGAATGGTAGGAAACCGTAGAGTTAGAATGGCACTCTAGCCGACCTTCTTGGGACGAATTTCTAGATGAGTTCGAGAAGAAATACGTGGGTGAGGCTCACGTTGATAGGTTGAGGGATTAGTTTACTCACCTTGTGCAAGGGAACCACACCGTTTTTGAGTACGAACAAGAATTTCTGTAGCTTAGCAGGTATGCGCCGAAGCTTGTGGCCACTAAGAAAATGAGGTGCAAGAGGTTCATAAAGGGGTTAAGGAAGGAGATACAAACATATTTGACAGCTGCCCCACCCAAGGTATTTTCTGAGTTGACTGCTAGTGCAAAGTCTCTTGAGCAAGTACAAGGTCTGACATATGGTTTTGCTAGTGGACAAGGAAGTCTTAGTGGGAGGCCTCTGAATTCCTCTAACATCTCACAGTCTCACTCAAGGAGGGATAGAAACTGATGGAATCAGGGAAGAGGAGCTTCAAATCAGAGTATGAGGTCAGATCGTATATTAGAGTCTGCCGGCTGTAGAAGGCCTACATCATCTACATCTATGATGAGCCCAGATAGTTCTAATGGATTGCGGGCGCACCGTCTTGTAATCAGTGTGGGCGTAGGCACCGAAGAGAGTGCTGGGGTAGAAACTGAGCTTGCTTTGAGTGTGGATCTTAGGACCACCTTGTGAAAGATTACCCCGCTATTACCACCGTCATTCTGGTTCACGCACCGAGGGTTTCTTATCTGGCACAGAAGGGCCAAGGGTTCTCTAGGGGAGGGTCAAGCCAGGCGACCGGCCACCAGAGTAGAGGCACGTTTCAGTCCATGATGAGGGCACCGGTGAGGCAGTATGCAGTTAGAGCTCAAGAGGATTGCAATCCCACCGATGTGATTGCATGTACCTTTTCCTTATTTTTTGTTCCTATTATTGCATTAGTAGATTCGGGGTCTACCCACTCCTACATCCGTATTGGGATATCCCAGTGTTTGGCCATACCAGTCGAGGACCTAGAGATAGGAGTTCTTGTATCCAGTCCATTAGGATTAGATGTGTTGGTAGACAAGGTATACCGGAGGTGTCCTATCAAAGTTCAAGGTTCAGTCTTCCTAGCGGATCTTATGGTTTTGTCGTTCTAAGAGTTTGACGTAATCCTATGTATGGATTGGCTTGTTGAGCACGACGCTAGTTTGGGTTGCAGGACCAAGTGTTTGAAGCTCCGTGTGGCCGATGGATCGAAGTTAATAGTTAGATGAGATAAACACCCTTGCATCCCCAACGTAGTCTCAGCTTTGGAAGCCCAGAGGTTAATACAGCAAGGTTGTGAGGCTTTTATAGCTCACGTGGTAGATACAAGAATCGAGAGTCCATCCATCAAGAGCCTCAGGATAGTTTGTGAGTTCATGGATGTTTTTCCGGATGAGCTACCCGGATTACCACCAGATCGTGAGCTTGAGTTTCGAATTGAGGTAATGTCAGGTACGGCACCAGTGTCCGTTCCACCTAACCAGATGGCGTCAATAAAAATGAGGAAGTTGAAGAAGCAAATTCAAGAATTGCTAGAGAAAGGTTTCATCCGACCAAGTGTTTCTCCTTGTGGTGCTCCGGTCTTGTTTGTTAAGAAGAATGACTGGTCAATGAGAATGTGCATTGACTATCGGCAGTTAAATAATGTAACAGTGAAGAATCGCTATCCTTTTCCCATAATAGATGATTTGTTTGACTAGTTGTGAGGTGTCTGAGTCTTCTCGAAGATAGATTGAGATCGGGGTACTATCAGTTGAAAGTAGTGGAAGAAGATGTCCAGAAAACCGCTTTCAGGACGCGGTATGGACACTATAAGTTCTTGGTGATGCCTTTTGGGCTCACTAATGCTCCAGCAGCATTTATGGATTTGATGAACAAAATTTTCCAGCCTTATTTGGATCAGTTTGTAGTGGTGTTCATCGATGACATCCTAGTTTATTCACGATCGGTCGAAGAGCACGACTACCATCTGCGAGTGATTCTTCAGACGTTGATAGACAGGCGCCTCTATGCAAGGTTCAGTAAATGTGAGTTTTGACCTTCTAAAGTAGCGTTTTTGGGCCACATCGTGGCGACGGATGGGATCCGCATTGACCCTCAAAAGATCCAAGCAATAATAGAGTAAAAACCGCCAATAAATGTCTCAGAGGTCCACAACTTTCTTGGACTGGCGGGATATTATCGATGGTTTGTTAAGGGTTTTCAATCTTAGCTGCCCCGTTGACCAAGTTGCTTCAGAAGAGAGTGTCATTTGTATGGAGTGAGAAAAGACAATAGTGTTTTGAGCAATTGAAGGCCTACCTTACCGAAGCTCCAGTTTTGACTCAACCCAAACCAGGAAAAGATTATGTGGTGTTTAATGATGCATCATTGAATGGACTTGGTTGTGTCCTTATGCAAAAGGGCAAAGTGGTTGCCTACACCTCGAGGCAACTTAAACCTCATGAACAGAATTACCCTTCCCATGATTTGGAGCTAGCTGCGGTGATCTTTGCTTTGAAGATTTGGAGGCACTATCTCTACGGAGAGAAGTGTTACATCTATACGGATCATAAAAGTTTAAAGTATCTTCTCACCCAGAAGGAGTTGAATTTGAGGCAACGTCGATGGATTGAGTTGCTAAAGGATTATGACTGTGTTATTGAGTACCATCCGGGTAAGGCAAATGTAGTGGCGGATGCCTTGAGTCGTAAGTTGATGTCTAATTTGAGAACTATGTTTGCCCGCTTGAGAATGACCGAGGATGGTGGGCTTTTAGCTGAGCTTCGGGTTGAGCCCACATTAGTACAAGAGATAAGGATGAGTCAGGTTCTGGATGAAGATTTAGTGGCCCAAATTGAGGCAGTTCAAAGAGGCAAGACCTCAGATTTTGAAGTACGAGACAGTGGACACTTGTATTTCAAGGGTAGGTTGTGTGTTCCGGCTTTAGAAGATTTGAGGGACCGTATCTTACGAGAGACACATCGTACATCTTGGAAGTAACAAGATGTACCAAGATCTTCGACCTTATTATTGGTGGTCATGCATGAAGAGAGATGTTTTCGAGTTTGTGATGAGATGCTTAGCTTGTCAACAAGTGAAGGCGGAACATCAAGTTCCATCAGGGTTACTACAGCCGATTCAAATTCCACAATAGAAGTGAGATCGTGTCACTATGGATTTTGTTACGGGATTACCGATGACTCAAAGAAAGCATGATGCAATATGGGTGATAGTGGATCGTTTAACCAAGTCTGCTCACTTCCTGCATGTGCGCATGGATTTCATATTGGAGCGCATGGCTTAATTGTACATCAAAGATATAGTGAGGTTGTATGGAGTACCATCTTCGATCATATCGGATAGGGATCCGCGATTCACAGCAAGGTTGTGGAAGAAGATTCATAGTGCCTTAGACACCAAGCTGCATTTTAGTAAGCATTTTATCCTCAAACCGATGGCCAGTCTGAGCGGGTTATTCAGATTCTTGAGGACATGCTTCGGTGTTGTACCGTAGATTTTGAAGGAAGTTGAGAAGTACAATCATCGTTCGCGTACAACAACAGTTATCAATCAAGCATCAAGATGGTCCTTTTCGAAGGCTAGTATGGGCGTAGATGTAGAACACCCTTGTGTTGGACCGAGCTTAATGAAAGGAGGATCGTGGGATGTGATTTGGTTAGACAAACCGAAGAGAATGTCCGAATCATCAAGGAAAGGCTGCAAGCAGCCTTTGATCGACAAAAGGTCTACGCGGATAGGAAGCGCGAACATATCGAGTATGAGATTGGTGAAAAAGTGTTCTTAAAGGTATCGCCATTAAAGGGGATAATCCGTTTTGGGCAGAATGGAAAGTTGAGCCTGAGGTACGTTGGACCATACGAGGTGATCGAGAGGATCGAGCCTATAGCATATCGGCTAGCCTTGCCTCAGGAGTTAGCACATATCCACGATATTTTCCATGTATCCATGTTAAGACGCTATCGTTCAGATCCTTCGCATGTTTTATCGCTCAAAGAGGTGGAGGTTGACACGGATTTGACGTATGAAGAAGAGCAGTGAGAGTGCTTGATATGGGAGTTAAAGAGCTTCGTAACAAGTGTATACCCCTCGTAAAGATGTTGTGGAATAACCATGTGGTTGAAGAAAAAACTTGGCATGTCGAGGCCTAGATGAGAGAGCTCTACCAATATCTGTTTCCACCAGGTAAAATTGAGGATGAAATTTTCTTTAAGGATGGGAGAGTTGTAATGACCCGAGTTTTGGGAACCCGAGGTACGGGCCTCGCATTTGGGCTATGTTGTTGGGCCTATTAAACTCTTTTTGGGCTTGAGTTTGTGGGCTTGAGTTGGGAAGATGGCTTGAGGGTATGTGGGTAATTTCATTGTGGGTAAAAAGGATGAATGAGAGTTAATTTTCTGCATAACGCAGAAGATTGTGAGATCACCATCATTGTCCCCTCTCCTTCTCTTCTAAACTCTTTTTAACCCCCAAAATCACCACATCAAATATTAAATATTTGGAGTTTGTTGTGGGAATCTCATTTTGTACCTTAAGGGAGTTGTTTCCAACTTTAGGAGATCTATCGTTCAAGGTAAGTAATGTGGGAAATGGTGGAGGTTGAGGTTTAGTGGGGGTTTTAGGGTGAGAACGGAAATGGTGTTTTTAATCCCATTTCTAGTTGTAGAATCGTCTTTTGAACTTCTTTTAACCTCTCATCAACATTTTAACTTGTTTACAACATTTCCTTGTAGTTCAAGAGGTTGGGGAGCATTCAAAGGCCCAAGGGAAGAAGAAGGCTTGAGGTGGAGTTTGGGGTTTCTTTTTAGCTTGTAGTTCGAGGTTAGTACACTTCTAACTTCTAGGTGTTCATGTACATCATCATTTTGGTATGTGATGTTTGATATATGATGTTTTGATAATTTAGAGTTTGGGTGATCATCAATGGTAAAGCTTGTAATTGTTGATGTTTAATGGTAAAAATGGCTAGAAACTCACCTAATGATTGGTACGGGTGATCCCAAAGATCGATCGATAGGTACCGACGGAACATAGTGTATCGGTACGAGGCAAGAACCAAATTATTTCGAACCTAAATGGCGTATCGGTAATCAACATGGAGTATCGATACCTAGAGGGGAGTACCGATACTCACCTTAGAGTATCGATACTCGCTGGGCAATCTATCCAAGTTTTTACGTTTTGAGTTCGGGGGTTTTATAAATTCTGATAAAGGTTCTAATGGGTCCCTTATGATATAAAATGACTGGTAAAATCGAGAATGTATGTTCCTCATTGCTTATATGGATTAAATGGTTAATTGAGTATTGAAATGAAAGTAAATTGCTTGGTAAGCGAGTTTTAGGGATCCTTGGTAGATCATTTGTGGTCGTGCCAGGTAAGGGAACTTGTTTGGTTATGAGTCATTGTTTGATGGGATCTGGATACCTAGTGAGTGAGTGTTGCAATACATGAAGGCCATCTGATGTAAGATTCCGAGTGATGAATTGAAGGTTATCCGATGTGAGATTTCGGGTGATAATATTTGCTCGATGCGAGATTTCGAGCCCCGCTTGATGTTAGATTCCTAGTGAAGACTCGATGTGAGATTCCGAGTATACTGCTCGATGCGAGATTTCGAGCAGCTCGATGTGAGATTCTGAGCATGGATAGGTCTTCCAGTGTCGGGTGACATTGGGCCTCACTCCTGGTTTGTTTACTTTTATGTTGCTATTGAGGTGCTTGTTACGAGTATTGAGTGCTACACAAACGGTGCAAGTATACACGTCGCAAGTAATAAAGTGATACGAGTATCGAGTATCGTCTCCATAGGGATTGGTTTGGGCCACTTTGCTTAAGTTTCTGCGTTGGAAAAGAAAAACACAAGTAGGTGATTGTAGGAATTATAACTAATGAGTAAACTAAGAGCAATAAACTAAAAGAATAGATGAAATCAAAAGAGAGGGAATAGGCCAGGTTTTTGTGAGTTGGGGAGTGATAGCCAATTGGATTGTCTTGGTAAAAGAATGCAAGGGCAACTCAGTTGTCGTGGCAACTTGCGCAGCTGGGTTGCCTTGGCAACTAATTGAGCGGTTGCCTGGGCAGCAACTTCAAGGTTTGGCAGAGCGTTCTTCAATGGTTTCTTCTTATACCTAAGTCGAAACTCTAGCTAGTTGTGCATGGCTTGAAAATACACCCCTGTGTGAATCAAGGGTGAACAACAACCAATCTTGCGCTCCTCTTAGCCATTGAAATCCTTAACTTATTCCTAAGCCGAATTAATCTTCACCATCGATAGATTGAATAAAGACCATACTCATTTGTTTCTTGAATCTAACTATCCCAATATTAGATAAATAGATAGAATTACGAGATCCTCTCCCAATTCACTCGCAAACAAGAATAAAAACCAAGAATGAGTAAACCTTGAATTGAAAGTGCAAACTCTTATTACCTAAACAAAATCCAATTGTTTCTCACAACAACAAACCCAAAATAACCCAAGCCAATTCACATCAATTCATGGCTGGGTTTCGAAAGATATACAAAGAATAATCCCCAAACATGAATCGAATAGAATAAAGAAGAAGATGATGAAGAAATCGATCAGCCCTCTTTGGAAACTCTCTCAATCGAACTCTCTCTCCCAAAACTTCTTGAAATAGGCGACTAGGGGTTCTTTATATAGGAGATGGTTAGGTCAAAGTCTTTCTTGAGGAGGAAGTTAAGTTGGAATTAAATACTTTAAAAGAATATAATTCTTTATTATATTTAAATTCCTTCTAGATCTCCTCCTATCTTCTTTGGGTTTTAATCTCTTTGAATCTCCAATTCTTCTAGGATTTATCTTCTTCTACATCATATTAGGCTTTATCTAGTCATCAATTCAAGTGCCACGTCACCTTTTTGCATTGTCGACAATTGCCCTGGCAACTAGCTCGGTATAACCTTCATGCACTGCCCTGGCAACTACGTCAGCATCTCCTTCATGCACTGCCCTGGCAACTGCGTCGGCATCTCCTTCTTGTATTGCCCTGGTAACTAGTTCCAGCCTTGCTTTGGAAACTGATTCTGCACACACAAAAACACACCAAAGTAGTATATCTTTCCACAAAAATCACCAAGTTATGTAATCAAGGTCAACGATGGAAAGAAACATAAATTAATGCATGAATGACTAATTATGCAACTAATATGAGCCTAAGTCTAACAATAATATGAGTAAAAAAGGTAATAAAAATAGTATTTTTCAACACTTAACACACCCCCAAACTCGAACTTGCTTGTTCTCAAGCAATGCAAACTAACAATTACCTGCCAAGACTTTAATTATCAAATACATGCTTCAAACTTGAATTTAAACGTCAGAACCGTGGCACAAAGTATGATCACCTTTTAACTTTTCGGATAGCACAAAAATTACCCGGAATCAAACTATAATGCTCGTGATAAGTGTATGCGTAGTTGTGTACAAGTTGATTTTCAAGATTCTATGTGAACAATAGACTTTTATCAATTTAATTACCGGGGCATTTATTTTTATTTTCACTAGAGCCAATTTCGGGCACCTCTAGCGATTCTTTAATGTGCATTAACTACTAGAGCCAGTTTCGGGCACCTCTAGCAAGAAATTAACTTTTAATTTTCAATTTTAAATTTACCCTAATTTTAAGCAACCTAAGTTCACTAAGTTTCTTTCAATCAACAAGCCACAACCGTGTAAAAAAATCAACATCATAGTAAAATTCTAAGTTCTTTTCATGCAATTCTAAAATTAAAGGTACTTTCAATTAAGTGCAGTGGCAAAAATTCATCATTGGATATTCAACAAGTCTTAAGCAATTAAATCCAATCAAAGGCATGACAAGTAACATATGCAAC
Source organism: Hibiscus mutabilis (assembly GCA_019671005.1). NCBI lineage: Eukaryota > Viridiplantae > Streptophyta > Magnoliopsida > Malvales > Malvaceae > Hibiscus > Hibiscus mutabilis. The sequence goes on from CM033749.1 coordinate 33,454,280, forward strand.
CTATATGTGATTGTTAAAGATGAATGCAACTAAACATGAAACTAACTAGAAACCAACACCCCCCAAACTCGAGAGAAGCATTGTCCTCAATGCATGTAAAAGTGAAACAAAAATTAAAAGAAACTAAATGAAATAAGTTAGTCGGAGATGTCATCACCTCGAGTGATAAGTTTCCTTCGTGTCGTTTTCTTGATTCATTTTTCGGTCGGTGGTTGAATGCTTGTGGCTGGTACCATGTGAATAGCATTACTTTGATTTGATCCATGTTTGCCGATGCAGGTTCACTTGCCTGGGCATCAGTAGTTGCCGAAGCCATTGTTATTGCTTGGGCATCACCAGTTTCTGTTGTCGTGGCAATTGCTGAGGTAGGTGTCGGGGCGGTTGCCGGGGCATCCTCTGTTGCGGTTGTCGTGGCAAGTAGTCGGTAAGGAATTTCCTTAGCATGGTGGTTGTGAGTTTTATTGTGAAAAAGAAAAGAAAACAAAGAAAACCTAAAAACTAAATAACACTGTAGATAAAATATAAAATATCTCCTAAAATTTCCAAAAATAAATAAAGAACAAAAAAAACAAAAATAATTGAAAATAAAATAAAGTTCCAAAAATTAAAAATTCTTAGAAAGAGCATTTTTCATGCATATTCTAATGTTACTGTAGATCTGATAAAACTTGAGGATGGTCGTTTCTGATACTTTTTATAGTCCATCTGCACCCTTCATCGAGTGGTAATATTGCCCAAAAAGAGTTGGGCCAATGTGCTTGCAGCTACTCCATTTTGTGTTACCATGGTGGAGGTGTCTTTCTTCCTTGTTCCCTTGTAATCCATGCATGCCCTCCACCTTGCTACTGTTCTTGAAGGTACAAATATATTAATAGGAAAAATTATATCCATTCGCAACCATTCAATTACCTCATTCTTGTCGACTTCTATCATGGTTGGATGTATCATTTGTTTTCGTGGCAATTGCTGCTCAAGCCAATTGCCATGGCAATCAGTTGCTAAAATTCGCTGTAAGTCAAGGCAAAAACCAATTTTCTAAAACACTTCACGAGTACAAACACCGTTTTCTTTTGGCCTCTCAAACTGCTCCATCAGTAGAGATTTCGATGACTTCAAATCTACTAACATCGATTCCTCAAGACATACCTGCAATGGACGAGGTGAGTTTTTAAAGAATTCGAAAGGTTCAACCATTACATGCTCATATTCCATTGGCAAAGTATTATCATATCGTTGATCTTGCATGTGGTCGTACAATTGCCATGGCAACTGTAGATGAGAGCAATCTACAAATTCTTACTTCAACATCAACGTTGTAACCTTCTGGGCATCAGGTTCCTCAAAATTTGTTGTAGTATTGTTGTTCTCAGCTTCACTGAGTGTTGTTGCGGCATTGCTCTATTCAAGCTCCTCAATCATTGCTGAGGCAATTTGTTGCTCAGGCTCATCAAGTGTCGAGCAGTCTTTCTCATTGGCAGGCTCTTGAGTTGAAGGTTCTAGTTGTTCCCCACACATCAGGGACCTCTCTTCGCATTGCTCCTTATCGTCTTGCCTTGGGACGTCAGTATCCCCAGGAATGGATTGTTGGTGCATGTTATCCAAGGCATATGTGGATCTCCTCAATTGATCTTCTGAATCCCCCAAGGTTGCATCCCACTAAGCTATCCTCATATCCATGGACTTTGATAGCTCTCGAATCTCTTCAATTGATCCGTCATGTCTAGCTAAAGAAGCTAGCAACGTTTCCTCCAAGTAATTAGAATGTTCTTGAAAAAGACTACATTGCCATGGCATATCTGTTGCAGTGACACTAGGCTACTGATAAGGACTACATTGCTGAGACATGTCTATTGTTGCAGCAAAATTGTTATGGTAAAAAACATTTTGAGCTTTTTGATCATACCATGAAGGATTTTGCTGCTGGTTCCATATATGGTTCTCCATGTAGTCATATGCACCGAAAATGTGAGGGCAATTTTCAAACACATGATGTTCTCCACAACAAGTGCACGAGTTTTCTATGGTATATGCTTTTCTCGGTTGGTATAGGCAATCATCGAATGGTGCAAGAAACTCTTGATTGGGTTGATTTATATCTTCCAACACCAACTCTCGAATAGATCAGCTTTTATTTCCCGACATGTTGATGTCCCTTAACTTGTAGCGCACCTATTTTTTATAAAACAAACAAAAAGAAAAGTTAGTAAAACTAATAGAGAAAAAATGCAATAACAAAAACAACTAACACCAATTGCCAATCCCCGGTAATGGTGCCAAAAACTTGTTGCGCGTATTGAGTGCTACGCAAACGGTACAAGTATACACGTCGCAAGTAATAAAGTGATACGAGTATCGAGTATCGAGTATCGTCTCCACAGGGATTGGTTTGGGCCACTTTGCTTAAGTTACTGCGTTGGAAAAGAAAAACACAAGTAGGTGATTGTAGGAATTATAACTAATGAGTAAACTAAGAGCAATAAACTAAAAGAATAGATGAAATCAAAAGAGATGGAATAGGATAGGTTATCGTGAGTTGAGGAGTGATAGCCAATTGGATCGTCTTGGTAAAAGAGTGCAAGGGCAACTCATTTGCCGTGGCAACTTGCGCAACTGGGTTACCTTGGTAACTAATCGAGCGGTTGTCTGGGCAACTGGCTAGGCAACTGTTTGGGCGGCTGGGCAGCAACTTTAAGGTTCGGCAGAGCGTTCTTCAATGGTTTCTTCTTATCTCTAAGTCGAAACTCTAGCTAGTTGTGCATGCCTTGACAATACATCCCTGCGTGAATCAAGGGTGAACAACAACCAATCTTGCACTCCTCTTAACCGTTGAAATCCTTAACTTATTCCTAAGCCGGATTAATCTTCACCATCAATAGATTGAATAAAGACCATACTCATTCGTTTCTTGAATCTAACTCTCCCGATATTAGATAAATAGATAGAATTACGAGATCCTCTCCCAATTCACTCGCAAACAAGAATAAAAACCAAGAATGAGTAAACCTTGAATTGAAAGTGCAAACTCTTATTACCTAAACAAAATCCAATTGTTTCTCACAACAAAAAACCCAAAATAACCCAAGCCAATTCACATCAATTCATGGCTGGTTTCGAAAGATATACAAAGAATAATCCCCAAACATGAATCGAATAGAATAAAGAAGATGAAGATGAAGAAATCGATCAGCCCTCTTTGGAAACTCTCTCAATCGAACTCTCCCTCCCAAAACTTCTTGAAATATGAGGCTAGGGGTTCTTTATATAGGAGATGGTTAGGTCAAAGTCTTTCTTGAGGAGAAAGTTAAGTTGGAATTAAATACTTTAAAAGAATATAATTCTTTATTATATTTAAATTCCTTCTACATCTTCTCCTATCTTCTATGGGATTTAATCTCTCTTTGAATCTCCAATTCTTCTAGGATTTATCTTCTTCCACATCATATTGGGCTTTATCTAGTCATCAATTCGAGTGCCACATCATCTTTTTCCATTGTCGACAATTGCCCTGGCAACTAGCTCGGCATAACCTTCGTGCACTGCCCTGGCAACTGCGTCGGCATCTCCTTCATGCACTGCCCTGGCAACTGCGTCGGCATCTCCTTCTTGTATTGCCCTGGCAGCTGGTTCCAGCCTTGCTTTGGAAACTGATTCTGCACACACTAAAACACACCAAAGCAGTATCATTTTCCACAAAAACCACCAAGTTATGTAATCAAGCTCAACCATGGAAAGAAACATGAATTAATGCATGAATGACTAATTATGTAACTAATATGAGCCTAAGTCTAACAATAATATGAGTAAAAAGGGTAATAAAAATAGTACTTTTCAACACTTAACAATGATGTTTGCTTATAGCATGTGTTTAGGCGGTTATGGTAGCGCCAATGCTTATCCTATCTTGACATCATATCATAGCATGATCTTAATTATGATTCACCTGAAGCTTGGTCGGGTGGTTGTGTATCCACTGAGCTTTGTTAGCTCAGCATACGGAATCGGTGTTTCCGTTCGCAGGTTGATAGATAGTTCGAGTGTAGCGGAGCACCGTCGAAGCAAGGATCCAGCATTGGCCTCTTGGTAGAGTACAAGTACTTGATGTAGTGGGCTATGTATTCGTATGACTCTATGTATTTGTAACTCTAATTGACTTAACTTGTATTGGTCAAATGTTTTATTACTGTATCTGGAGCTCCTTTAACTATTTTGAATGGTTTTTAAGTAAGCATGGATTTTAATACTTTGGTTATGACATATATGGATGTATGAGATTGATTTTACTAGTTTTTAAAAGTAAAAATTTCATGGGAGTGGTTCGGGCTTGTGGCCCAATTGCAGCATCCGAGTTGAGGGTGTTACAAAGATTCCTAACATAAATTTATATTTTTCTAACAACCACTTTTACACATAATACATGAAGATCTCCTAGCCAAATTCTCAAATTGAAACTTAAATTTAAGAAAGGAAGGTAGTTTCTCACCTCCTTCCTTAAGCTCGAATATGAACTCAAGAATTGCACCAACCAACTTCACTCCATAACCAACCGAGCAATAAATTCCCTCTACTTCAAGCTTTGGAGGTTTCTGCTCTCTCTCCTTCTCTCCTCTTTGGAGAAGAATAAACAATTTGTCTAATTAGCACACTCCTAGCCGACCCCCTCCACTCATGTGTCCATCCAAATGACATGTGTGCAAGCCCTTCAACCTCTTCATAATTTGCATGCAAATCTCAAATTTTTGCATGACATTCAGTTTAACCTTAAACATGTGCTATCCTTTCTTTTAAATTGGCCCTAAAACCTCAATTAAAACTACATTCTAAAAGAATTTAGTCAATTAAATTACATTTGAAAAGGTAATGTACTACTAAGCCAATCTTTAAGGTATTACAAACATCCAATTTTATCAAAGCAATCAGTTTGACTCTTCTTAATTGGCTAACGTACTTTTCATGCCTCCTTTTTGGTCCCTCATTCATTCAATTGTCTAATCCAAAGATACCTTAAATCAATTTAAGTCACACTAGAATTAATATCATACTTCTAAGCCACTCTTTAGGGTATTACAGCCCGAATTTGGTATAGTAATTAATGATTTAATTGGAAGTCTTTCTTACTTCGGGCTTTTCACTCTAAAACAGGTGAATTCAAACAAGTCTGTATGGTGCCCTCTTCTGGTGGTGAATTGAAATTTAATATGGATGGCGCGGTAAATGAAAGCTTCGGTGAAGTCGACATAGGAGGTTGCTTGCGTAATGACAGTCGAATTGCTTGATCACTTTCCCTAAACCAGTTGGTTGTGTTGATTCTACTTCTGCCGAAATTTTAGCAGTCAAAGAAGCATGCTTGCTATTCAGAAATTCTTCTTGGGCTAGAAATTTTAAATTGATTCTTGAAACCGATAGCAAACTAACTGTCGATTGGATGGTGCGACCTCACGCTTGTCCTGCTTTGTTCAATCTTTTAATTCTTTCGTGCTTGAGTCTGTGTGAAGATTTGGAGTGGTACATTTTGCATGTGCCTAGAGATTGCAACACTTTAGCATATAATTTGGCAAAAAAAAAAAAAATACTGCGCATGGGTATTTTTGCTGCGTTGTATCGAACTAAAAATCCTTTCTTGGCCAGGTTATTAGCTTTAGATTTGTCTCAGTCAGGTTGCCTCATTTCTCGATGTATCTTGTATAACATTGATACGTTTTGCACTATTTTTCCTCCAATTTAGGTTAGTGAGATTTTTTAACGAGGCACGTATTACTGTTTCATGTTGTTTGATTTTGCAACTCTAGTAACACGAATATCCTTTCAAAAAAAAGAGACCCTTTCATCATCACTGCAATTCCATGGGGATTTTATTGATACAAATGATGTTTCAAACTCACTCTATATAACACACAAGATACTAGATTATCATACATAACATTTATAGAGGTTAACATGGCAATTTAAAACACTTAAAGTGACTAAAGCATGATATATCTCCATTTAAGACAATTAAGTATCGAAACACAAAGCAACAATCTCTAGAACATATAGTTAAAAGCTATCGGTTGACACTATCTCCCCCGAGGTTGTGGATTCATTACCCAGTGGGAGCAAAGTTCACCTTTCCCCTCTCCTAGGTAGAAACTATTCAAAAAAAAATATTGAAACTCAAATTAGGGTATCGAATTCCAATGGTTGGGTATCGAAGCACATTTCATACTTAGCCATTTCCGGAATTGACAATTTGGCATTACAAATCATTTCATTTAGGGGTAGAGAGGGTCAAGGACGGAGCACCTTATAGGTCTCCAAATTTGATGAGTTAATTGCATTTTAGGTAAGAATTTTGAAATCATTGCAATTAAGCTCTTGTACCTCCTAAACTTTTATAATTTATTATTATTTTTTTGACAGGAAAACGGGCCTGCTAAAAAACCTCTCGCGTTCGAGTTTAGACTAAGATCCAAACCCGACTTTAGTAAGGGGAAAAGAGTACCCTAACCATTATATTGATGATTATACCTTTTTACACTGATCATTGAAATTATACAATACACAACAACACTTACAATAGCACTGTAGAAAATATAGAGCATGAGCACAAACTTTGCAGACTAGCAAAGACACAACACACATGCACTAGTCCAAAGACGACACACGGACCATACAAAACAAGGGTATAAACAAGGTTTTTTCTCCTCCAGTCTTCAAAATTTTTTAGACCATGCCAATTAAAATTAAACCTTAATTCCTATTTTTTGGTTTAATTTCTTTTTAGATTATGTCAATTAAAATTAAAGTTAATTAGTTTGCCCCTCGTAGTTCAACTTACTCCGACCCTCGAGAGGGTTAAAAGGATGTTTGAAGGAAAATGTTTAATTGTATGATAGTTAAGGGGATGTCGGCTATTTACCTAAGTTATTATCATCATCTCTAATTTTAAAGATTTGTGAGTGACTCAATTATAGGATGCCCCACTAACAAGGACAAGTTTTGATAACTTCCCTTTTATGTTTCTGATAATGGAAATTTACTTTAAAGAGACGGGGACAAAGAGAGGGATTTCGGGTGTTATGTTCTTTGAGGTTGAGACTGTTGTCCGAATCCTTTTTCTAGAAACGGACCGTTGCTGTCAATAGGAAGACGAGACATCAAAATCAAAGGCAAAGATTCTGTATTTCGAAGCAAAGGAAAAAAAGGATCTTCCAAATCCAAAGTAGTTGCTCTGCTCTGGTCTCATTTGCTGTTGTTCAACAAAAAAAAAAGACCATTTCGTACGGATTAAACCACCCCCTAAACTAATTATTCCGAATTGGTTTAATTAAATGACAGGTATAATATTAAACGGATGGATGGCGGTGAGAATGACAAATTGAGAACCTTCGCCAAACCCCGAATTGGCCTCTCATTTTGTGCCTTATCACAGTAACAGTATGCCCATTAAAAGAAAGCTGTGGCGGTGAATGATAGGGCCAGCTCTTTGTCGAAACATTGGTGGGGGTGGCGGCCGACACCCCAAATGTGAACCCTATGAAAAAGATGCTTGAGGGGCGTGCAAAACTTAACTTAAAAAAATTAAATTATTGGATAAGACTTGATATAAAAATATTCGTCTTGTCTTAATTTAACTCGTAATTTTATAAATTTGATTCGAAAAAAATTAAATAAAATTTAAATTATAAAATAAAAATTCGAATTACATGAATAACTCAAAATTTTTAGTAACTAATGTATCAGTTTTTAAATTCGAGTTGAGTCTCTCAATTATGCCTAAAAAAATATATATGTATTGTTTATGGTTATAAAAAAACGTTTAAATATGACTCTTCAACTTGACTAACTCGAAATTATTTTACTCGACTCGACTCGACTTGACTCGACCGAATACTCATTTTTATTTTTGTTGCCCCCTTTCCTCTGCCGTTTGCCATAAACAAATGTCTCTTTCTTCTTCCATTTACCATCTTTAATAAAGAAAAAGAAAAAACATTGACCCATGAGCTGAAATTGAGGGGAAAATGTACATTTACTTTGACCCACGAGCTCAGCATATTATAATCAATATATATATATGGTCAGTGGATTCCATGACAGTAGGTTGACTTGTTCAAAGCTAACAAAGCCATTTTGTATTTACTTTCCATGAAAATGAGCAACTTAAGGGATTGCAGAACGAGTTTAGGCCCTGCAGAAGCAGATTTGATTGGGTCCTTTGATGTTTAAATATATATATATATATATATAATCAATATAATCATAAAATATATTTTTTAAATTAAAAATATTTATTTTCAACATATGTCTTATATTTATTCTGAATCCAAATAACACAGGTGTTGTCTGGTTTGTAACGTCCTCTTTGGGTCGAGAGATGGGCAACTTCTTATAAACCTCGTACTTTTTCAGGATTAGAGCTGTAAACGAACCGGACCAGCGGATTGTTTGTGAACCGTTCGGCGGGAATATCGTTTATGTTCGTTTATTTATTAAACAAACAAACATGAGCAACATTTTTTGTTCGTTTAATTAAATGAACGAACAAAGGGCTTGTTCGTTCATTTATGTTCGTGAACGTTCGATAATCCGTTCGTTCGTTTTATGTTCATTTATGTTATTTCATTTATGTTCGTTCGTTTTATGTTATTTCATTTATGTTCGTTCGTTTATGTTCATTTAAATTTATTCACATATGTCTAGGGGTGTTCATTGTTCGGTTAAACCGAACTAACCAACCGAATCAAAACAAAATTGGTTAATCTATTAGATAATTTTATATTTCGGCTAATGATTAAGAGTTTTTAAAATTTTAATTATCGAATAATTCGGTTTAAAATTGGTTAATTAACTGAATTAATCGAACTAACCCAAAATATTAAATAGTTAACACATATATATGTTCGTTTGTGTTCGGTTATGTTCGTTTGTGTCCGTTTATCATTTTAACAAATGAACATAAACGAACACGAACAAGCTACATTCCTTAATGAACGAACACAAACAAAAAAAATTTGTTCGTTTATGTTCGTGTTTGTTTATTTGTTCGACTAAAGTTAAACGAACGAACATGAACACACCCTCATTCGTGTTCGTTCGATTCATTTACAGTCCTAGTCAGGATGCATGAAGTTTGGGGCAGTATGAGAATGTCATGTGTGGACTGGTCGCTGTGAGAATGAAATGTTGGGGGATTTTCTTGACAATTGTTTTGGCCAATGTTGGAATTCAGTTCCCATTTTTTTTTATCAAAGATGTGAAAGTTCCCAAAATTATTTGTCATCTTTTCCACGTGCAATTGTTACCATACTGATCATAAGAAAAAGAAATATTGAGAAAAGAATTTGGGTTCGCAACGGAATTGAATTGGTCAGACAATACCAACCATTTCAAACTTGGCAATATAAAAGCTCTTATCACTACAGCAAATAGGTTTTAGCGGCGTTTTTTAGCCTTATAACGGCGTTTTTAAGCGCCACTAAAAACTCTCCCGGCGCTATAGAAAGCGCCGCAAGAACTGCCGCTGAATCGAGCGGCGTAACAGTTAGCGGCGTTTTTGGATGACAAACGCCACCAAAAACCATTGCTTTAGCGGCGTTTGGAAAAGCAAACGCCATTAAATGCCAATATATAGCGGCGTTTGATTTTCCAAACGCCGCTAAAAGTGATGGAGGACATCTATACATTTGTGATATATAGTGGCGTTTTGACCACAAACGTCACTATTTACTATGTATTAGTGGCGTTTTCTAATTAAAACGCCGCAAATAAGCGTGACGTTCGGTGACAATTATAATGTCAATTACAAATGCATACAATCAAACAATGTCAATTTACCCTTATGGTAAAGATCACATGATCAAGGCAACAAAAGCTTTGGAATGAGGTGAAAAAATGAAGAATTTGACTTTAATCATAGAGTGCTTATAATGTCAATTTACAAAGGCATACAATCAAACAATGTATGTCTACACTAACACTACACTGTACTCTCATACTATTTATAATTTTACTCCTCCGGAAAATGGAGATATTTCTATCAATCAGCTCCATGGACGACCACCATTGTATCCCTTACTTTGGTCTCGAAAATCACCATGACCTGATTCATCAAATAAGTGTCATTACAAACAACTTCCTTGGGAGATTTTTCATTTCCAAGATCCACTTGTTCAGTTGAAACTGCCTCTTAAGGAATATGTTTTTCCTCCTGAGAATTTGAAGATTTATAAACGATAAATTTCAGGCACTAAATTCTCATAAAAATACAATGAAAACATTATAACAAAAACAAAGCACTTCAATCTACACAGACATAGGAGAATGTCAAACAAAGCACTTCCACGTACATGGGCTGCCTTTTTTGAAGGTGCCTCCACTAGTATGCTCCCATCATCCTACAACAAATCAACCCCAAAAAAGAAACATTAAGGAGACTAAATAAGCTCTATGTTCACGGAAAGGTAAAAGATATCAATAAGGTGTCAGCATAAGGCAAAAACTTGTCTTGATTTGAAGGATGGTATGAAAGAAATAAAAATTAAAAGACAAAACAAAACAAAAAGACCAAGAACAAAGTGTGAGCACACAACAAATAGAAAGAATTGACACATGTATGATTAAACAGAGCATATAATCTATCTGCAAATAATGCTGAGCAGAAATTCATACAAAAACTAAACAAAATGAGTCAATAATTGCCCTCAAACAAAAAGGAATCGTGTAGTGATGGAATTACATTAAGGATGTTAGCTCGTGCGCTTAATCCCTATTGTTCTACGTCTTCAACCACTTCCTTTCCACCAACTATTTCTTGTGATCATAAGGAAACATTTATGATTCGCATAAAAAACTGTGCTTATTTTCATACCATTTTGATAATCAGTGAGGTATTCCTTCAAAAAGTTCAATGTTATCTATGTGCTCTTTCCATTCGTATCCTACTTAAAAACGAGTACTTAAGCAAGAAGTTCATCATGTAACCAATGCTGCTAAATCTTATTCAAGTTCCACGAAGCCAACCATGATATTTTTGGCCAAAAGGCTAACTGTGATTAGTATCTAAATTAGAAGGTAACGATGATTGCCTATCATATATAGACAACACTATAACGACTTACTACTATTTAACAAATATTCACAAGATAAAGACTCTTGAAGAATTAGCGGAACCACTAATACTCCCCTGCCCGCAACAAAGGTTTCTAAAGGCAATCTTTGAGTGCATCTTGAAGGATAGAGTTTTTTAGCATAATTTTATTACTAGCTTCATACTATTAAAGTCGACACTACAAGATTCAGCATGCATTTTGGCTTGAGGAATAGGTTTATGTTTGCTTTTATTTGTATACTATGAATTCATTCTAATGTGGTAAATGACCAAATTCAAACAAATGAGATAAAAGTAATAGTAACAATATGGCCAAAACATATGAACAAGTAACTTTGTCCTCTTTTTGCATATGAATTTGCAAGTATACTTCAATTTGTAGCAAAAAGAGTGATTTTTATTGTGTTTTAGAACTGATATTTATATTAAGCTCCAATTCATACCTAAACTGCAATTTATAATATATCCTTGAAAAAACTACAACATCAATACTATGACTTTATACCTTTGATTCAAAAACTTCCATAAATCACAAAACATTCCAATACAAACCATGATGTTATTCTTATCAATTGCACTATCTAAAGTACGGATAAGTAAATAGCAACAAAAGCCATCATTAATGACAATAGCTCATACAGTGATCTTGTAGGACTTGTTTCTTCCATTAATTTAAGAGGAATAACACTCAAATGTCAATAAGCATAGAAAATAGTAATAGAATAAATGTAAAATTCTTAGGGTTTTGTTTTTCATCTTAATTAACAAGTTGCATTGCCTAAGAACAAACTGAATGCAATTCCCAATTTTAATTCTTGGGTCCCTGATATCTCGACAACAGGTTACAATCTTTCTGCGCTACCCTGAATTATCCATTCCACTAGAACATAAAGGAAAAACAAAAATGATTCAAAGTGGTAAATAATGTAAGAACATACCGAGCATCGATTTAAGGAACCACAGTAAGCCGAGCTTAAACAGTAAATCCCCAGAAAAGCTGCTCTACATTTCCAAGCACCCTATCAATCCACCTCCATTAACAGTGATTTAAATGAAATAAAACAATGATTCAAAGTAGTGAAGAATGAAAGAACATGTCGGGCATCGATTTAAAGAACTGCAGTAAGTCGAGCTTCATATGTAAATCCCCGAAAAAGCTCATCCCAATTTTCGGTACCCCATCAATCCATCGCCATTTGGTGCAATACCAAAGAGCCAGCCGCCTAAATTTCTTCCCGGAAAAGCAAACCCTATTACTATATGATGTTCTCGAGCTGACAATTCTAGTTATCCTCGCACTCGATCGTGCCTCCTCTGTAAAGCTCCCCGCTCTTAAGCTCCACCATTACTATGTGGCCCGACGCTTCATATAGTAGCTTCACCAAGCTCCGGCTCATTGTATCTTTTTCCTTTCACCTTTCTTTCTCCCTCACTCGTTTGGTTTGCTTTCACACGAATCGAAAACCCTAGCGTTGAGAGGAATAATTTTTCCCGGTGAGTTGTTTGGGATTTTAATTTGAGAGAATGGAAATGTGTGACACAGCTGAAGGTTTATAAACATGTGGTTTAAACCTATTGTGGCGTTTGTTTTAAAAAACGCCACAAAATGTCAGTAATGTATATCCTTTCGCGGCATTTTTAATAATCGTCGCTATATAAAACCCTATTGCGGTATTTGTTTATTAAAAACGCCACTATAGTACGCGTCTTAGCAGTGTTTTTTATAAAAACGCCACCTTATATAGTCTATCATGGCCTTTAACGAAAAATGCCACAAAAAGATACAAAATTAGCGGCGTTTACTCTAAAAACGCCGCTAAAATCCTGTTTTGCTGTAGTGTATTAAGGAGAAATTATATCATAGGTCATTCTCGCCACGTCATCTATGAGACCAACAAATAAAAATTACATATCTCATTATTTTTTCATGTCATATTTTTACCAAGTGAATCTTCACTCATATTTACTGTAAATTAATTTTAAAAATAATTTTTACCAAGTGAAGATTCACTTGGTAAAAATATGACATGGAAAAAATAATGAGATTGGTAGTTTTTATTCGTTGGCCCCATGGATGGCGTGACGGGAATGACCCATGATATAATTTCTCCTTATTCAATGGAGAATCAATTTAAAAAAGGTAAATTACGTATATCATCACTAAATTTTAGCAAGCTTATTTGGGTAACTGAGTTTCAAAACGTTCAACTTACTCACTAGAGTTTAGAATGTTTTTGTGTCACTCTCTGTTAATTTTTGGGCATCGTCCATTTACCAACGAATATAGGAACTTCTCCAAGATTCAAACAGTGAAAAGCTTCATCGGCACTAAGGAAGCAATATACTGAGAAACGAGCTCTATTTGACGGCGGAAGGAGATCGGCAAGAGAAACTAAAAGTTTTTAGCCCGATTCGTGGACTTTGAGGCATTTTCTGGTAAAATAGAGGTCAGATTTGGACTCAAGGGATCGAGACGAAGCAAGTGGTGAAATTTAGGATTGAACGACCACCATCTATGACTGTCGACAGTGGCGTCCGACGACGATGAACGGCGTCCACATCATAACGATGTCAACAAGTTAACATAGGCGTGACAAAAAACATTCAATGTCTAAACTTCAGTGAGTAAATTGAACGTTTTGAAACTTCAGTGACCAAAATAGGTTTGGGAGTAAAGTCCAGTGATGATTTACGTAATTTACCCAAAAAATAAGAAACTAGTATTTTTTGGAAATTATTTAGGGTAATGGTTGGAATCTACAATATTGAGGGAGTCGTCAACAGTGGGGTGGGATGAGAATCGTCAATAATTACCGGCGATTTTGGGTCATTTATTTCATTTTGGAACTAAAATAAAAAAATATAGAGACTAAAATGTAAATTTTCAAAAATTGTATATTTAAGTGAAACACACCGTTTAATGTTTAATTATATCCCTATATTTTTAATTTCCTTTCAATTAGGTCTTTGTAATTTTACTACATGGACATAGACCAAAATGAAAAGTTTCAGAACTTGTAAAAATAAACGTATCAGAACTTGTAACAATGGGTTTAGACTTCAGGGTTTATGGTTTAAAGTTTTAGGTTTTAGGTTTAGGGTTTTACGGTTTATGATTTAGGGTTTAGGGTTTTAGATTTTTTAAATTGACTAAAGTTGATATTTGATCTAATTAATTTAAAAAAATAAAAAATATAATATATATGGAAAATAATTTAATTAAAATTTTATTTTAAATAATTTATAATTATATGTTGAGTCTTGAGTTTTTTAAATTTTTATTAATCAATTTAATGGTGTTCAATGATATTTAACGTTATTGGTATTCAGCGGTGTTCTTCAAGCATGATATACTCATCCATCTCTTAATAATTACTCACGTAAGTCAGTTTCCTAATTTTTAATTGTAACATTTCAGGGAAGAAATTGTTTGTGATGAAACTCAAAGTTTAATGTTAATTAAAATTATATTTTAACAAGTTTCTATCAGAAATATTTTATCACTAAATTATAGACAGTTGAAAATTTCAAATAAACTTTAGTAATTATAATAATCCTCCAATTCCAAATTGAGGTCTCCACTTTTTTCCAAACCAATAACAATTATATAAATAGATGTAAGTGGGTGGTTGGTTGCTAATTTTGTTCGAGTAAAACAAGCACATGTTATATAAATATCGTACGCCCACTTACAATATTTTAAGCATGTCACGGGGCCATTACCCTCTTCCCAAAAGACATGTATGATAGGATGTGCAGCGCCACCGTATTTATATCCCAAGACCTCCTTTTTCTTTTTCGATATGGGATTAATGACCCCGCCTCTTCTCAGGCGTGACATTCTCCCCCACTCAACCTCGTGACACCCTCGTCACGAGCTTCCGCTCTTGTGATGGGCCACATTGTCACAGTTGTCCACCCTGCCTACCCCACTCATGGGCGCTCGGCATGAAATCGGACAGTCAAAAGGTCGTTCCAATACCAGTTGTCACGGGGCTATTACCCTCTTCCCAAAAGACATGTCTGATAGGATGTGCAGCGCCACCGTATTTATATCTCAAGACCTCCATTTTCTTTTCCGATGTATGATTAATGACCCTGCCTCTTCTCAGGCGTGACAATAAGCTGATGATGCAAAAGAGGATCCCAACATGCAATATTGATATGTATAAAATCCTCTTTAAAACTTTAATTATGTTGTTATGTATAAAATCCTCTTTAAAAACTTTAATTATTTTGTTAAACAATTTGAACTTTTTTTCAAGCTATAATCGTATACAACATTAAATTCGATATATTTTAAAGTTTGTTTGTAGCATCTTCTTTTTGCCTTAATATCTTTCTAAAAGGTTATTAGAATCCATGTCTCACCCACTCTTCTGAGAGGGGGCGAATTTATAAAATTTTAAAGGGGTAAAAATATAATTTTAATAGTAAATACATAAAAAATTTAAATTATATATGAATTTTAATTTTTCAAGAGGGCGACTGCCCTTCCAGCCCCTCCCTCGGTCTATCCCTCGTCGTATCTAGGGGCGGTTCAAAGATTTTGGGGGCCTGTACAATTTTTAAAATACAGCCCTTAATTTATAATCGGTAAGAGATATCAATTGTTTTATCCCAAAAAATTATCTTAATAGAAAATATTATTATATTATCCTCTTGAGCAACAAAAAATTGACTTATAAACATCTAAAAATCAAACATTTTCACTTAAAATGTGTCATTCTTTTTGCATGTTTAAAGTTTTAGATAATTGTTATATATATACATAATTATATATACAAATTTATAATTTTTTTACAACTATTTAACTTAAATTCTCTATTTTTGAACCCTTCTCTCTTGGGACCCTATACGGTCGTTCCTATCGATATTTAACTTATATGTACACCACTAATTCATAATTGATGTAACATGATTTGGATGATCAACTTTTGCCTTGCATGATTTGGATTGGTCGGCCTCACCTTTCGCACTAAAAGATTTTTTTTATCAATTCATGTAAACGGTACTGGATTTTTCCCATAATTATACTTAATTGGTATTATTGTTTCTAAATTGGAAAAACGGCGTGGACAGAGAGAATAGCAGGTAAGATGATGACGATGATACGAGAAAATATCCCTTGAAGAATCGGCCATTGAGAACATGACACAAAAAATGAAAGAGAGAGAAATTAAACAAACGTGGTGTTGTTCAATGTTTAATAAGGTTTATTTTACGATAAAACTTTAATTAAATTTTCAACATAAATGTCGAAATTCAAATCATGTAAAATGAAAATAGATGAGTATTCTTGATTACTCGAATAATTAAAATACATATAGATCCGCCGCTTATCGGAGAAAATCTATCGAAAACGCAGAGTATGGTACAAGTGTATATATCTACCAACTTAAGGCCTACCCAAGACTAAATACTCCCATCAGACTTTAACTAACCATGGGTCCCCATGCCTTGCTTGTGGCCGATATTACCTTTTTTGTAGGCAAATTTAATTACCCAAAAAAGAAAACAAAATCACCAAAAGCAAGTTACTCACTCTATTGTAGTGAACCATTCTAGATTTGTAAATATCAAATGATGTTGAGATTATGGTATTGTTTAATAAACAAAGTTTTAAGTTAAAATTAAAGGGTTAGATCACTTTTAAAGGATTGATTAGTTAAATATGTTTTGATTGCTTTTGGGTGATAGATTCATAAATGGAGTATAAAAATAACGTACAGCAAAACACCTATAAATTAATAATGTCAGGATCACGTAATTTTATTAACTTAAAGATGTATTAATTAATGATAAATTATAAAAAGATATTTTTTCGATTCAACGAACCTACATTATTTTTCATGAATAAAATATATCTATTGTATTGACTAATTGAATGATGTTCATGTACAATGTGGCTAATTAAATATAATACATACCTTTAAAAAACAATGTTCATTGTAGTACGTAGTGCTAGTTAAAACTTAATGCAAGTTCATGTATGGTAAGGAAATCAACCACTATATAAACAACATCAAACATCCCTAATTAGTAGGTCCAAATCAAAACCAACCAACCATGGCTTCACATCTAAAAAGATGTTCAAAAATCAAACAACTCTTCACAATTTTTTGTTGCAGTGTGAGAATGCAACACTGGAACTTTTGGATGCAATAAGGAAAGTTAGAGATGAAATGCAGCTAGATTTATATTTTAAGAAGAAGCAAACAATAATATAATCATATTTTACTAAGTTGTAATAGTTATATTTGTAATTTTATAGAATTATTAATTTATAATATTGAATGACCATAAATTTATATAAAGATCTTCTGGAAAAATTATTATCTTATTAATTTATCAAAATTATTAATTTAGATATTGGATTCAAATTGAGACCGAAAAACTATTATTTTGGAGAAATTATTAATTTGTCAAATATTAATTTATAGAGATTATACTGTATTTGCGTAAAAATGTCCAGTTTTATGAGAGTGATTTTTTTTTGTTTAAATTTAAAGTTTAAAAATGATAATTTGATTTTTTAAACTTTATTCATACACAATATCCTAACCGGAGCAACCGAAATCGACACGTAAAAAATCAGTACAATTTATACAAAACCAATTTTTTTATAGGTCAAATGAAATTATTAGTAAAATTCAAATCTTGATTTTCATTTAAGTACTAATGAGTATCTATCCAACTGAACCAAAATTTAAATCGAAAGGCTAATGTTTTAATACAGGCATAATGTCAAAAAATGCCCCCAAATATTTGATTGGATAGTCACTTTGGTCTCTGTTCTTTTTTTTTAATTTTAACCCTCAACGTTTCATGTTGAGTCGAAATGACCCCTCCGTGGATGGAAATTATTAATCAACTAATGATAAACAATTTGAAATAACTTGACAGAATGACATGTCAGCATAATTCTTATTTTATTCTAATTAACAGATAATTACAGACTAATTTACAAATGATTAAAACGTTCTAGTTTTAATAATTCATCTATAATTCTAAAGAAATTATTTCGAATTTCCCCAAAGACCAAGACAAGAACACGAACCGAACTGAGCCAGACGACGCACGCGTGTATGAGAGTTGTTTAACTACATTCAACAAGAGAGGGTAAGAAAGACTTTTTAAATACCCTTCCCAAGGGATTTACCCTCCCAATATGAGATATAACAAACATACACAAGTCCTCGAACTCAAGAACTGTTTAAGCAATACCAAATTGTTTAACACAATAACTCATTCTTCTTTAGTCCAACATCTACTTGATTATATATTTAATAAATTCGTGTATTTTTTAATATGAATATTTATTTTTTTACAAGGACCAAATTATTATTAGACTAATACTTATCAAGTATTTAAATTTTATAATAGGGGCCGGCCCTTAGGGAGCTCAGCCCTACATAATCGACTACGTTGATTTGAAGTATCATATTTTTTTAATAAAATAAAAATACTATTACATGTCTCGTTAAAAATATCTTAAGTTTAACACCTATCTATAATTGGTAAAATTATAAAAGTGTAAACCCGAAACGGAGTGGTTGGTATGACCAATAGAGAATTTTATGGGGGTCTACTTTTAATGGGGCAGTTACATGAAATAATTAAAATAAAAAGTCTTTTGTCACTTCCTGCCAAAGAGTAAGCGGTGGAATTTTCGCATTTATTTATATTTTTAACGGAGTGAGGGAATTTTTTAAAACCACACCATTAGTCACCTAATTTTTAGTATACTTGTATTTTAGTAACTCAAAATTAAAAACTTTCATTTTAGTTGCAACCGTTAAGAAAACTTTCATTTTGTATTTTAATAATGCAAAAACCTTTTTTAGACAACTTTTTAGTCATTTATAAAACCAAAATTATGCTCAATTCTCCTAACTCGGTTAGTCGGTTTATGTACATGACATTCCCAATCTTGAAACAAACATCTTAGTTGGATGTAGTGCTTATGTGTTGAGTGGGTTTTACTAAAGGTTTTTGGTTCAAAAAACTCATTTTCTCGTTACCAACAAGACAATCATATAGGGGTGGCAACGAGACGAGACGAAAACGGTTTCGTATTCTCTACTTTCTCCTTGATATTTATGGGACGATTTTAGAAAACTCATTAAATATTTCGGGGGGGGTTTTTTTTTTGCCTTCATACCCTCTTAGTACAAATCCTCACATTTTTTGGGGAATTTTCATCTAAAAAAATATTACTTTAGTAGCCAAAATAATTGACCAGTTTCAGTTTATAAGTCATATATTCGTTACACTTAAAAATTTTCAAATCTTAATACATTAAAACAAATATCAAACATTAAATCTTCAAAATTACAACCATTAAAACAAATATTCAACATTAATATATATATATGTCAGGGGTATATAGGTAAATGAGAGGTAAGTATATATTTTTATTTTATTTTATTGAAATCTAAGGATTCCTGTGGATAATTTTCGGGGATCCCCACGAGAATTTATACGGGTACGGTACGAATATAGAAATCCATGTCCTCATTCCCATTTGAGCTTCGAGTATAAAAACTTCCCCCGTCTTTGGCCTCGTAGGTGAAGATTTCGGTTATTCTCTATCCTGTCGGTTTAGATTCCACGATTTTTGGTTATTCCTCATCCAATTGTCACCCCTACAATTATACGTGTAATCATCTTATTGGAGACATTTATTTATAATGGAAAATAACATGTGGACATGGAGTGGCATGTTGACTTAGATATTGTTAGGTGTTTAACTAGAATGAAAGTTTCACTTTAACATTGATGACTAAATTTAAAGCTTTTCATTTGGGGTGACCAAAATACAAGCGCTCTAAAAATTGGATTACCATTGGCTTAGTTTACCTTTTTTGTTTTTGTTTTATAAAGTTTAGCATAAAATAATTTAGGGGTGTTCAAAATTACCCGACCCGACTGACTCGACCCGATAACCCGAAAGAAAAATACCGGGTAATTCCTGAAAAAAATTACCCGACCCAAGAATAATTGGATCGGATCTGGGCCGATTTTTCTTGATTATCGGGTACCCAACCCGACCCGATAACTTTTAATATATATATATATATATATATATTTAGTTTTAAATTATATTTTTATTTTAGGTTCTTAATATTTGTACCTAAAACTAAATTTAAATCTCTAAACTAGTTCTGTGTTTGTATTATATACTTTTAAATTTTCAACTATATTTTTATTAATTTATTAATACTAACAGAAAAAAGAGATTAATATTTTTTGGTGATAAACTTTAATATATATACATATATATATGTATATATATCCAAATATTTTAAAACTAACTTTAAATCAATAATTTTTGTGTTTGGATTATGTATTATAAATTTTTAATTTTTATATGTTTAATATGTGACTTTTTAAAATTATAAAATAAATAAAATAATAATAATGAACCGGGTACCCATTACCCGATTATCCGGATACCCGGGTTTCGCAGGTACCCAGCTTAAACAGACCGAGACACAGACCAAAAAATAAGTACCCGAAAGAACCGGGTACCCAATTTTTCGGGTACCCGATTTAATGAACACCCCTATAAAATATCATTCGACGAAGAAAAAATATTTTAAAAGTTTATTCAACAATGGTCATAGATGAAGTGGTAAAAATTATATACATATCTTATTTTACATAGATTTTATCGGTAGAATTGTGGTTTTTAGTTATTTTATTTAAGGCTAAAAGGGTTATTTTGCCCCTGAGTTCGACCCAAATTAGCAATGTTATCTCTCGCGCGAAAACGCGTTCAATTAGGTCATCCAGTTCGCACATTACAACAAATTAGCCCCTTGACCAACGTTAACTGACGGAACCGTTAATTGCTTGTTATGTTCCCGTCAGCATGTTGCTGGCGTGGCAAAAATGCTGAAGTGACATTAATTTTTTTATAAAAAAAAATTAACTATTTTTTATAAAAGTTAAAACATCTCAATATAATGGAGAGGGTGGGGATCGAACCTAAATCTCATTTTTGTAAAGCATAGTGCTTTACCATCAGACCAACATCTCAACCTTGTTAAAAAAACACCCACTATAGTACATAACTTCATCCTAATAACTTGGCTGCTGTGCTTCTGTATTACCTGGATTTGCTTTGAAACTTTGAATCTCAAAAGCAGCTTAAAAGATTGAACGTCACCATGGCAGCTATTAAAGTAAACCAAGATCGCACCACATTTGTTCTAGCAGCGTCGAGAGCGACGGCAACATCACCCCTCGGAGGAAGACGAATGCCAAGTTCGGTATAGCCACCCAAATTTCAAACTCTCTAAAACAAACCCAAAATCCAACGTCATCACGGCAGCCATTAAAGTAAACCAAGATCGCACCACAACCGTTCTAGAAGCGTCAAGAGCGACGACAACATCACCCCTCGGAGGAAGACGAATGCCAAGTTCGGGAAAGCCACCCAAATTTCAAACTCTCTAAAACAAACCCAAAATCCACTCATTCTTTTCCTTTACTCTTACACGCCAATATTCCATAAATTTTAATCAATTGTATTTTGTTTTTATTTGATAAAATAGGGTGGTGGGATTTTTTAATTTCTTGGTCATCAATGAAGATCTCAATTTAGATTTGGATTGATCAATCCCGGGTAATGAAGAAGAAGAAGAAAAAGAAGAAGAAGCTAGGCTATTGGGATGAGGTTATATATTATATTGGGTGTTTTTTTGATAATGTTGAGATGTTGGTCTGGTGGTAAAGCATTATGCTTTACAAAAGTGAGATCTAGGTTCGATCCTCACCTTCTCCAAATCTTGAGAGATTTCAACTCTTAATTAAAACTAATAAGATGATGTCAGCATGTAGTTAACGGCAACATAACCAGCAGTTAACGGTTTTGTCAGTCAACCTTGTTCAAGGAGTTAATTTGCTGCAATATACGAACTGGAAGACCTAATTTGGGTCGAACTCGGGGGCAAAATAACCCCTTTAGCCTTTATTTAAACTTTATATAAAGTGTAGAAAAACAAGTGTATCAATATAATAATATTGATAATTATTTTAAAAATTCATTTTAATTACTGTAATTTACATTTTAGATTACAAAACTTAGCATATAAGATTTACACCCCTAACTAGTATGTGCGTTGAAAAAATTAGAAAAAAAATCTTGAATTTCGAGTTAGATTGAGTTATTTGAATTTTCTATTTGATTTTTTTGAGTACGAGTTGAGTTAAATTTTACAAATATATTTTTTTAGATAAATCAAATTACAAAATTTTATAAATATCATTTGGATTCCTAATAATTTTAAAAATATAGGAATTGACCACTTTCAAAAATTTTATTCGAATTTATTTATTCAGATTTCTTTAATTTTTGAATTTGAGTTAATAGAATTGAGTTATTTAATTTTTTGAGTTGATTTATTTGAATTATTTGATCGACTTGATTTTTACAATTAGAATTATTTTAATAAACTGAATTACAAATTTATAAGTAGTATTTGGACCCCTAATAATTAAAAAAAAACATATGTAAATTGATTACTCTCAACAAAAATTATAAAAAATATATAAATTTCAAATTTTCTTTAAAATCTAAAAAATATTAAATAGACCCTAAATGAAAAATCCGATTCTTTAAATAAATAAATTACTAAATCTAAAATATATAGTTTTTATTTTACTTTAAAGGAATTTTCGAATATATACTGCCACATGTTGACAAGATTTTAATTAATTTATTTAATTTAATTTAATTTAATTAATTCTACTTAAAACTCAGTTTTTTCACATAACTCAATTTAAAAAATTCAAACTAAAAAACTTAACTAACTCACATTTTTTTCGCTCAATCAAATTCTGCCCTTATAGAACCTTAAAAAATCGAAACAACGAAATATGGCATAATTTGGGTAACAAAAATTTTCATTAGATAATGAAAATTATTTTACGGCCGTGACAAACAAAATTATTTGAATTATAAGATAAAACATTAAACACACATTTAATTTAAAAAATAGTTTAAATATTTAACAAAAAATATAATTTGAATACTTATATTTCAGCATGGCTTAAATAAAAAATAAGTGCCTAAGTATACCCTTTTTGAACTTTAGGTGCCTAAAGTATTTTTTTTGTAAAAATAGGTGCCTAAAGTTTCAAAAGTTAGAATTATAGGTGCCCGGCTGTTAAAAAAAATCGTTAGCCATAAAAAATGCGACACATAGCATTTTTAATTTCTTTAAATTATTATTTTTAATAATTAAAAATTTTACAAAAAAAATCTTAAAATTTTAAAAATTTTAAAAATTTCTAAAATAGTCCCTAAATCCCTAAAACCCCCCTAAATTCTCATTGCCGCCGTCGCCGACCTTTCCTTTCGGTCGTCGAACTCAGCCGACCATTTCTCCTCACTCACCGTCGCCGAAAATCGGCGAACGGCGTGCCAACGAGAATGTTGATTTTGCATTCGACGTTCGGCTGCATGTCGTTCGCCGTTTCCGACTACGGTGAGTGAGGGGAAATGACCGGCTTGGTCCAACGACCAACCTGGTAAGCTCATCGGAAGCGATAGGTGGCGGAAATGGCGGCGATTGGGGGATTTTGGTTTGTGTATTTTAGGGATTTTCAGGACTGTTTTGAAAATTTTTCAAAGTTTTGAGATTTTTTAAAAAATTGAAAGTTTTTTATATTTTTTAATTTTGAAAAAAATTAATTAATTAAACATGTCACGTGTCACTCTTTTATTGGTTAATTTTTTTTTAACATTCATTAATTGACACCTAAAATTATAACTTTAAAAATTTTAAACACCTATTTAAAAAAAATATTTTAGTCACGTATCTTTAAACCTGTGTTGTGAACGCCAATAATCGCCCAGAGTAACACAAAAAGCGCCTGAACGGCAGAACCCGCCTGCACCTTCTGCTTGCCAAGTGTCGTATCAGTCGTCTTTGATTGGGCCACGTTTCGAGTTCTCACTTGTGTCGCGTACGAAAAGCAACCCTTATGGGAGCCCTTTTGTCTTTTTCTTCTAATGGTAGCCTAACTA
Organism: Hibiscus mutabilis; assembly: GCA_019671005.1. NCBI lineage: Eukaryota > Viridiplantae > Streptophyta > Magnoliopsida > Malvales > Malvaceae > Hibiscus > Hibiscus mutabilis. Next base: position 33,478,405 of record CM033749.1, read on the forward strand.
ACTAGAAGGTAGGTGAGGTTGTTAGTGTACAAATCAGCTGTTCAAAAGCAACAACAAGTACATGCCAAGCTGCCGAATCCACGGAGTTCTTTACATTTTTGTTTTTGATTGTTAAACATCCATGATTAAATTCAATTTGACGGCATGATTTAATTGATAAACAAAGTTTAACCTCTGTACTTGAGTGCACGTGATTATAGTACGTAAAATTTCCAAACTCGAAAGAAAATCGATTTAACTCTACTTAATTCGATTCATAATTTCTTTAAGTTAATTTGTCTCAAAAAAATTTAAATAAAATTTTGAATATAAAATAAAGATTCAAATAACTTAAAATTTTAAGTAAAATTAAAATTATAAAATAAAACTTATAAATTCGACCAAATCAAAATTTTAAATCGAATATTCACCCCTAAAATGGTTACGTCAATTTTTCATACACTTCCTTTTCTCTGACCAAAGGAGGGATTATACATAATAGGTCTGTGGTAGCACCGTCCTTCTGATTTGACAAGAAAGCCCTTAGTATTTTCCCGATAAATATTTTATCCAAGGGTAATGAGATGAAAAAAGGAGACAAAAACGGAAGGTTCCTTGTAAACGCGCAAGCGAGAAAGCGCGTTTTAGCCGCCAAGCAAGGCGTTTTGGTTGAAACACCTAACGAATAAACAACAGCCACTTTTCCTTCACAACTCCACCTCTTTACTTTTTTTAATTTTAATTTTCTTTTTACAATTTTAATATTTAATCTATTAATTAATTAATCAAATATTATAAAAAAATCCATTAAAAACAATCCTTCTGCACTCTAAATTTAATTATTTAATTAAAATTTAACTTTATTTTATTAGATTCAATAAGTGATCTAAGTAAAAAATAAGATTTATGTTTATTCTAAAATATTCGAGTTCAATCATTTTATTTATGAGATGTGTATATCGTTAAAAAAATTAAAAATATGTATAAATAAATATTATCTTATATTTGTTTAGACTATTAAAAAAACTAACGGTTATAGTTTTATTTTTTTATATAAAATATTTTTAATAATATTTAAGGGGTAAAATATTAATATTTGGGTATAAAATGTATAAATTATCCTCTTGCGGTTCTTTTCCGCTTTTCTAAGCCTTTCCATTTCCTCTCTCTCCACTTATCATTTATTGTTTCTCTGTTATCTTTGCGGAAAGCTGCCTGCCTCCTCCGGCCAAACTGCTATTTCTCCGACGAAGAAAGTCTTGTTCGCCGGGAAACCATCTCTCTAGTTTTGATAGTTCCCTTTAGTTTTTGAGCGTTTCTTTTCTTGACTCGGATTTGGATCGCCGAGTTGCCCAGATCCTGTTGAGCATGCGGCTCGTTGTGAGAATGTGGCCAGTTTGGTTGACGTTTGATGCTCTGATTTGATAGCACATGCTGAAGATCGTGGCCTAGTTTCTATTTTTTTTATCTTTGCGCATTTTGCGCTTTTCCCCGTATCGGATCGTTTGTTTTGGTGAATCGCGGTGGTACGGTAATGTAGAAAAGTTAATTCTGAAGATTCAAAGAACCATTGCGGCATGAGATTGTACGGTAATTATTTTGTTGAGCTTTTTATATTTTTATGAAGATTTAAAGGGTTTTCCAAGGTTCTTTTATTTTGTTCGTCTTTGTAGACATTGTTTTAATTCTGAAACCGTTTCTTAAATTTTCCTTAATTTTTCTGGTTTCCTACATTTGTTCTACATCTTTTGAAAAATATAGAAATTAAAATTTGAAATGTAGAAAAGTTAAATCTTCTTCAATAAAAATTTCATGCAATAATCCCCATGAATCATGCATTTTGGATCGGACTGTTTTTCCTTGATTTTTTCTTCCTTTTTATCTTTCATATCAGAATTAATTTCCGTGGAGAATTAGGATGAGGGATGCTTCGTTTTTCTATTAATAAGATAATTCACTTGTGTATTTGTTGAATTTTCCTCCTTTTTTCACAACGTTTTACAATTTTGTAGATAAATTTGGATAAAATTCTTTAAAATAATTTTATTTCATTATTACTGTTGTTGCTTACAAAGTTGATCTAGTAATTCTGTGTATTATTGTTTAAATTGTCTAGTTTTTTATTCGGTTTCTGAATTACTAAAATTTTGACTTTATATTTGCGGCGTATGTTATGTACGATGAATTCAACTGGTCATAAACCTTTGACGCACAATTTAATGGGAAACTTTGGGGTATAATTAATCTATTATCGGGCCTTTGTTTTGATATAGATTCAGTCAACAGTGAATCTTCTTATGCCTTAGAAATTATCTTGGTTCAGATTGGCATGGGCTTTTTGCTCTCGCGTTCTCAGTTTTGGGTGCCAATTTTTTCTTTTGATTATCATCTCTGAATGTATTTGGTTCCAATTTTCGGTTAATTAGTGGATATCAAATCTAGTCTATTGACAACGACTGTTACACTGCTTAGGTGCTCTCTGAAATCCAGAGATCTTTGATTGTGTGACCACAATAGTTCCCCACTTAATTTTGGCGGGAGGATGGCACAAACAAAATACCGGAAGGATCAGATAATTTGGTTTATTAAAAGCTCTTTTGTAATCTATGCTTTCCATTAGTCAAGCTGATAGTAGCTTCTGCAGAGTTTGAACTAATATAGCTAATTGAATACTTTGTAAACTAATGGTGTTCGCTGTGTGCATGTAGGCCACTTGGATATCAATTAGGTGCTGAAACAATTGAATCTTGTAATTTAACTCTGTATACGATGATCATTGAGGCTAATTTTGTATTGTCACTACTTGTTTCTCAAGTATGCTTCTATACACTGATAAATGGTTTTTCTAAATGTGTTTATCTGCTTATTTTTTTATAGGTGGAAGGCAGGGTGCGTTTGTCCAAAGAGGTAAAAAATGGGTTAGAGTCATTGAAACGTAAAAGGCTTCAACGAATAAAATCAGAATCTGCCTCTGGGTCATCTGATGATAATATTATGGCTAGAAGTGGAGGAGATGCTTTGAGAGTTTCTGCATCGGGTGGAGTGAGGTTACAAGGGAATGCAGAATCTTTTTCTAGGTCAAATGGTGTTTCATGTGAGAAGGATGTCTTTTCTAAGTGCAAGGTTGATAAGTTTGACACTAGTGATCTAGAATGGACTGAGAAAATTCCAGAATGCCCTGTGTACTGTCCTACAAAGGAAGAGTTTGAAGATCCTTTGGTTTACTTGCAGAAGATAGCTTCCGAAGCTTCGAGATATGGTACCACCTTCTGTGCCTTTTATTCTCTATCTTTAACAATTTGATTCTGTGAATATCCTCCCTCTTTCTACCTCTTGTTGAAGGAGTATGAAACATTATATCTGATGATATTACAAAAACCAAGAACAGAAGGGATATACATGTTTGGATTTTGAAAGAATTTTTCTAAAAGTTGCTTCTTTACTTTTTTTTATCATAAATACTGAATCATTTTGAGTATATGCTCCTTAGGTATATGCAAGATTGTTTCCCCTGTAGTCGCCACTGTTCCTGCTGGAGTTGTATTGATGAAGGAGAAAGTAGGATTCAAGTTCACTACTAGAGTACAACCATTTCGTCTTTCTGAGTGGGATACTGACGAAAGAGTCACCTTTTTCATGAGTGGAATGTGAGTTCACTCTCTTGATACAGATGTTATTTTGTGCCTTTTTTCTGGTTTTGAATGTTAGCATGGCTTTTCAGAAATTATTCATTTCGTGATTTCGAGAAAATGGCGAACAAGGTGTTTGCTCGTAGATATTATAGTGCTGGTTATCTTTCTACAACTTACTTGGAAAAAGAATTTTGGCATGAAATTGCTTATGGAAAGACAGAAAGTGTTGAATATGCTTGTGATGTTGAGGGTAGTGCCTTTTCTTCTTCTCCCAGTGATCCACTTGGAAGTAGCAAATGGAATTTAGAGGTGTTGATTTCATTTCTATCACCTCTTCAGTTTTTTTAATGCTTCTTGTAGGGCTTTGTTTACTTGATTTTACCAAAGATAGTAAAGTTTAGAAAAGAAAAACTACAATAACTATTGTTTTGCATGGCTGATTGATCTCATTCTTGAGTCATTTTATTCTAGATTCTGTTCCCTTTGATCCTTTCTTATCATCAAATCCCCAATGGGTACTACAAGTTATACTTGTGTGTGACTGGCCAGAATAAATTAACTAAAGTATAGATTTGGTCTTAAAATTTAACCCTAAGAGATGTGTCGAATAAGATTGATACTATAACTTAATATGCAGTTTAAGGAGATAGTTATAGCAGCCTTAACAACCACTATGTTAGTTTGATAAATCATCCCATAGTATCTATTTGATGATATCTTAGACGTTTCTGTTGCAAAATTGATTCTGAGAGGGTCCAACACGGTTGATACCTCTCTATTTCATGACCAAGTTGCCAATGTCTCTTATAAGTGGAGAAGTATTTGTTTGTATTATTTATCAATATTATTCAGATAAAATTATGCTGTATAATTCTCAGAATTCTGCCTCTGTTCTTGCTTCTGGTTCTATTGTTTTTAATATGCTTTTGTTTGATTTCAGCGATTCTCACGGCTACCGAAGTCCACCCTGCGTCTTCTTGAAACAGCAATTCCGGTATCAAAATGACCCTCATCTCAGTTTGGCATTATATACTTACAAATAATTGATCTGCTCACATGTGTGGTCCTATTTGATTGAACTGGTCTTTGTTTCAGGGAGTAACTGACCCTATGCTTTACATAGGAATGTTATTTAGCATGTTTGCTTGGCATGTGGAAGATCATTATTTGTATAGGTAAATGTTATCAAACATTAAATTCCTTTACAGTTTTTTTTTCTTTTCTAGTATTCTATAATAATCCTTTTCTTATTAATTTTGTGGCAGCATTAACTATCATCACTGCGGGGCTTCAAAAACTTGGTACGGCATACCTGGTCATGCTGCTTTAAAATTTGAGAAGGTTGTCAAAGAACATGTGTACACTAATGATATCCTATGTGCGGATGGTGAGGATGGAGCTTTTGATGTGCTTTTGGGTAAAACAACGGTATTTCCTCCTAGTATTTTGTTGGAACATGATGTCCCTGTCTACAAGGCTGTGCAGAAGCCTGGAGAGTTTGTAATTACTTTTCCAAGGGCATATCATGCTGGATTCAGCCATGGTAAGCCATATTTACTTAATTTCTTCTGATTTGCTCGTTCAGAGTTAATGAATTTGTTTCTAACTGTAATCATTTAGGTTTCAACTGTGGTGAGGCCGTGAACTTCGCTGTCGGTGATTGGTTTCCTTTGGGGGCTGTAGCTAGCTTCCGTTATGAACATCTCAACAGGGTGCCTCTCCTTCCTCATGAGGAACTTATCTGCAAAGAAGCTATGCTTCTCTATACAGGTTTAGAACTGGAAGATTTGGATTTTTCGCTGGCAGACATGGCCTCTCATCATTGCATCAAGGTTTCATTCATAAAGCTGATGCGTTTCCTGCACCGGGCGCGCTGGTCTGTCTTGAAATCACAGGCATGCGCCAGTATATCTCCAAATTATTATGGAACAATTGTCTGCACTTTATGCAAACGCGATTGTTATGTTGCTTTCATTAACTGCAGCTGCTACGCTCCATCCTGTTTGCCTGTGGCATGGTAGTCTTTCCCGGATCCTGCTTTGTTTTGGTAGTTTCCCTTTGATAGATGATTGTCTTATGATGAACCTGTTTGTCTTCTGCAGATATCAAGTCACTAGACTTCCCATGTGGGAGCTATTATGGTCTTTTCTTGAGGGATGATGTTGGAGAGATGGAAGCTGCTGCCAGGAAGTTTGAGCAAGATGATGTCATATCAAAAGAAATTGAGCAACAAGATGAAAATGGTGATGACTTGTATTTGTATCCACAGTCAAATAAGTTACAGACTGATGTATAGAATGGATACTTCCCGTACTGTGAGATTAATGTTGCTTTGAGTCCTGAGATTGCTGCAATAAATACAACAATGGGTGAACCACTAGGACATGTATCTTCTACGAGCCATAACTCTGGAAAATTTCGAACCGAGCCAACTGATGCTTTCTCTTTTGCCACATCAACTCTTTGTACCATTTTGGAGCAAGTTGCATCCTCACCAAAAAATGTAAGATCCAGCTCCCTACCTGCTGAGTCTCTTAATCTGACACATGAATTATATATTTGTATGCTGTTCCTGCACTGAACAATTAATATATATTCAAAGCAGGTACAGAGGGTAGCTAACCAAGTAAGCATTAATCGTAAAAGATTCCCTGAAGAAGTCTCAGAAAATAAACATGAATCGTCTACTCCCTGTTTGTCACGTGAACCAGTTATTAGGTCTGTAATGGACGAAGACAGTGATAGTTCTGATTCACTGATTTTTAGGAGGGTTAAACGGCCTTCTTTTTTGAAGTTTGAGAGAAGATTTGGGAATGACACCGTGTCATCAAAGAACTCAGAACAACAGGTATAATTTTAGCTTTCCACTGTTATATGTATGTCTGTTATAAAGTTGCTAACTAAACTTTCACTGATGCCTTTAAAATATTTTTTGAAAACTATTTAATTATTTATTAGATTCAAAAGATGAGATTAATTTAATGCGCTCTATTCATGCCATTACTACAAGTTATTTGACTATGTGAGGAACCTTATTTTAGCTTTAACGACCCGTGGAAATTCAAGGTGCAATTCTGAGATGTCAAGGAAGTAGAGGGTAATGCCATCCTTTACAATAGAAGAACCACTGTTCACTGACATCATATGGTCTAACCTTTTGCTTCCCTACTGAAAAGGGACAAAACTGATTCGTGCCACTGATAAACTGCTTAGATTCAATTTGAGAGATGGACTTATGGTTCAGTTGGGTAGTTTACAGCTGTTTGTTGTTTCCACTATTTTATATTCATGGTCTTCAATTTGACTATTGTCGTATCTTTTTGTATTTTGCTTAGTTAGTTTGCTTAGGGGATAATAAACATGCCTTTTCTTTTTATGGCAGGGGCTCAAGCGATTAAAGAAACTCCAAGATGAGAGAAGACGTGAGCAATCAGTGCCATCTGTATGCTGTAGAAGTGTAGAACCAAATCACAATGTGAATGGCAGTTCTTATTGTAATGAAGGCCAAAATATTGGTGTGAAGGACAGATGTGGAAGAGGCCGCCCTTCCCATTTCTATCAAGTATAGGAAGTTGGACGGTGAGGCAGAAATGAGCAGGCAAGAACACCACCGCAGGAATGATTGGTTCCGGCAAGAGTTAGGAAAAAGCAAGAGGGAACCTCCTTCAGAGATTGGTCCAAAGCACCTTAAAGTGAGCCCCAATATATCCAGGTTCAGAAAGCAGACTGGTTTGAAGTTATAGATGTGCAGAAACTGACGGTTGGTAGTTTGGTTTGTGACCCTGGATCCTTATTTAGCTAACTTCAGTCCCTCTAAATGGAGTAACAGCAACCTTGGAATTCTAAATGATCATTTTAGCTCAGGGAGCAGCAGCGGAAGATTAACCAAGCTTAGGACATTAATATTTTTATTCGTTGTGCAGGCCTCCAAAATCGGGGCAAATTGCTCGTCGTGGTAGTGATTCTTGCGGGAGGTGTTTTCCCGTCTATGGCATGAGAACCAACCATACGAAAAGTAGAATCTGGGTTAGTGAAAATTTACTTTTTGTAAATTTATTCTTTTTAGTCGCCTGCTGTACCCCTGCTAGCTTCTTTATTCTTTTTCTGTAGCAGTTTTGTGTACCGTTTAAATAAAATGCCGAGTAATGCCGCCTTATTTTTGTGGCTCATATATTTTCCTTAAATCTCTATTGATTTTTCTTTTATAAAAGATTATTCACACCTGGTCAGAGTTTGATATCGGGCAATCCCTTCCCAACGAAATGTCTTTTTTGTTGCAAACTGTGTTGTGTTTTTTGTGCTGGACTATGAGGTTATGGGGTAAACGGCAAATTGGAAACCAACATACCCCATGTGGCAGTTGCTGCAACTTGCGGTGTTTGTAGTAGCCTTGGTTTTAAAAGGCACGAGGCGCTTCGAGGTGCAAAAGGTCCCTGAAATCGAGGCGTGAGGCGAAGACGCTCGCCTTTCGTAGCCGAGACGCCCTTTTATCCTAAAATATATAAATTAACCATATAACATATTTTGTACTTGTAAACACTATAATTATATTATAAATACTAAAAGATAAAAATATTATTTTACTTAAATTTGTACTTACAGTATGATTAAATTGAACAACAATAATATATGATGGAATACTGCTCAAAATTGAAACAAAATAGCATGAATTAAATTTCCAAGCCTCTTACAGTGATTAAATTTCCAAGCCTCTAACGTGAATTGAATTAAAGCCTCTAACATAATCATGTTTAACATAATTTTCAGTAAAGTTGAACAAATTTGGGAAATTGAAAAGAAGAGAAGAAAAGAGCGAACGAAAAATTAAAAAGCATAATAGATAAGGAAGAGAGTGTGAAAGTTCTAAAAAAGGAGATTCCCAATTTTCCCCCAACAATCTATGAGGAAACAATCTAAGGAGAGGTCAAATGGATCAAAAGAAAAGGTTTCCCAATTTTTTAAATGCCTCACGAGAAAGCACTCAGAGGCGCGCACCTCGTGCGCCTCGCCTCAGCTTTCGGATGCATTTTTTCCAGTGCTTCGCACGCCTCGTGCCTCAGGCACGCCTTTTAAAACTAAGGTAGTAGCTGAGCTCTGGGGGGGCATAAGCCAGCAACGGCCTTTATGCTGCGTGATTGTTTGGAAGCAAACGGGACATGTATTGTTAGTTTTGCTGGGGGTCCAGAAATGGGCCTCCTCAATGCTGGTGGTCCATTGTCCTGTTTCCATAAGGAGGCCATTTCTAGCCACTCCTTTTCAATTCTATCTAGATGCACAAACGTGATTGTTTGTTCCATTCCTTTGGTGACGTTGAGATTTCTATTCTTATTTTTGCTTTTCTTTACCTGAAATTTCCTTTTCTTTGATAGATTTTTGTCGCGTCCTTGGTTTTGGAAATCTGGCTTGGGGGTCCAAAATTTGTTTGATTTGAAGTCAATGCAATCTCCAACTTTATCCCTAGTAGGGTAATGCTATATCCCATATTTGCACCCGAAGAGGGAAAAAGGTGTATTATCAGAGAGACGGGCCACAGATTTCATGTATCGGTTATACGGGCCATAGGGCTCATAGTTTGGGGTATTCTATTATCCCATCTAGGGGTATAAATGAGCCGAACTTGAGCTTGATCCAGCTCGTTAAGAACAGAGTCGAGTCAGCTCTTTAAAAACTCGAGTTGAATCTAATCTAGTCAAGTGTTGACTGAGCTTTGATTGAGTTAGACTCGAGTAGCTCGCGATATGTATATTATTATTATTATTATTATTATTATTATTATTATTATTATCCAACAACATACATTTTAGTTCACTTTAAGAGTAGCTCCCGAGTTTTTCGAGTTAGGTATCGAGTAGTTCAGCTCGGCTCGACTCGTTAAGAACTCGAGTTGAGTCTAATTGAATCAAGTGTTGATTAAAATTTGACCAAGTCGGACCAAATAACTTGCGACTTGTCTCGTCTCATTTACAACCCTTATCTCATCTTCAATTTCGTTCAATGCCGAACGTTGTGTATATCAAACACGATTTTTATTTATTTAAATTTGTTTATCAAATTAAATAAAGTACATGAACAAAAAACATTTATTAAATAATTCAAGATAATCAAAGTGTATTGAATTCATTCATGTTTGAGAAAAACAAATCCAATAAAACAATTGAAACTCGCTTATTGTATAATTATTATATGACTGATAATACTATTGTTGATAGTTTATTTGTTGATAGCTTATTGTATTTATAATTTGTTTGTTTAAGATAGTTTTTAACCATTTGACAATGCACACACTTTGCGAACAAAATAATTTAAACTCGGATCTCTTAGGATAAATATCATCCACCTTTTTACTGTGACAACTTGTTGGGTTCTAATGTTATTGATTTTTAATTATTTAGAAATACATTTAATATTTTATCCATGCTATGAATAGGTTCTTTTAGTCGAATTTCAATTTGTTTAAATGAACAAACACGAATACACATAATTTTAATACACTTTTAAAAAATCTTATCCATGCTCTGAATATATCCATAGACATTAAGATAATCTTGAAGACGGAACATTACAAGGGATCAGATTTACATTTCTTTCTGACAGCAACCTTTAACAACGGTGGGCCCTGCAGGCTACAATTCTGATATATGAATTCATGAACAGAAGAAGAAGATATAGATAAGGTGGATATGGTATCATTTCCACCATCGAATATGAATTCTCGCATTAAAAATGTAATGTGTCTTGCCATTGTACATTTCCCGTATCTTCTTTGACATATAGAATTTGGAATGCAAATCTATATGTTGTAACCAAGACCTTCCAAATTAACTCCCACATTGTTTGTTTTTTATATATAGCCCCATGCAACATCTCATTTTGTTATAAAAACATAACTCTCAAAATTATACATGGATTTTAATTTAATGTCTAGTTGTAATATGATATATGAACTCAATAAGTAATCTTAGTAGAAAAGCGGATGATATTCATTTTAGAAGACTCGAGTTCAAATCACTTTGTAAGGTGTGTGCACTGTCAAAGGGCGCTTTTAGTGGGTCTAGAACTCATGACCTAAGAGAAATGAGAAACAAAAATGAACAACTTGACTAACCGACCAAATGTACTTGCTCAATAAACATCATAAATATAAAAATACATACAACAATAATGACACGATAACAAACTAACTTTACCGCAACTTGAATAATCTCTTTATAAACACGTCACAACGTGAATAATCTCTTTATAATGGCCTCATATGACTTACTAAGGATCATAAACTATTAAATAATTGAAATGTCCAAAATGCCCTTAAGTATGGAAATGACCAAAACACGCCCGAAATTGATGAAAATGCTATAAACATTTCATAAAATGATTAATCGCTCCAATAAAGCTTAATTGGTGATCAAAAGGTTTTGAATGTCTAACATACACGTATGCACAATTAAAACATGCTCAAATTAATTTTAATCCATAATTAATTAAATAAATATGATAAAATTAATTTGTTTCGTTAAATATTTCTACATAGTTCAAATTTTAATTCCGTAAAATTAAATTTTATTGTTCTTAAAATTTATATAAAAACTTATTTTAAAAAATAGAAAATAATCAATTGGTACTCGATAATAGTCATAATACGAAATTCAAGTTACAAACTCTAACACGTCTTGGTCAATTTAGGTCAATTGTCATCCCTTAGTCCAAGTAATGACAAACAAAAAAACATATTTTTTTACAAGAATATATTAGTAATTCTATATATAGTCGATTGGACACATACCCAATTCAACCTGAATCGACTTAAAGATCCAAATTTTGACTAGAATCAAAAGCTTACCTATCTGATATTAACTCGAACAAAAAATCGATCAATCTGATATTGACCAACCGAAAAAAATCAATCGACATGATATTCACTTGGACTGAAAATCAATTGATCCGATATTGATCTAACCCAAAAAACCCAACAGATCAGGTATTGACTCGACCCAAAAATCAACCGATCATATATTGATCCGACACGAAATATCATAGAGACAAACTAAATCTAAACCAGACTCGATCAAATCCGAGTCGAACATAAACTGAAAACAATCTTAACTGAAAATCAACTCGATCTGAAATGACTGACCTGAACAACCCGATATTGACCTAAATCAAAAATCAATCGATCCGATATTGATTGACCGAAAAATCAATCGACCCGATATTCACTCGAAGTGAAAACCAACCGATCCGATATTAATCCAACCAAAAAAACCCAACAGATCAGATGTTGACTTAACCAAAAAATAATCGATCATATATTGACCTGACACGAAATAACATAGACCCAAACTAAATCCAAACCATACCCGATCCAATCTGAATCGAAAATCCACTCGATCTGAAATAACTGACTCGAACAACCCAATTATCACCTCTACTTAGGGTCAGTTTGACATTGCTTTTGAAAAGTGATTTTAAAAGTGTCGTAGAGAAGTGATTTTAAAAAATTGAATTTAAGATTTTAATGTTTGATATTGCTGTCAAAAAGTACTTTTAAAAGATAAAATGTCCATTTTAAACATTATGTTGTAAAAAACAAAATACATTAGTTTAAATTATATTTAAATTCATTAATACTATGATACACGGAATATATCAACTTAACTATAATAAAAATATAAAAATTATATATTTAAACATTAAATTGCTGCATTTAATTAAAATAATCTCTTCATGAACCCAACAAGTATTCCAGTGGAAAAGCGGATGATGCTCACCCTATGAGACACGAGTTCAAATCACTATGTCTATAAAGTATATACCCATTGTCAAAAGGTTAATAATATGTATGAACAGATACTACCTTGTAATCACTTTTAAACTATTCAAAAAAAATTAAAATAATTTCCCCATAAAATTACACAACAATTACCGTCCAATTAAAAGTAACATATCATCGCATCAGAAAGTAAATTATAATGTATCGAATAGAAAAGAATATTGATTGAAAAACTAACAATTATTCATATCATTTTTTTTTCATCTAATAACAAGTAAAAAGAGGTGTTTTAAGTAAGGATTTGGAAGGAGCAAGAGGGGCAACAACTGTAAACGAAAAATAGAGAAAGTCAGGGGATGAAGACGGGGCAGCGGCGGAGGGGAATGGAGCGAAGGAGCCCTTGCGGTAGAGATGACAAAATAGAGAAGCATATGGCACTGTACACCAAGCCATTTTCGCAATGAAGACTGAGATTTCTAAGGGTAAAAGTTATCATTTTTTTTTCGACCAAACTTTCTCACCGCCACTGCTAAAAAATTCAGCTTTTCCGTTTAAGCCATAATTCACTTTTCAAACAATTTTACCTTTTAAAAGCCGACTGTTTGTTTTAATTTTTTAGTTCAAACATCCGTTTTCAACTAAACGACCGTTTCATAAACAACCCCAAACAAAGCCTTGATAAATAATGTTGACCTCTACCGCTCAATATGGTATCAATCAACACACCACATAAAAAACATAATTAACATGTTTTTTTATCATCCACTATGAATTGGAAATGTGGCTCACCAGATGATGAATATTTCGCAAACTTGTTAGCCATGGAAACAATCATATCACACATAATTCACAAGACCTCAATTAACTCTTCGGTTACTACTCCCAAACAAGATTTAGGACAATGTATAAATATTTAAAAAATTTAAAAAGTGGAACACAAATTTACAATAAATTTATTTTTTAAAATTTTTATATAAATCAAAAGTAAAAAAATGGGAGACAAGGGCTCCTCCCACCCTACGCATACTTTCGTCCATGCTCCCAAAGGAAAAAGCTTGAAATTTCATCTGTGTACCAAAACCTTTTACAAGCTTTATGGACTTTTGGCTATTGAGGCTCACTTTTACAGGTTTACTCCTTCGGACTCACCTTTACAAGCTCACTCCTACAAACTCACCTTTACAAGGTCGATCTTTAGTCTTGCTCTTTCAAATTTGATTTTATAGGCTCGTAACAAACTACAAGATAAAACTTCGCCAACAAATATGATTTCAAGAAATGTCACTTTATAATTTCTCCCTCGATTAGAGAGTATTTTTCTTCTTATATAACGCCGTTGTTCAACATAGATTTCCAGGTTAAATAAGGAATGCTTGTCAAGTTATGCACTCTGAACCCTGTAACTCTACCATCGCCAGATCTCACCCAGATCTGTTAAGACCCTTAGGACAAATCTAGTCTTATTCTAAGGAAGCCCAACCACATCATGTCATGTCCTAACAAGACAATCCATGACCTCCCTCCAACACCATATGGCACACGAGTTGTCCAATGAATCCAACACCTAGGCTACATCACCACTTATATAAGGTATTCTCATAACCACAAGATGGTAAGCTCTCTCATCTTTCATTCACCTTCAAATCTCAACAGCAACTCATGGTTTGAACTACCTTAGGGCTTAGACTATCAACCCAAACCTTCAATCAATAAATCTCGGTTCATACTATTAATCTTAGGGAAAACTAGACCGGTGGTCACCGAACTATCACCATTTTCCTGTTTTGGTCACTTAACTAATTTTTTCGTCAAAATCATCCCTCCCGCTAAATACCTTTCTTGTTTTGGTCCCGCCTCTCTCCTTGTCAATTTTCCACGTCACCGCCTCTCTCATTGTCAGCGGGTGTCACCTCCTGATTTTGAACAAATCATAATAAAAAGGTACTCTAGGCTAAGAATTTGGATAAATTTTATCCAAATTAATATTTAAATTCTCCCAAACTCAAAAATAAGCAGAATGCCTCTATAGAGATTTGAACCAAGAACACCTTCCACTAAAAACAATGTGTTTAACCACTAAGCTAAATTAAAAACTTAATATATATATATCTACAAATTTAATCTTTAAAGATGTATTATCACTTCAAAATTAAATCAAAATACTACTAAACTCAATCTAAAATTATTTTTCCAATTCATTTGGAAATAAAAATAATAATTATTTATTTTTATAAAAATGTATTAGATTATTCTAAAAATTAATTAAATATAAAATAATTTGTTCATATACATGTCAACGAATTAAATGTTATTTAAAAAATATATTTTATATTAAATAAATATTATCAATTTATATTTTAAAATTTACTAATATTAGTTTTATAAAATAAATAAATAAATATTTAATAATTATTTTTTTATTTCTAAAGAAAGTGAAAAAAATAATTTTAGTTTAATTTTCAATTTTAGTTACATTTCAAGCTAAAAGTTATTTTTAAATTAATATAAATTTAAATGGTTATTTTCAAATAATTCAAAATTTATATTCTATCATAAATATATATTATATAGTAAATTTTTATAATGATCTAATACAATTTTATAGAAATAAATAATTACCAAAAGAATTAAAAAATAATTTTAGATTGATTTTGGTAGTATTTTGATATAATTTTGAGGTGATAATACATCATAAATTAAAGAATACATTTTGTAGATGTTTACTAAGTTCTTAACTTAGCTTAGGTGTTAAACTCCTTGCTTTTTGATGTTAGGTGTTTTTGGTTCAAATCTCCATAGAAGCATTTTGCTTTTTTTTTTTTTTGAGTTTAGGAGAGTATAAGTTAAATATTAAATTGGATAAAATCTAACTAAATTCTAAGCCTAGCTTAGTAGTTAGGCCTTGAACCCTTTATCCAAGGGGTCCCAAGTTAGACTCCTTTTAGCAGCAGAGCTTACAGTATTTTTTACTTTGATTTGTCAAAATTAGGAGGTGGCACGTGTCACCTCCTGGTTGGTCGAATAAACACCATTATTTAACATGCTGACAAGGAGAGGGGCGCTGAAGGGAAAATAAAAAAATAAAAAAAAATTGGCATGTCAATAATTCCGCTAGAAATAGGTATCTAACGGGATGGATGATTTTGACAAAAAAAATAGGCGCTGAAGGGAAAATTAAAAAATAAAAAAATTGTCAAGTCAATAAGTCCGCTAGAAATAGGTATCTAACGAGAGGGATGATTTCGACAAAAAAATTGTTAGGTACCAAAATAGGAAAATGATGATAGTTTGGTGACCACCAGTGTAATTTTCCCTTAATCTTAAAAACAGCACGTACAAATTTAAGGAAAAAACTTTGATACACATGCCGTGTAACCTTTTAGTTTTAGGGGTTAGTGTTTTAGTTTGGGGTTTAAGGTTTAGGGGTTTAGGTTGTAGGGTTTAGAATGTAAGGTCAGTGTTTAGAATTTAGGGTTTAGGGTTTAGAGTATGGGGTTTAGTTTTTTAGGGTTAGGGTTTAGAGTATGGGGTTTAATTTTTTAGGGTTAGGGTTAGAAATTTAGGATTTGAGTTTTTATAGTGTAAATACACATGCTTGTGTATCAAAGTTTTACCCAAGAATTAAATGTCTTTTTACTTTGCACTGACCAATACGTGATAATCTTATTTGTAAAATGTGCAAAGTTCATAAATAGTCAAAGTATGTCTCATTGTTCATTTTGGTTATCAAATTTCTAAGGGTTAACTACACCAGTGACCACCGAACTATTTGGGCGTACCTATTTTGACCACCAAACTATCGAACTCGTCAATCAGACCACCAAACTTATTAAATTGACATATTTTGATCACCGCCGTTAAAAAACCAACGGAGGGGTGACGTGACAGTTTACAAAATTTTGTATAATTACACATTTAGTCCCTTTTATTTATTTATTTATTAAATCAATAAAATAAAATTAATCAACCAATCGAAAAGAAAAGATATAAGTTTGACGTGGATTGAACCTACAACCTCCAGGTTTAAAACCCCACTGTTTTACCACTACTCCAACTCATCTTTAATGAAATAAATTGCACCATTTCATATATATCTTATAATGCAGCAAATGCTAGGGAATAAAGAAGTAAAAATTGTTGAAAAGGGACTCGAACCTAAATCACCTGAGATGTGTAAAATCACACAAATCATCAAATCAAATTAAATAATGAATTAAAAATGAAAACAATTTAAATAGGTTTAAAGTAGTTATTAAAAAAAGATTTAAAATAAAAATAGATTTATGATTTTTTATTTTTAAATTAGATCAAATATTTAATATAATTTAAATATGAAAAAAAACAAATATTTAATATTCGGTTTAATTTAAATATGAAAAAGAAAAATATTTAATATTCTATTTAATTTAAATATAAAAAATCAAATATTTAATATTCGATTTAATTTAAATATGAAAAAGAAAAAATATTTAATATTCGATTTAATTAAAATATAAAAAATCAAATATTTAATATTTGATTTAATTTAAATATGGAAAAGAAAAAATACTTAATATTCAATTTAATTTAAATATGAAAATAGAATATTTAATATTTGATTTAATTTAAATATGAAAAAGAAAATATTTGATTTAATTTAAATATGAAAAAATCAAATATTTAATATTTGATTTAATTTAAATATGAAAAATAAAATATTTAATATTCACTTAAATTTAAATATGAAAAAATAGAATATTTAATATTCGATTTAATTTAAATATGAAAAAGAAAAAATATTTAATATTCGATTTAATTTAAATATAAATGAATCAAATATGTAATATTTGATTTAATTTAAATATAAATAAATCAAATATTTAATATTTGATTTAATTTAAATATGAAAAAGAAAAAATATTTAATATTCGATTTAATTTAAATATAAAAAATCAAATATTTAATATTTGATTTAATTTAAATATGAAAAAGAAAAATACTTAATATTCAATTTAATTTAAATATGAAAATAGAATATTTAATATTTGATTTAATTTAAATATGAAAAAGAAAAAAATATTTAATATTCGATTTAATTTAAATATGAAAAAATCAAATATTTAATATTTGATTTAATTTAAATATGAAAAATAAAATATTTAATATTCACTTAAATTTAAATATGAAAAAATAGAATATTTAATATTCGATTTAATTTAAATATGAAAAAGAAAAAGTATTTAATATTCGATTTAATTTAAATATGAAAAAGAAAAAATATTTAATATTCGATTTAATTTAATTATGAAAAAGAAAAAATATTTAATATTAGATTTAATTTAAAAATAAAAAATCATAAATCTATTTTGATTTTAAATCTTGTTTTAATAACTACTTTAAACCTATTTAAAATGTTTTCATTTTTAATTCGTTATTTAATTTAATTTGGTGGTTTGTGTGATTTTACACATCTTAAGTAATCTAGGTTCGAGTCCCCTTTCAATAATTTTTACTTCTTTATTCCCTAGCATTTGTTGCAATATAAGATATATATGAAATGGTGCAATTTATTTACTAAAGATGGGTTGGAGTAGTGGTAAAATGGTGGGGTTTTAAACCTGGAGGTTGCAAGTTCAATCAATGCCAAA
This sequence comes from Hibiscus mutabilis, assembly GCA_019671005.1. Lineage (NCBI taxonomy): Eukaryota > Viridiplantae > Streptophyta > Magnoliopsida > Malvales > Malvaceae > Hibiscus > Hibiscus mutabilis. The sequence continues at coordinate 33,496,410 of CM033749.1, forward strand.
CCCATATCTTTTCTTTTCAATTTTCCTTTAAAATATTAAATAAAAAAATTAAAATTTAAATAAATTGATCCAATTGGGTGATGACACGTGTCATCATTTGATTGGTTGATTAATTTTATTTAATTAAATTAAATTAGGACCAAATTGATTTAATAAATAAATAAAAGGGTTTGAATGTGTAAAATTAGGACCAATTTCTTTCAATCACTCATGTCTATAGAATTGTAGGGCACTTTCTAAGCTTCCCTTTTGCTCCAAGTCGTTGGAAAAGATTCAAAATGTTTCCACTTTTCCTTTTAAATTATTAGACTATATTGCAGATATGATCCTATATGTGCACACTGCTTGCTAGCTTCTAACTCAATTAGAAAAAGGAGTCCCTTACTACTTTAAGTCTTGTTTTGTGGGTTTGATTAAAGGGATAATCAGCTTTTTCAAGTGAGAATATTGGTGTTTCTTATGATGGGAAATGAACCCACCATCTTTTCTCCTTTAAATGTCTTTTTTTTTTGTTAGGGATAGGGTATTTTAATTATTAAAGTCTTCCACTAATTATACTTTCAATGTTTGATATCCCACACCTTCTCTACAATACATCAAAGGTCGAGTTCTTTCTATTAGTCTATGTTACGAATAAGTTGTAGATTGAGTTCCTATTCTCCAATTTGATCATTTTAAGTCTTTTAATTCAGTCATATTATCCTTGTAACGTTTGGGTAAGGACTTAAATTTTAAAAGTCAAAAGTAAATAGACTGAAATTGACTAAATCTGCAACTTATACATAGTACAAGGACTAATGACGGAATTTTATCTATATCAAATATATATACATACACATAGGGTTAAGATTAGTCATATTCCGATGGATGAGAGTAAATAAATAGCTAAAATTATTTATCTTATCATTTTCTACCGTTAATCTCAGTCATCCATTTACCTTCGTCTAATTGTCCAAAAAAATATGTGAAACTTTCGTAACCATCGTTGATTCAAAATAGAATCTAAAAATGGGCACTAGCTATTTAAACTATAACAAAACCTTTGAGTGGAACAAGTGCTTTCTCATCATATCTGAACCCAAATAAATAAGCAACAATAAATTAATAAAGAGATAAAGGAATCTAAATCAAGGGTTTCTAAGATTCTAAGTAACACAATCAATATTTCTAGAGCTGATTACCCTGCAACTTAGAAAGGTGATTGGTATATTTGCTCTTTATATGGGGGAAAGATGAAATCTTGTCAAGTTCCTCATTTTGGGTAGGGAATTTTGATATATATCTAGACTGTTCTATTTTGTATTTGTATATTATATAAAAGGAAGAGCATGGGGTAGTGGAAAACTCCACTGCCTTGAGTCATTTTGGAACAAAATCTTGTAATATTAGGGGTTTTAGCAAATCCTGACCGATCTACTTTGATAAGAATGTTATGCAAGAGAATGAGGAATGTTACTTTGTCGGATGAATATTTTGACCATAAAAATGTTAGATATATCATGTATATTATATGCATGCACTGCATAATTCTCTAAAAAAGTAGCGGCAAATATAGCATGCTGCATTGCAATTATATAAAGGGAATTAATACAAAAATATAACAAATGTTTTTTTTTCTTACATAGGGAAACAATGTTTCCATTTCTGCCGAAGTGTGCAAATCAAGTGGAACAAAAAGATTTAACCAGTTCGCGTGCTTCAACTAGGTGAAGACCGGACCAAGAATTGATAAATCCAATTTACTATTATTCTTACCTGGCAAAGGAGAGAAGAAATTCTTTTTCTAGTCCAATCTAGTTTTGCTTGGCCATGTGTCAAGAAACAAGAAGGATTTCAAAAGTTGGATTCTTATTTGTGAATATTGAGTTTGTGTGAATACCAATATCTAAGCTACCCTACCCATTTTTCTCTTTTAATTTGTATGGTTCTTTTTTGTCTCTACTCTCTATATGCTGAGAGTTGGCCATGACCATTCATGGAAACACTAGTGATTCCTTCTTTGTACGAATCACGGTGAGTTGTATCGGCCTTCCTTAAACTCGTTGGAGCCGAAAGAGATCGGAATTTTAAGTGAATATGTTGTATGAGTCTAATTTGGTGATGATATTAATTTTCGTGGCAACACCTCGTAGCTGTCATGGAAATGAACCTGAAGAAGTGTGTGTTGCAGTTCTTACAGCTGATGACAATCCTATATGCAATGACCGTACGTTGATATTCATTTAGATTGCCAATAGAATAAATAATATGTAATAATTGGAACATTAGGCATAGGCATAAAGATCATGTAAACTGAACTGAAAACTCTCTGATCTCAGTTCTGCAAAACCTATGGCCCTTGGCCAGCAGAGATTTAGGAAAAAAAATATTTATTGATTAAGGCAGGACTAGGATATTCTTTATCATTCAATCAGTTCCTAATATGATAACTTAACACTCATCTTTGCTTCACTTGTTTGCATATCTAATCTATCAACATTGCAGGAGTTGATTACAGCTAGGAATCTCCTAATATCAAAAGAATGATCAGTTTGAACCCTACAATTTAATCCGATTGATAGAATAGATTTAAACGTCAATCAGTCAATCAATAGATCAGATACCAGTTCACAAACTCACTCTAAAAATAGTCATGTTCACAAGCATAATGTATTAGGTTAGACCAATTATTTTGACAAAACTGTTTGGCCATATTCTTTTTAAAACTTAGGGTTTCCCTTAAAAAAATTAGGAAACATGTTGACCCTTTTGCAAATTTTCAATGACAGATGTTGTCCCTAAAATATTAATGTCTAAAAATTTATTTATTTTTTTGTCGGTGTGATTGTAATTCATCCTCCTCTCCTCTATGATTAATCAAAACTATTCCACCTCTCAAGTCCCATTCGTCACAATCAATTCATCTCATTCTATGAATCATTAACCAGACATCACGTGATCTTTACATTCGTTCGACAAGTCAACATTAAGCACTAACACTTCACTATTTTTCCAGTCATGATTTAATAAAATTAAATTACTTTGAACTTGATGCATAATATTATTTTGACTTTAGGAGAAACGATCAATCGATGCCACTTCAAGGGTTTAATCAACGGCCCGTGTACAATTCCATCCACTGGGTTTGAAGATCTTGAGACATGCTGCAAACCAAGATGCATGCATTGAGCTTCACAAACTTCCAACTTTTTTTGGTTCTCATCTCGGTTCTCCAGGGATTTGTCATGATTAATCCAGATCGACATGCGTCGCACACCTAGTTTTAATGGGTGAATCTCCTAACGGGAATTTTCCGCACATGCAAAGTATCAAACTCGAGACATGCTTAATTGAGACCAAGCTGCTTATCACTTGGACCAACTTCGTTGATACAAAATTCCAACTTTTTATTCAACTTGAGAGATATTACCATCATTAATTGTTGCCTATTTGGGTGAATACATTAGTTAAAGCTTAATAATTAGGGTTGATCCAAGGTAAATAGCGTTGTGATTACATCTAAATGAACTTGATTTGATCATATACAAATATAAATGGGTTTGAACACAATTCAAATATGTATTTCAAATCGAATCGGATTCAAACATATTGTGTATGTTGTTGATATCATATATAAGTCGGATCCGAATCATGTCTTATTCATGAACACCTTTAATGCATCTCTACATGGGCAGAGGCATATGCAACAAGGTGGGAGTCTGGGAGGGGCAATTATTCCCAAATTTTGATGACTTAATTATATTTTAGGCTCTAATAATTTTGAAACTATTGCAATTAAACTTTTGTTCCTCTTAAAATTTTATAGTTTATTTTTAGGACATTGTCATTTAAAATTAATAAAATTAAATTTTGACCCCTACTTTTTCAGGTTTAATTACTTTTTAAGACATTTCAGTTTTAAAATTAATAAAATCAAACATTAACTCTCTTAATTTTTATGATTTAATTATTTTTTAAGACCTTACTCGTTTTAAAATTGATTGGTCTATCTCCCTTGTAGTTTAATCCTAACTATGTTACTGCATCTCTCTGAGTTATAACTTATATGCAGAACAGTTTGACCGACTAATAAATTATTTTTCCAACAAGCACATCTTTTGAACTGTAGTAACATAAGCATCTCCAGCTTTTACCCTGACAATAAGGACTCACCCAGTTTCACTAGGAAGAAAATATCAACATTCACATACATACATACATACATAGCAAAGAGATCAAATGAGCATACTTAGCATGGAAGACGGGGGGAAATCTTAAAAAAAGTAGAGGTATTAATGTAAGATTCCTTGGCCTTGACCTTAATGTCTTTGGAAAACTAAGACCGAAGATTACTAAATAATACATCAGACTTTATTTACTGTCCCTGACCAAAATAGATGCTTCCAGATATACTCCTCAAAACACGTATGTATATATGTATGTATGTTTTTTTTTTTAAATTTAATTCTCATTCCCAAGGCATAGGTTTGACATTCATCCCATTATTTTAATCCTCCCCTTAATGATTTACATATCATGAATTCATTTACTACAGAAAAAATAAAACTGTCACTCTTCTAGTTCTGTTCTCGGTGTCGGCAGCTGTAACATATATATTCTCCATATTAAAAACACACATATAAAATATGTTTCCAATGCTGTCGGGAACCCCTAGGGTTAGAAAGATTTAATTATGGATATCTGCTCGATCCAACGATGGGATATGAGAGGTGGCACTGCCTGTATTATTTCTCAGATTTCAAAGGGATAAGAATTTTAATACAGAAATGTCCTATCCGAGTGGTATCTTGCTGATCTCAAGGTCGGATTCAATGAGAATGCATGGCTTCAGACAAGGAGATGCCTCAATAAAGACAACAGTCCAATGCCTCGCATTACTTGTATAATAATTTTCATATATATTAGTGCCATTAATCCACCATGTGATTTAGCACTATTCGTGATCACTAGAATTAAATATTCAATGTTTAAGTGTATATGGTACCCCGATTAACAAATAGTTTATATGGGAATTTACAAAAGAGAAAAAATAATTAAAATTAGGACAATGAATGTAGTGTTGTAAACCCCGAAGACTAGTTCGATAGACTCAAGCATTGTCGTGGGATTTGATAACAACATAATGGCAGGAGTAAGATATACTCAAATTGTTGAAGGGTTTTCTTTTCTTAACAAACTCGTGAATGTAGAGGTGAGTATTTAATCGAGTCTTTGAATTAGTAAAATTGACAAATCGTATTTTATAGTAACTCAAATTTTATTTGAACTTTTTTCGAGTCGAGTTTATAAAATTTAAGTTGTTCGAGTTTATGTTCAAATTTAATTGTAAACATTTATAATGTTATGGTACTAATTGATTCCAATTTAAATGATTTTAATTTTTTTGCTCAGCACAGTTTTATATTACCATATACAGTATACATATATATGGGATAGGAACCGGTTACACAATGTAAGAGTTTTTAAATTTTACACATTTTTTGAATCGTTGGATGGGTGAAATAGATGGCTAAGATTAACAGTATGTGAAGATTATCGCTTGGAAAAAAAAGTAAGGAGTTAATCTCAGCCATCTATTTCACTCATCCAACTATCCACAAAACGTGTAAAACTATGAGTTTTACATTTTGTGTAAGTGGATCCTATCTATCTATCTATTTGTTCATAGGTGGGAGTCGACTCAAAACTTGAAAATCAATCCACTAGTTATTAAAAACTTTAAGTTATTCGAAATTTTATTTTATAACTCACTTTGTTTGAATTTTTTCAAATTAAGTTGAATTTATAAAATTAACATTCGATTCAAACTGAGTTGAATTATTTTGTGTTGAGTTAAAAGCTGAAAATTTTGATTTTTTGAGTTAAATTTTTCCCACCCTATGTGAATGTTGTTTTTGGTTGAATGAATGTTTTTGACCATCTGTAATAAAATGAATATCTATGAGTTGACGGGGCCCAAAGCTTTTCTTACATTTACCCATATTAATACAAGTAGTTACGAAATTAAAGTTTTTGAATTAATAATCGGGTGAAAATAATCTTATAATCTAAAAGTCATGTATATAAAGATTTTCAAAAACAAAGTGAAAAAGTTAATATCAGACAAATTTGGAAGGCAGATAAACCTGATTAATGTCATTCAAGTTTCTAAAACATTGTATAAATAATATATCACGGTTGGTTATATTTTTTTCCTAATAATATGTCGGTTGAATTTATTAAAAAATAAAATAAAGAAATAATTTAAATAAATAAAAATGTAACATAAAAATAACAAAACAAAAAATTAAAAAATGAAACATAGACTAGCAGAACACGTCCAGTAAACTGTAACAACATGGATGAAATGAAACACTGGAGAAATAAAGCGGGAAACAAAACTCACTGTCTATATCCACCTACAGGTTTAGGGATCAAAGTAGGAGTGGTGAGTTAAACCAACAATCTTGTAGATTGCTTCGCAAAATAGATCTGACTGCATAAACAAATTAACCACAAAAGAGAATCAAACTACTGAAAGACCTTCAATAACCGCAAACAAGAGCAAAGCATCGTGAGAAAATAATCTATGAACGCAAATCTACCATAAAAATAAACAAAAACGTGCCATAAGACAGAAACCTGCCACAAAAAAAAACATGCTACAAAGGCAAATAAAAACTAAAAGAAAATCAAAACATAAAAGAATAAAGGGGAATGAAGAATAAAGGGGAAAGAAATATCGACCGTCGATGAATAACATTAAAATTAATACCGCATCTGACTAATCAAGAATAGAAAATATATATATAATTAATTAATTTAATAAAAAAAACATATAATTAAAACTGTTGTGAATAGATAAAAATAAATGAATTGAAGTCAATAAATTCGATTACAAATTTAATTCTTACAACATTGCTATAAATTAATTGATTGAGATAGGAAAGCAAGTAATTTACCGACAAAGAGGACCAAGTTGTACCCATTGCCTCAAATCAAATCAACCCATTATGAATTTACCTAACAAATTATATACCATTCAACTTGCACTCTTAATTTGCTTAAGAGTTAATTGCACCACTCGTCCCCAAACTATGACACTCATTTTAAATTAGTCTTTAAACTTTAAAATATTCTAATTTCATCCTCAAACTATGATCTTCATTCTAAATTGGTCCCCAAACTTTTGAGCATTCCAATTCCATCCGTAAACTTTAACTCTCATTCTAAATTGGTTCTCAAACTTTTTGAACATTCTAATTTTATCCTCAAATTATCAATATATGCTAATCATATCTTTTGTTAATAAAACCGTTACAAAAATTGTCAATTGTCATGAAACACTTATGTGTATTATGTAATAATATGATGTGATAAAAACGATAATTTGAGGATGAAATTAGAACATTCAAAAAGTTTGAGGATGAAACTGGAATGCTCAAAAGTTTATGGACCAATTTAGAATGAAAGTCATAATTTAAGGATGAAATTGGAATACTTTAAAGTTTAGGGACTAATTTAAAATGAGTGTCATAGTTTGAAGACGTGTGATGCAATTAACTCTTTGCTTAATTATTATATTTTTTTGCTGTCACCGTGACGTAATCTTTATTGTGTGCAAGTAGAAATTTCAAGTATAATAATTTCATTAAGCTTTTTGGCCCATCCATGTCTGTTCATTACATGCTTCGACATTTAGCATTTGTCCTACAATTTTTTTAAGATAATTTAAAATTATAACAACAATTTCAATCAAACTATTTATTACAGTAAGTAAATTTAATGATTAACTCAAATGAAATTAAAATATTATTGAATTTAAATTTGATACCTCGAAATCTCCGATACATCTCTTTTACCGTTAATCAATTATTCATTGGCTTAACTTAGATTTTTAACCATTAAAATCTGTTAGTTTTATTGAAAAATGATTAGCGGGTCATTTCTCCTAACTCATTAAGAGCATAAATTAATCGCTAAATATTAAAGTAAGATCATACATGGAAAGTGTTAAAAATTTGCCAAGCAACTCGGAAGAACTAAAATATATTTATTGGAGGGACGACGACTAATTTAACCCTTATAAAAACAATTCACTATTTTCGTACGAAAAAATAATATTAATTTAAAAAATAAAATAACATAGTTTTGATATATAACCCGAAACACAACAGATTACAACAAAGTATGGAGAAAGATAGAAAGGCCGAGGGAGAGAATAAAAGAGAAGGAAAAGTTAAATAGTACTTTTTCTCATGGGATATTTCTTAATGGTCAAATTCTATCATAGTTCATGTACTATAATTAAGTTGTAGATATTGTCATATACTCTATTGATCTATTTTAATTTTGTAATTTTTGAATTTTAAAAGGTAAATTACATAAATAGTCTTTCGATTATATGAAGTATTTTTTAATCCTTCAACTACAAAAAGTTACAAAATAGATTTTGAATTAAAAAAAGTAATAAATTAATTCGGTGTCGTTAAAAATTTAACGTAAATTGACGTGGCAACTAACAAAAGTCGCATAATAACACATATTGAGAATTAGGTATTGTTGAAATACTTGTATGAACCTCAAAAAACTATAATAAGAATGGTACTAATTGAATAATGTTTATTTTTTTGTTGCCCTCTCAGTTTATTAGGGCTTTGCATGGACTAATCCAGACCGATCTGCGGTGCACACTTGGCTTTGGTGGCGAGTCTCCCAACAAAAATTTCCTGCGTACATAAGGCATCGAACTCAATACCACTTAAGTGATACCAAGTTGTTTAACCCTTGGACAAATCTCCTTTTTTTTTACAAATGACCACTGAATTTTTATTAAAAAATCATGGAAGATATTACAAATACAACGCGTCTACGTATCTAGAAGGGTGAATAATGAGGACTAGTCCACCAAAATCTCCTACAAAAACCCAAAGGTGCAAAGAAAAGTAAATACTTTCATAGAGATAGCATACCGTCAAAATTCAGAAGCCTTCCTGAATCTCATTGTCTCTATCCAAATGAGATGCTTTACGGGGTGAAAATGAATGGTGCGCGAACCAAACTATCAGACAGATTGCTCTGCTACCCAGGTCTGATTACATCGGCAAACAACCATCAACCGAGTGAGGATCTATCTTTATATGACCAACAACATAATCATAATCAGAAATTAGAGTCGTGACAATCTCTGTAGAAGCACCAAACGACCGCTAAGGTATGATGAAATTGTGCCAAAATGACAGATGAAAGAACCACAAAAAAAGCATGCCATAAGGGCAGAGGGAACACGTGCCACAAAGATAGAGATTCTTATTAAAAATATGAAGAAAAAAACTGTTGAAACCATTTTTTACGGAGAAAATTGCTTGACGATTAATTTTTGAAATTAGATTTTTATTTTAATTCGATTTTGAAAATCATTTTAGAATCTCTACAGATCACTTTGAGGTAGACCGGACACCATAAAAACAACCAAAGATTCGTTCTTTAAAAATATGGGTTCGGGAGTCGGTTAGGTGTGGGGAATGATTAACACCCCATCAACGCCCATTATCGGTACCTTTATAAGGTACATTTAGTTTTACGTGGCATATTGACATTTAGAATAATATTTTGAATATAATTTAACTATTAATTATTAACTAGGTTTAAATTCCAAATGGAGATATCCCTTTTATAAGAAAATATATTTTTATCCGAATATGAGATTAAAAGCACCCTTATATGTTCGAGGCACCCCATTCATATTCAAAAAATATATTTCCAACATAAAATATTTTTAAATATATTTTTAATGCGTGATCAATTATTGTTTTTTATTTTAAGTTCTAACTTAAAAAGGTTCTAATTAATCATGTGTTATTTAATTCTATGAATATTATTTAATTTAAAGAATTGAGCACCATCCATATTTAAACTCCAAAATTATATATAATATTCCTAATTCAATTGATTAATCTAATTGTTTAAGTTCTAATCCTAATTAAGTCTCTAATTAATTATTTATCAATTTCTAAGTTTTGATGAATACTAAGTATTCTACTTAAAAGCTCATGTTGGACAACACCTCATTGCAAGCAATGGAACATCACCCAAATTTAGAACTTCAAAGCTTCCACTTAATACTCATTAATTTGCTACAATTCTTAATTAAATTATTTAATTCCTAATAAGGGACCTAAGACTAAGGTTTTAAATAAGTAATTAAATCTAGGTGATTAAATTGTCTAACAAATAATCTCATATGCAATATTTAAAATAATGCATCAATCATATAACTTAAACAATTAAATTAAATAATTAAAACATGACTAAATTGAACTAAAAACAAGCTTTAATTCTGATTTTATTGAATTAGGAACCCAATTAAAATACACTTTAAAACTCCAGGGACTAAAGTTCCAATTTTCTCAGAATCATTGAAAACTCGTGAATACTTAACCCGGATGCAAAACGGCGTCGCTCCGCCTTACCTATATAACCCCATTTTTCAGCTTCCCCTTTCTTTTGTCCTTTCATTTTTTTCATTTTCTTTCTCTCACTAACACCGGTTTTCTCTCCCTCTCTCTCAACAAGTATAATTTTCCAGAAAAAAAAAACACATATGGATCAAAATCCATTACTCTTTAACCGACTTCACACGTGTTCATCCCATTTCGGATGATCACCATAAGTTTCAGCCTAAAATCGCCGCTATTATCGTCGTATGATCTTCAACCACCGTATTTTGGCCAATTCTGGTCGTTCGCCGGCCGCCGTAGGCGAACGCCAGCCACCATCCAAAACCCCAATCTTTTCTCAAATTTAATCTTAAACCCTAAAAATTAACTTGTTTCATCAGACACACTCATTTCTCCCCCAAAACTAACTTAAACTACATGTGCCTTTTAGTTTTAGGGGTTAGGGTTTTAGTTTAGTGTTTAAAATTTAGGGGTTTAGGTTGTATGGTTTAGAATTTAAGGTTAGTGTTTTAGTTTAGTGTTTAAAATTTAGGGGTTTAGGTTGCATGGTTTAGAATTTAAGGTTAGTGTTTAGAATTTATTGTATAGGGTTTAAGGTTTAGGGTTTAGTTTTTTAGGGTTAGGATTATGAATTTAGGATTTGAATTTTTATAGTGTAAATATAAAGGCTTGTATAAAATTAATTTTACACAACCAGTGTATCAAAATTTTACCCTTATTTTTATTTGTTTATCATTTAAAAGAAATATATATATATATTCGTATAAAATTTGGATATTACAAAAACAAAAAATAATAAATCTGGTGATCAAAAACTAATACTAAAATTGGTTGCCGACCACCGGCCAAAGAATATTGAACTCTGAGTATACTGAATATGTTTATTGTTAATGTTGGTGGAAAAAAAAAAGAATATTGAACTCTGAGTATATTGGGTAGTTGTGCTTTTGAGTGTTGCATGGTATGCATTTTTCATTAAATAATCACATGGCATTTGCGGCATCATACATCCAAAATTTCAAAGCACATCATACCTGACATAAATAAAATCTTCCACATGCATAAATCAAATTACCATTATGATCCCATCTTCTAAGCCATGCAAAAAGTTTGGAAATTAACTTTGTTAGAATTTAGGGCCTTATTTTATTATTATTATTATTTTTACTCTGGGGGTTTTCATTAGAAAGTTAGGCATCATCAATGGTGCCAATGGACTATCAATGCGGTTTTGACAATTTAAGCAAATTTGAAAAACCCTAGCAATCAGCCACTACTGGAAAATCGTCACCTGGCCTTTTTATTTTTATTTTTTAACTAACCGGTATAATTCAAATATAATATTTGTTCATTAATCCTAACCTTTTAATAATAAGCACACCATGTAGATAACTACTCGAACATAAATCACCAAAAAATAACAATATTTTCTTTTTTAATTAGACCACTCGATGGATTCTATTTCTATCTTATTTATTTTCAATGTTTTAACTTTTATGTTTTTAATATTATCTGAAGACACGTAACTATTTTTAATTCTTATTTATAGAAATGAAAATTTCATTAGCAGTGTATAAAATAATAATTCATATAATTATATAAAATAAAAAAAATTAGTTAGATAATTTGTGTTTAATTATTCTAAAAGAAAAATAGTAAAATGATGTTAGAAGTAGGGATGACAAATGGTGCGAGCGCATGCGGATACTCTCTTTCTCATACTCATACCTACTTGAAATTTTCATATTCACCATCTACCCACCACCCACGGTAGTTACAATTTTTAAATCCACACCTACTCACTCGATACATTCTCAAATTTACTGCGCACCCACCACCCAGCCTGTACCTACTAATACACCTAAACTTGTCAACTAAGCAGCCATTAATATAAAACATAACGAGAAATAATCATAATGATTAAATTATAAGGCATGCATGCCCCTTTAGAATCCTAGGGTTTACAGAATAGATCATGAACTTATCCCTATATTCATAATGGTTCAGAACTCATATGGTGGATAGTGGGCGGGCAAACGTGGGGGGCGGAGTAGACAGATGTGGGGCAGAAGGATATGAGGTGGGTAAGGTCTCAAATCTATCACTTACCTACTATCCATAATGGACATAACTTTTCACATTTATCCCGTGAAATTGTATCAGTCTACCATCCCTAATTAGATGACCAAAAAAATATATTTACTTTATGCACTTGCTCATGCAACATTGGGAATTCTTTTATCTTGATTATGAAATTAGGAGATGTAACATTTCTCTATTATATCTGTCATCTATGTGATATACCGGTAAACAATGTCATTTTAGTAGTCTTGACATTAACTTTTGAATTAGATTTCAAACATCTGTTTCTCTTTTTTAATAAAATAAAAAGATAAAATAAATTAAAAAGAAAAGATCAACTGTACATTTAATCAATTAAAAATTAAAAAAATATATAATTTAGTCGCTCAAGACAATTAAATTTGCACATGCAAAGACCAAGAATCCAGAAATGTCCTTATAATATGATCTATCTATTTATATATTATGTCTAAAATAGACTTGTCCTTAATTTGAATATTATCTAATCAAACTTACTAACACTTTGTCCATAGAACATTTGGGCAGCGACGGGTGAACTCACCCTCCTTTGTTTTTAGGGAAAACTACATAAATAGTATCTTACATGTTTTCGTGTTACCGTTTTAATACCTCAACTATTTTTTAGCGAAATAGTACCTAACGTTACGTTTCATTTTGATACCCACCGTTAAAAAACTAACAGTGTGCTGACTATGAGAGAGAAAATCACACGTAACATGTTGATTAGAAGAGAGAAAATCACACGTGGCAGACTACCACTTTATTTTTTCTCTCCTAGTCAGCATGCCACGTGTGCTTTTTTATGATTTTAGTCGACGTGGCATGCTGACTAGGAGAGAGAAAATGACGTGACAGACTACCACATATGATTTTCTCTCTCCTAGTTAATCTACTGTTACTCTTTTAACAGTAGAATACCAAAATGAAAACGAAACGTAACATTAGATACCATTTAACAAAAAAATTAGTTGAGGTACTAAAATAATAATACGATAATAAGTGGGGTACTATTTTGTAGTTTTGCTTGTTTTTATATGGATAAGGGGTTAATTTGACTTTTCAGTCCATGCACCTGCCCGCAACTTGGAGGACCATATATACGTGACACTACCCAATATTTATGATTATAGGCAATTAGGCATTAGCCTATGAAAATATCACGAGATTATAATTTATATATGAGAAGAGAAAATGAAAGAGAAATTGGATACATAGCAAACATGTGGGAATTAGGGTTTCATTATGCCCAAATGAGTGGTTGGAATCTGGGTATTAGATTTGGACTCTAGTCTATAACATCGTGTTTATGTTTACATAAAGGAAATGTATATACGTATGATTTATTCATAAAATTATAAAAAAGCACATTATATTCATATTAATTTTAACTTCCATTACTAATATAATTAATCTAATTTGAGTACATATTTTTTAAATGAAAAAAACTTTGATACACAGGCCATGTAAACTTTAGTTTACACGTGCCTTTTAGTTTTTAGTTTTAGTTTAAAGTTTAAGGATTTAGGTTGTAGGGTTTATAATTTAAGGTTAGTATTTAGAATTTAGTGTATAAGATTAGAAATTTAGGGTTTGAGTTTTTATAGGGTAAATACACAGGCTTGTGTGTATCAAAGTTTTACCCTTTTTAAATATCATGAACATTTTTATTTATAATACTACAAAAATCACCTTTTAAGTATTATTTAAATTTAATTTGAGTTTTTACCTATAAAACCATACTTACTGATAAAAAAAATATTGATTCAATATACTATGTTGTCTTTCGTTTTCCTCTTGTTAAATATAGTAGTTAAACCGCACCAGGCCAGTTGAATTATAGTAGCCTGCAAAGACTTTCCCTTACCATATTTTTGCACCCAAAAAATAACTTCATCCAACTATTATGAGAAGCTTAAAATTGGCATGTCTTCAATATTTTCTCCCAAATATGTATTGAAAAATACTATCAGCGAATAAGTGATCTCTTGTCTCCACTCCATTTCCATAAAAAAATGCACAAAGAGTCTACTTGACATCCTCGAGCCATAAACTTGGTTTTCATTGACAACATTGCATCCTCAAAGAGAGAAGGCAAGTCTAAACTAATAACAATATTATTAGAAAGTACGTTCATTAATTTTGAATATGAACCATAAACGAACATGAATAATACAGAAATCAATAATTAAAAGTACAATTTTAATGATTGAAAAAAAATATGAAAGTGTGAAATTTTAAATTGTAAGAGTTTAAATATAAAAACTAATCTTAAATTTTTGACTTAACGAACATAAATTTTGATGTTGTAAATGAAATGGATTAAGTTAAAAATATTTTTTATAATAAATCTTTATAGCTCCTGATTCAGATAAATCTATTAACAAAATCAATAATAGTGACTATAAAAAGTATTATAATATAAAATATATAGTACTTACTTTTTTTTCCTTCATAAAAAGAAAGAAGGAAAAGATAGGGAAAAGAAGAAAGAAATAAAGAAGGAAAAGAGTAGCAGTAAAAAGGAATCAATCAAAGTTCTTTTATTTGTTTGTTTTTTCCTTTCTCACCCTAAATAACCTTTTAACATCACATCCACAAAAGCAAATCAAAGCAAAGAAAGATAGAGAAAAATACTAGGAGTAGGCCTCTTTTCTTTAGTATTTTTTTTTTCTCTTTGCTTTTGTTTATTAATTTCTCTGCAATGTATGTATAGTATCCACCACCACCACCCCATCAAGTGTCAGTTTCAGACAAACCATTCACTTCATACTTCATACCTTGTCTATCTCCAATTCCCTCAGAAACCCTTTGATCAAACACCAAATCTGAAGAAAACCCAGGAATTCCCCACCTGCAGAAAGTATAACCCTTTTTTCACCTCTCTGCAACTTTATCTTCTTCTGCTTCATACATAAACATAAAACCTAATCCTTCCCTGGACATATATTGTTAAGGTTTGAGGTTTGAAGTTTAAACGGTGTAGGAAGAAGAAGAAAGGGGAGTAAATATGGAGCTTTTTCCAGATTTGTCCTTGCAAATCAGCCCACCGAACAGCAAACCGACATCCACATGTAGGACGAGGACGGAGGAAGATATGGATTTGGGTTTCTGGAAGAGATCTCTCGACTCAAGGAACTCCATATCTTCAATGGCGAAACCTGATCACTTTTTCGACCTTTCCTCGTCCAATCCGAGGATTTCAGAGTCCAACTCCAACCACTTTCAGCTTCTCCAGAACGGAAATGGCAATCTCTTCCATCATGCTTATCAACAAAACCAGTTCCCTTACCATCACAAGCATCTACAACATCCGGTACTGTATCAGCGCCAGCAGGAGCAGCAGCAGCAAGGGCTGGGACAAGAGCTTGGTTTCTTTAGACCCATAAGGGGAATCCCCGTCTACCAAAACCCTCCTCCTCCTTTTCCATTTGCTCAACAGCCTTTGGATTCATCTCCTTCTTCTTTGGCTAGTAATAACATTAACACCAGCTTGAGCCCCTTCCAGTCTCAAGGGCTGATGAGATCGAGATTCATGTCCAGGTTTCCAGCCAAACGAAGCATGAGAGCTCCGAGGATGCGGTGGACTACAACACTCCACGCTCGCTTTGTTCATGCTGTCGAGTTATTGGGTGGTCACGAAAGTATGTTCCTTTTATCTTTCTTCAACCTTATTCTTTTTCTTCCTCTACTGTTCTTTTCAGCCCTTTTTCCCTTCTTCTTCTTCCACCATTGCTTCGTTTGATCTTATTCTGTGTTTTTAGGAGCTACACCCAAGTCAGTTCTTGAGCTAATGGATGTCAAAGATCTTACCTTAGCGCATGTTAAATCCCATCTACAGGTAAATAACTTAGCCATCCTTTTCTTTTTCATATAATCTCAGCTTTTCTTTTCCACTTGCAGGCTCTTCAAATCTTCACTTTTAATTATCTGCAACTTTGGGTTTCTCCTTTTCTTACAAACTTCAAGCTGAGTTCCATTATTTTTTAAGAAAATATATATTCTCTCTATACATACCCAGAGAGAGATAGAGAAAAGGAAATATAAACAAATTCAAGTACAACAGCACAATCATTTCACAATGATGGCTTCTTCAATTAGTTTTTTTTTTTTTAGTTTCTACTATATCTCTTCTTAAGCACAGTTAAACCCTCCTTTTCGACATTTCTCGTCTTCAAAGAAGCTGAGCAGAATCAGGATTTCCAATCTGAAGCCTCTACTGAATTATGTATTTTTTTATTTGGGTTTTGTAAAATTAAACTTTCTTTTTTGGTCAAGTATGACATTAAACTTTATAAAAATTACCTATGGGAAAACTATATATATATATATATGTATATATGTATCACTTTCTTTTTAACAGTTAGTACTTGCATGCACTGTGTAACACACAGAGAACAGTTTATTATTGGTCTACTTTCTGGTTTTTTACTGTATTTATCCCTTTTTTATAAGTTACAGAAAAGGGATAAGAATGATGCTAATTTAATTTTATTTAATTACCTTCAGCAAGTCTAATTCATTAACTTATTTACTCCTTAACAAGTTAATTGTCATTTTTTTTCTTGTAGATGTATCGAACTGTGAAGACAACCGACAGAGCAGCTGCAACCTCTGGTAAGTATGCAATGCTTATTCATCATGTTAGAAAACATTATTGTAATTGCAGTTTGCTAGTTTCTTCCATCTTTGAGAACCATACAATTTCAATTTTAGACACCAGCTGATTACAATGACCAAAACCCATTGACACTTTGGCTTTTCATTTCCTGACACACTTCCAAAGCTGTTCTAATACCCAACAATTTTCAGCAGCTTTTGGAGTCCATTGTTCCCACTGGTCTCGAGAATAGGGCTTAAACTTGGGGGTTTAAAATAAAGTTTTAATTTTTTTAAAAAATTTAAACAGGACAATCGGATGCATTTGAGAATGGATCGTCTGGGGATACTTCCGAAGATTTGATGATCGACATTCAAAACCCAAGGAGATCGGAGATATCAGTTCAGCAAGGAAGATCATCATCGTCATCAAATGCTCATCAAGACAAGGAATACCGTGGTCTGTGGAGCAACTCATCAAGGTTAGTACTGTTTGGGCAGTCAGAAAATTTCTCTTTTTGTTTCCCTTGGTTTGATCGTTTTGCACTGCATCATAATTCTTCAATAGAGTTAATTTTTTGTGTTGATTTGATTTGATATAAATCTTAAAAAGATGTCAGCCATCCCCTTTGTTTGACAAGAACAGACAAACAGCTTATCTATTTTCCTTGGACACTTTGTTTCTAGTTCATGAATACTAAAAATGTCTGTTGTAAAAATCAAAACTTTAAAGAACCCATTAATATACTCTATCTCTATTTATTACTATAATAATACATGTGCAACTACTACTACTACTACAAAATGTTGATTTGTAAAAAGGAAAAACACCCACTCCCTTGCATATATATTTCCAAGAATTAAGAATCCTTGAAAGGCAAATCCATCTAAAAAACAATGGAAATATCTCTTTCTTTTGGATTTTGTAGGCTCCACTAATAAATGGGGCCTACAAATGGAAAACTTAGTGTCAAAGCTAAACTCTGAAATGGCCCCATTAGTGGAAATCTTGTTGGTATTAAAGCTATATATATAGTCATTATATAAATATGCCCTTTGAACCTTCTTTTGTGTGGTCTGTTGTTAAGGGTAACGGGAAATCACATGGGGGTTTTCACTTTTTATTTTCAATCACCATAAACATACAATGTAAAAGTTGTGTGCAACTAAGCTATGCTGCTACTATTAACATAAACAAGACAGTAAAAGCTATCTTTCTTTTCTCAGTGTTTCGTAACATTTTAGGTTCCTGTTTTGTAACGTTTCGATTGATGCCGTACCGTAATCGTACCATAACCCTACTCTGCGTTAGACTTCCCTAGGAAATATTCTCTCATTGTGCATTTGGTTTTTAAATCTTCTTTTGCGTGTTTTCTCTATTAGGTTCCGTGTTTTACAACATTTTGGTTAGTGTCGCACCGTAGCTATACCGTAAAGCTGTTGTGCGTTATATTCCCCTAGGAAATATTCTCTCACTATGCATTTGGTTTTTAAATCTTTTTGTGTGTGTTTTCTCTACAGGGAAGCTTGGCTGCATGGGAAACCTAAGGATTCTGCTGGGAACGTACCTTCTCTCCAGGTACTAATTTCAAACCCTTTCTTTCTTTTATCATATACAGCAATGAACCAGATTACTTTTTCTGCCCTCCTTTCTTCATTGAGCCATGCACAATTTCAACAGGCAAGAGTTTCCCAACTCCATTATTGTTGATTTACAAACTCAAGTACGTGGGCTATTTAGTCATTTTGGCAGAAAAGAAAGAGAAAAAAAGGAACAAAAAGATGCTTTAATGGTGTCTAAAAAGCTCTTTAAAGAATCCCTTCCTCCATCATCAATCTCACTGCACTTGCGTTATATATCTCAAACCAAACCTAATCCCTTGACCCACCATCTTTCATAATGAAACATTCATGGTTTATGGGGAGTTGCACACTCTATAGCTAGCTCTAAAGGTTTTTCTCTCTCATATTATAGGGTAAACTACCTATTTGGTACCCATCTATTCTCTCGTTTCTATTTTGGCCATCCAACTTTTTTTTGGCAAAATGGTATCTAATGTTATGTTTGGTTTGGTACCTCCACCGTTAATTTAACAACGGGATACCAAAATAGAAACAAAACGTGATGTAAGGTATTATTTTGCTAAAAAATATAGTTGGGTGACCAAAATAGAAACATGAGAGTAAGTGGAGGAGCAAATAGGTAGTTTACCCTGCATTATATTATATATTCTCTAGTCAAACACACTTCCCTTGTGGCTAGCAGCTAGTAAACTTATTGCTTTGCTTTCATGTTGCAGAAGGATATGGATCCAATGTGCTTAAGCCATGAGAGATTATCAGATGTAAGCTCATCAAGCTTATCAGGGACAAGACCCAAGAAGCCTAATTTGGAATTCACCTTGGGGGTACTGCCACATTGATATATATATAAAAAAAAAAAAAGTGGAGGAAAAATGGATTTATATATATAAGAAATTATTTTTTATATCTCTGTGTGTGTACTACTACTCATTTTGAAATGATTATGATCTCTGAAGAGGGAGGTAAACTTAGCTGGTGAACAGAATCTGATACCTTTAACCCCCAAAAGAGAGCTAGAAGGAAGGAGACAAGAAAATGACAGAAAAGCAAGAAAAGAAGAAATGGGGGACTGGGGGGCAATTAACCCCAAAAGAAAGCTTCTGATTCAGACCAACATATTATGTTACCAAGTAAATATGATCAATCTAATTGGTTTTGCATGTTTTGCAGTTTGAGACAGAGAGGAGGTGAAAAGGAGATGAGAGTGAGTGACCCTTTAACTATCTTTTGAAGTATGAAGTGATCCCTTGGTAATTGTAATGGAGCACTTTACACTCTATAAAAATATTTTTTTTAGCAAAGTGGTTTCTATTTAGCCTTTCTTTCTTTCTTTTTTTCATAATTCCTAGGCATTGTCACATGCTTTACACTTTGGGGTTGAAAGGAAAAACAATGAAGAATACTAAAAAGATTTGAAGAATATGAGCAATGAAATTTATATATAAAGGTATAATTATTACACGAAAATTATTTGGGTAGAATACAAAAAGAAAAGAGTGTTTCAAAAGTTAAAGGTTTGAATCCCCTTTCTAAAGAAACCATCCACCAAAGCTTATAAAAAGTTGCAGTCAAAAGCAAAAGGAAAAGAAATCAATTTTCAATTTCTTCTTTTATACCACATGATAGGAGTGATTACCCCTAAGATACTCTATCGGTATAACCACCGATATCCAAATCATTGGCTGACTAATCTGGATTGGATATTATAGAGGTTCATTATGGGGCGATCCTCCCAACCCAATTTGTTCTATTCACAACGTCAAAATTCGAACCATTGAACTTACTTAAAGAATCTAGTGCCTCATACTACTAGACCAGTTAATTGTTGGTATGTCTGAGATACTCTAAAAGCCGAAAAATATTAAAATCAACATGGTGTGAAGAACCCCACAGCTAGGGATGGACAGAAGTGCCGGAGGGCAGCCACACCCCCTAAAATATAAGTTCACCTATATTTTATATATTTTCTTTGTATTTCTTATTGATAATCTAATTTTGTATACCTAAAATAGTGTAATATCGCACCATCTACATTTCTAATATAACTTTATGATAGTTTGTACCCCTTATATGAAATCATGCGTCTGTCTACTTTAAGCACAGAAATCAAACAGAATGATTGAGAACAAAAATAGAAGCTGCAGATGTGATGAAGGATGGGAAGATTTTAATTAAGACAAGATATAGTCTTTATGTACGGAAATATTCCAACCAGAAACATTTGTTTTCTAGTCAGATGTTTCCTTCCACAAGCACAAAATTTTATGCCTTTGGCTTGCATGTATGTATGCATGCATGCTTTTTATTATCTAGGAGGCCTCTACAGTTTTCAATTTGTGAAGACTGCATTTGCACGGCTCATGTTTCTAATGTTAGCTAGCTTTATCAAGTTATGATTACCAGGTAGCAGATAAATGGGGGTCCAAATATTTGTTGTTTGGTCACCATCGTGGATCAATGACCCCGAATTCGGAACGTCGGAAAAGACTAAAGTACCCCTAATCATTCTTTATTTAGCTAATTCTGTGGTGAGGAATTAAGGGTTTTGCTTGTCTCTTTTTTCCTCTCTTTGGAAGAAAAAACAAAACTGGGACGCCCCCACACCTACTGGTCCACAGACGGATGCTAATAATCTTCAATCTCCTCCAAGATTTGGCCATCCCTAAAACTAGTAATGCCTTGTGCAATCACTTGAAAAACCATGGTGGAAAATTTAGGGGTAACATTTGTGGGATTTTGTCAAATTTTAGTGGTAAAGCTATCGGGTTAATTAGGGTTTATACTTTATTAGCAAATGCCTCAGCCTTTTGAGAGATATCCCATTATATAAAACTTTTTCTTTAGAAGTCATACGAGACAAGAATGGACCGAAAGAGCTAGAAGGGGCTCCTAAAAATTTAAAATTAATATATGATTTAGATTTTAAAAAAAATATTCCCTTACCCCTAAAATTTTATAAGTTCTGCGTCCCTGATACGATAGAAATGAAGAATTGATTAATCAAAAAAACCCTTGTGGGAAATGGAATTGATTAGGTGAAGATAAAGTGATTAGATGAAAAGCAGATAAAGGGTGTTAAAATCCATGAGAATAAAAGAAGGAATAACTTTTCCTTTATTTTGCTTTTATTTGCTTTGCTGAGCCCTTACACAAAGCCAAGTTTGGCTTAAAGCGTACAGGCCCCATTGACACACGTACCAGGCACGTATGTTATTGGGAATTGAAACGAGTGTTTGATGTAGATTATGTGTTCGATACGATTATATTTATTTTTATGAACCCATATACATATCAGAACGATTTTAATGGAGCAGACATATTAACAAATCAAATTAAATAGAGATATAATAGGACTTAGCTTTAACCAGACAACCCATAAGAATCAAATAAAGCTATGGCCAAAAAATCAAAGGCCAACCAAAAAGCTAGTATTAGGAATTTAATCAATTTTCAACCGTTCAACCTATACAACATCATTTCATACTGAATTTTACCAACAACGGTTTAAAGCGAAAGTCCTCCCACAAACTCAATCACTCTCAATTTACATTCTCTGAAATGTTACGATGACGACAACAACAACAATCAATATAATCAGAGAGGCAGAAGAATTCGTATATAAGGGTTTCGGCTTCAGGGTGTCTAGAAATAAAACATCGTACTTCAACGGTCACCACTTTGATTTGTAATATTTCTGGTTAACGATTAACAAGAACCACGACATATATGAACACTACCAACCGAATTAGAACTTGAATTGCATCTTTTAATTTAACTTAACTTAAAAGACATTTGCCTAATCATTGCTACTAATTTGTTAGTTAAAATTCATAATCAAACTTGAACTTGTTTTAGCAAGTAATCATTCTTACCAACCCTAACTAAAGTACTTGTTGGGAAACAATTTTGAAGAAATGATTTGTTTTGATCAAAGTAGGAAAAAAGAAAAGCAAAAAGGTTATTTTATTGTTGCATGGAGGCCTTCCAATACCTGCGTAGCATGGAATTTAGCTTTAACTTTTGCTTTTTGCATGGGAAAGTGAATCTTTCATTTCGTGGGGTGGGGGGGGGGATAATTTTACTTAAAAATAAAAGAAATTTGTCGGTCTTTCTTTTTCAAAATCACAAGGGACAATATATAAACCAGAGAAATGGACCCCCACCAGGCTCCAGTCACCCACTCAACGGAGGCGCGTGGAGGGTCGTGCAATGGCACGCGAAGTGGTATTAGAAATGGACAGGACAGAGTGAAACGAAGGAAGAGCCGCCTGTCTTAAGTTGGAACGTGATGATTGTGATGCTGCCACGTCGCCATTCTCATGGACTCTCCTCGCTGCATGGTAGCTTTTTAGCAATTATTGCCTTCATCATTACACCTCTCTCCCTCCCTTTTCAACCTTTTCTTTTAGACCTTTGGGTTTCTTTTTAGCTTAAATATCAAACAATTGTTCAAATTATATTTTTTATTTTAGATAGATGTTTAAAATATTTTTTAGGCTAAGTAGGTAACTAACGGTTTAACTGTTATAATTTTTTGTGTTTGGCCATTAACGGCCATTTAAAAAATATTCTTTAATCAATTAAAATATGACACGTGGTTTTGATTTTAATGTTTTGATTTTTTATTTCTTTTAACTTAATTTTTTTTAAAAATCCCTCTATTTCCTAAAATTTACAAAATAACCCCAAAATCCCTAGATCCCCAAATCTGGCCACTGTCGTTTTCGTTCTTCACGTTATCGGTGACGAAATAAAGCCTCATTTTCTTGCTGTAAGACTCGAATGTCGTTCGTCGGTCGATCGTTTTCTTTTCCTTTCACGAGTTTGACTTTATTACGACGATAGGCACGCCGTCCGTCAACTGTCGGCGATGAGAAGATAGAGAAATAATCGTGGGGTTCGGTGACGAAAGTGGTGGGCACACCGTCGATGATTGGCGGCAACAACGGCTGGAATCGAGATTTGGGACTTAAGAATTTAGGGATTTTGGAGATAATTTTGGGAATTTTTGAGAATTTTAGGATATTTTTGAAAATACTGAATTTAAAAATAATAATAAAATAAAATAAAACATGTCACGTTTCATGTTTTTATTGGCTAACGGAATTTTTTAATGGCTGTTAACGGTAAGACACCTAAATGGTAATTTTGAAAACGTTAGACACATATTGGGCCTAAAAATACTTTAGGGCACCTATCTAAAAAAAGTATAGTTTGGGCACTTATACAATGAGTATAGACACATAACAAGTTGGGTGATTAAGAAATTTCAGCATTAATATGCTGCTTGTATACAATGAATGCATTGTTTAGGCCCTAAAATCAGCAGAATTGGAATCTAATGCAAAAGACAAATGCTTGATATGTTATCTAAACTGTCCGATTAGGGTATGGCAACTCCTTTCTTACACAATTACGATGGGAATTGGCAACCTACCTACATACTTTAATTCCCAAACGTCATCTCAATCATTTCATATAATAAAGAAGCATTAACGTGTTTGATACACCAGAAAATTAAGGGTTACAACATATTTTTAATACTTAAAAACAATTATAATGTAGTATATATTTTAATGTACATATTTTTTAGATAAATTATTCGAATCTGAATATTTTAAGATAAATATAATTTTTTTTACTATAATTACTTGTTGGGTTCAAAAATTAAAAAAATTAAAAGTTAAAATTAGATTCATAAAATTCATTGGTATATGATCTAAAATTAAGTACCGACTAATTTATCAAATCAATGTAACTTTAAAAGGAAAGTAGAGTGTTAAAGAAATAAAATGAAAATTTCTACACTAGATGATAAGTAGATTCTTATCTACGAAAAATATTAGATTAGCCTGACTCACCACGTCATATATGGTCTCTTCTAATAAATTTTTACGCTTTTTTAAGGTAAATCTTCATATATTTCCTACGTATAACTAAAGAGTGGATGATTACTTGAAAATTACACTGAAATGGGTGAATGTTATTGGATAAACCATGTATGATGTGGTGAGTCGAGTCCATCTAATAATTTCTCCTTATCTACTTATCATTTTTCACGCTTTTTTATTATAGATTATCAGTAACCTTCTAATAAAATTATTTAAATAAATTTAAGAAATTCAAAATACACACAAATTTAAATTCTAATTAAAAAGCTTTCATTTGCAAGGGCATTGAATGATCAATGTTCTAAGAACCCCTAATCAATAATGTACAATTAATTAATTATCTTTATAGTAGGATATTAATTACTTATTTTTTATGGTCATAGCTGAATCAAGCTAGCTATGTAGCTTATTTTCAGTTGCCCCACTCAAAGAAAGAAAAGGTAGTTTCCTTCCGATTTAACAAACAAACCACTCTCTTGATTTGAGGTCATCAATATGTTACAAAAAAAATCTATACCATTGGTTTATAACAGTGTTTTAAATTCAAGCTTTAAATGAAAAATCAGCTTTTTAAATTATGTTTTTTAGTTTTTAAACTATTTTTTATTAAAATGGGTAGTTAAATTATTATTTATGGTTATTTTAAGTACCTAAATTATTTTCTTGTCAAAATAAATATCTAAACTGTGCTATTTTTTAGCTTTTAGTCCCTAAACTATCTTTTGATAAAAAAAAATTATGTGACACGTGAACATCTTATTGTAGAAATAGTTTTTTAACTTAGATAATTATTGGACTTAGATGACCAAAAATAATAATTTAGGTACTTATTTTGTCAAAAAAAATGGTTTAGTTTAGGTGATGGTTTTTCATATAAGCCTAAATTTAAACAATATTTTTATAACTACTAGTGTTTTGACCTAATGATCGATTGTAGAGATATATTATGAGGTAATCTTCCTAATACAATTTGTTTCATTTATAACGCCATGATTCAAACTCTTAATTTTACCTAAAGAATTTAGCATTTCGTTCTACTCGTAAATAACGGCAACATATTATTTAAGCCCTCCCTACTTCAATGGAATCAACTATAGCCAACGGGAGAGTACCACAGTATTAAAATTGTCAAATTGACCAAAGACATTCACCAATTGTTTTGGCCTACTAATGCATATAGGACAGTATATAAGCACTAACCAATGCCCTAAACGAAGAGTCCTATATATTGGACACAAGACTTTTAAATAATAATAATTACATATTTATTCACTCACCCATATTAAAAGAGAGGGTATGGACATTTCATAAATCTAGACTAGCCCCTTGTCACTTCATTATTAAATGACTTTTTTAAGCCTTGGAAATACATGAAAAGGAATTAAATAAATAAGAAATGATGTATCAAAATCAAATTGCTTATTTAGGAGGAAATGTACAAACAGAGAGAAGAGAGCAAATAAAGCAATGCAGCAGTGGAACAAGGAAACAACAATGGACACAGACCGAGGAGACTCAGACACCATCAGTAAAATGGGGAAGAGAGGCCGTACTGTGGGGCTTCTTAGTTCTCTCTCTCTCTCTCTCTCTCTTTGGTGTTTGGGGTTTTTAGGGCTCAGAGACTGAGTCAGACTCAGTCATCAGTGAATTCATTCATTCACTCATAAACCAAAGCCTGCAACTCACTGCGCACAGCACTGTCATATTGTGCACATAGATTCAGAAAAACACAGTCTACAGAATGTCAAAATAATAATTTTATCATCATTACACTATCATTCATTTCCTTCATTTGTTTTCAAACGTCTCAACATCAAGTTGGCTTGATGTCGACCACTGGGGAGGCTGCCAGCCATCGGATTCTTTTGAATAAGAAAGTGACCCTTCCCGGCCATTGACGTCGACGCCATATTTGACGCTCCTTGTTTTCATCTCTCTGCTGCTGCTGCCCTTAAAGAAAAATAAAGAAGGAAGCTTTTTTGGTTGAGTAGCTCGAGAACTTTTTGCATGAAAATGTGGGAGGGAGGGAGGGAGGGCTGGGCCTAGTGTTATGTTAAGTCATGTTGTCACAGCAGGATGCATGGTGTATTCATGCAATTTAACTCCCTTCCTCGCGTTTTGTACCAGTTGCTATTTACAACTAATTCATTATTATTATTTCCCACCTTTCTCATAACTATTATCGAACTTAACTAGTGGTTCCAGTAGAAAAGAGTAAGGTATTCTGTGTTTATCTTAAAAGACCCAAATTTAAGCACTTGTGTGTGCAATGTGTGTGTCTTATTAAAGATTAAAAAAGTATAAATAGATACTATCATATAATCACATCAGTATATATATATGTCGGGGGATTTTGTTTTAACTTTTCAGTCAATACATGTGGGTGAATAGTTTGGTTTAACTTTTCAGTCATTAATTAAGAAGACCTAACCTACGCATTACTTGCTTCTTTAAAACCCAACAAACAAAGTGTTTTGTTATGCCTGCTATCAATCTACTTCTATATTAGTGAAAACGTTTTTCAATTTGTCAAAACCTAATACTAGGCATGAAATAATTTATATCTCTACTTATTATTAAATGCTTAATTGAGATTGGTGTCACGACTCATATTTTAAAACCGCTTATTATTCTATGCAGTGACAACAAAAAAATATGGTCTACGAGCATGTCTAAGTTTATTTTAGAAACTAAAATCTAAAACTCAGCCCTTAAACTTTAAACTAAACTTATAAACCTTATTTTCTTTTTGCTCGACAAAGTGTATAAATTTTATAAGAGAAATCATATAAGCCATGATTACCATAAGCCTTAAATTAAACCCGTTTGTAGAGTATTTTTTTACCGCCAGCATATAAAATATTTTTTATTTAAAATAATAATTAAGATTATTTTAAGGGTATTCTATCTTTTTATGCATTTATATAATTTTAATATAAAACAACTAAAATTTATTATAAGAATATTTTTTCGTAAAATAATTTGTTTCATATATTCTGAGTGTGACATAGTCTAATATTGATAAAAATGCAGGTAACTTTTTAAAGGGAAAACGTAACTTTAATGAATGGCCCCGTTACAAAACCCCAAAAAACAAGTCCTCATAATAATAAAATCTTTAAACATTTTTTATTAAAACATAATATTGTCTTGGGATTGACAATTTCTTACCGGAATTGCTCCTCGTTATTAAATAGTGTCAAAACTCAAATTAATGAGTACAAAATTATTGACTTGTTTTGTAATACGGTTATACGTACAATGCAAAAGCATATAGGTCCAGCAACAACTTTATGTGTTGGATTTTTCAAGCATTAAATAACTTTGACTTCTCCTTTGGATGCCATTGCTAATGCTCTCCAACCCTACCTAGACAAAATGGTTAGATTTTATCTTTGCTTTTCTATTCCACAGAAATCCAGACGCCAGTCTAAACATTTTGGTGAACCCTATTCCTCTGTGTTGTATGCCCATCCTCAACTTATTTATTCAATTCAATCACTCAAATCTAAAAAAGTTTATATTTTCAATAGAGCACCAACAACAAATTTGAGAATTATTTGTTTGGATTAAATACCGGTATCATGCTTATTGACCGATTAATTTGGATAAGATTTTGCAGATCTTATTATGAGGGCGACCCTCATAACCCAGTTTTTTCCATTCACAACGCTAGAATTCGAACACCTGACTTTGCTTAAGGACCTAATGTATAGGGATGGTCATGAGTCGAGTTTTTGGTCGACACGCACCGACCCGAAAATTTAACGACTCCACCCGAACCCGACCCGAATTTTAGAGTAAAAACCCGAACCGACATAAATAGAAAACTTTTTAATAATCATATATTAGCCATGTGTGATTAAAATTAGTAGATATGTAAATGAATTTGGACAGTCGTAATCTCTGACATCCTAATTCTCATTCACTTGAGAGTTGAAATTCTCGTAACAAGACCACGGATAATAAGGCGAGAATCTCGCGAGACCTAACGGAAAATTCTTCTTTCTTTCGTCTTCCTCTTCATTACAGAACCAAACAGAAGGCATGCAAGAATGAAATAATAAACAATATTCATGGATATAAGCAATTAAAATTAAAAAAAAAGTAATTATTTTTTAATATTGATTCACACGTGTCAAAAAAGTGGACCCACACGGCTTAAGTGAGACGATGTGGTCAAAGACATACGGTCACTGTCGGGACCAATAGGAAGAAGAGAGAAGGGGAAAAGGGCGCGAGAATTAAGGCAAAAGAAATCATTTTGCAATCCATTGCTTTATGATTGATGCCTCGCTGACAGAGCTGTCAGCGTAGCAGCTGCTGCAACAAAGTGAAAAAGAAAAATTAAAGAAAAAACAGAAAACAGAAGGCTCGGGCAGCGGCAGCGTTTGAGAGAGAGGCTCTGTCGATTCGTTGGACTAGCATTGTAAGAACGGGCAACGTGATGGCGACCACACGGGCCTCGCTCAGTCCTGCCTTCATCTGCCCGGCACTTAATATGGGCTCTAATGTACCAACAAACTAAAAATGGAATAATTACAATTTACAACGCCAACAACATTCTAATCTTTCTTACCATCAAAACCCTTTCTTTCTACCCATGTCTCTTGTGTGTAGTAACATGGACTTGGATGTCTTTTAGTGGATTTTTATCCTATATACTAGAGGTAAAATTTTCTTCTATAAATGTCTAGTTTTTATGGTTTGATTTTTAGTGAATGTGGTTAGATTTTAAAGTTTGAGAATATATTTTAGGCTTATATCACAAATTCACAAATAAGTACTTTAAGTATATTAACTTTTTTATTCAGGTATTTAAAGTGTTTTTTGGTCAAAATAAGCATCTAAAGTATATTTTTTTGTCAAAATAGGTACCTAAAGTATATTTTTTGTCAAAATATATATCTAATGTAGTTTTTAATCAATGACATGTCAGCTTTTAAGAGCCTAAATAAAAAACTATATATACTTTAGGTACCTATTTTGAACAAAAAATATTTTAGGTACTTATTTTAACCAAAAAGTATACTTTAGGTACTTATTTTGACCAAGAAATACTTTAGATACCTAAATGAAAAGTTGGTATACTTTAGGTACTTAATTGTAATATAAGCATATATTTTATGGTTTAAAGTGTAGAGTTTAGGGGTTAGAGCTTAGAGCCCATAAAAGGGATACATGACAGCTTTATAAGCCTGCTTGTAGAAAAACTTTTCGCTGGCGATGAATCAAATAATTACCCATCTTCAGTATGGTTTGAGTTTCGAGTTTTATGGATGAAAATAGGGGTGAAGGCAAAAAAAATGTATTTTTGGGGTTAAAATTATTGTATTGAATTGTACTTTTACAATTTCTAAAATGACTAACAAATAAAATAAACCAGTTTGTGCTCTCTCTGCAACTGCATGGGAAAAAGCCCCTTGAGAGACTTTGTCTTCTCCGGTCCTATTCAACTCCGAATATAGATTCATGTAAACAAGACAAATCTTTCATGTGATGGGGTCCCATATTAGTTATGTGCATTAAACTCTTAATTAAGGCTGCTTTGATTTGTTCATGTATATCTTCCCAAGCTTCTTTGAGTCTATAATTTTATATCTGACACCAAAAGAATATTCCAATGGGAAAAAATATTATTATCAAACATGACAGTGGACCGGTGATATATACACACTCATAGGCCAAAGTCAAAAAGCATATGAAAAGAACAGTATTATGTTGTATTGTTTTTGGAATTGCGTTGATGATATATGCCATATTCTAACAACATTTTCGTATGATAAATACAGAAATGTCCACGTCGCACACTTAACTTTGATGAGTGAGTCTTCCAGCGAGAATTTTCTGCATACACAAGTCTTCGAACTCGAAACATATTTAAGTGATATCAAGTTGCTTGCCACTTGGACCAACCCGTTGGGGTTATTTTATGATTTTGATTCTTCTTATCGTTGATATTTATTGTGTAGGATAATGTTTGCCATGCATGCATATGAAGCATGTAAATAAATAGTAGCTGATATTTGCCAGTCTTCTTCTGCGGTTTACTCTGAACCATCAGAGGTACTTCTAAGATTCTCTTGTCCAAAAACAATCTTTGGAAACTAAACCCAATTGAAGTCTTGGAACAAGGCCATAAACATCCAAGACATGTCTGGGTTGAAAACTAAGCCCAATTAAAGTAGGCCGAGCCGAGTTCAATATGTTGGATTTAGCCCATTAGTTGAACGAAGGAGTGTCTGAATTCTTATCCATTCTGTCTCTCTCCATTTTGTTACCCAGAGGAGCAGATGAAGTAAGCAATGGCTGGTGCAATTGCGCGCTCCAGTGCCGTGCTTTGTTTGTCATGGCAGAATCCGATCAGAACCCTTCGTTTCTCTTCAAAAACACAATCTTTTCACTTCTCGAAACCCAAAGTTTCGGCCTTTCAATGGAACTCTGTGAGAGTGAGGCCCCTCATCAGTCCCTGCAGCTGTTTCTCCTCCAACACTACCCATTACGAGGTAAAGAGGAAAAATAAATACTTTTTTTTTTGTTTCTCTGCATGTTTCAATGTATGGCTCTTTCTTTCTTGTTTTCCTGATAGCTCGATGCACTATGCCTATTAGTTTAATTAAGCTTGAAGCCTTGAATCTAATAGCTGCAATTTGGGTCACTAGAAAAACATATTCTTTTTTGAATTAATGAATTTGAGAATGTTTGCCTTTGATTTCCTGTCATTTTTCCATGGAACATGTTGCAGTTCTCTGATGGGTCTTCTGAAGTGGAATTAAGGTTGCAGCTCGGCGGCCAAGTTGATGTAAGTGCCAAAGATATACTTGTGGATGCAGATGGTACTTCTTTAACTGTTAAAGTACGGCATGCCGGGTACTTCGCCACACTTATTGATACGAATAGTCTGTTTGAGAAAATCAAGCCTGCTGAAACAATATGGTTAGTGGTACCGAGTATGAATGAATTTTATTAGTTATAAGGTCATTGCACATTTAGATTTATTGTCTTGTCTTAAACAGGTATATAGATGATGATCAGCTTGTTATTAGCTTAAAGAAGCAGGATCCGGATCTGAAATGGCCGGATATTACGGAATCGTGGGAGTCATTGTCAGCTGGTTCTATGCAACTCCTTAAAGGAACATCAATCTACATTGTTGGGGATTCCACTGAAATTAACCAAAAAGTGGCTCGAGAACTCGCTGTTGCTCTTGGGTATTTGCTCTGCTTTCCGCCTGTCCTGCTACATATCTGTTACGTATTCTTTATAAGTGGACTTTGTTCATTTCATGTGTTGTTAAAGTGAACCTTCATCCTTTTCTTGCATGTCATCCTAATTTCAGCTGATGAAAAGGAAAACAGTCCTTAAGTTCATAACCTCCAGTGACATAGTAATTCTCTAGGTTAAGTTATTAAAACCAATAATTGTATCTTGATTTATGTGATTTCAGGTACACACCACTTGTTACGAAAGATTTGTTAGAAACTTTCACCAAGCAAACTGTTGATTCATGTGAGTACATCTTTTCACTAAACGTTCGTGGATACATACATTATACATGTTCATGGATATGGGACATGTCTTTGTCTTTATGTGTTTGTTTGTAGACTAAAAGTTGATATATCTTACTTCAATAAGCACCACGAGCCAATAACTATTCCACTCATATCTACATCTATATCTCCATGTATCTATCTCTGGGTTGAATGTAGTAAATGTACCATTAAATCACCAATGATACAGGTGGTTGCCATTCTTAGGCTTGTCTTGTACTTCAGAGTGAATTCTTGAAAACCTTTTTCCGCAACTGACTACTCCGTAGTTCATATGCAATCATGTTAACCACCATTCATTATATGTATCTTTGCTCTCCTTTGTAAGTTATACTTAACAAGGAAAAAAAGGTGATTTATCGTCATCTGCCTGCGTCATATCTTCTTGATGTTAAATGACTTCAAGACCCAGTTTTCTTCGAACTCAGGTTGCTATCTCTTAAGCAGCTTGCATCTATTATTGCAGGGCTGCTTGCTGAAGGCTCTGACTCTGTGGCTGAAGCAGAAAGTGCAATATTGGAAAGTTTAAGTAGGTAAGGAGTATGTCTTCATTTCCTTTTTTTTGGTTGGTCATTAAGTACCTATAAAAAGGCATCACTTTCGCTTGTTCTGGCAGTCATGTCCGGGCTGTCATTGCGACCTTAGGAGGGTGCCATGGGGCTGCTAGAAGGACTGATAAATGGAGGCATCTTTATTCAGGGTTTAGCATTTGGTTGTCACAGACTGAAGCTTTAGGTAATCTTGCATTTTCCTTTTCAATTTAGTCATCTAGTCGTCAAACAATTTAGGGACCAATTGATTTGCAGATGGTTACCTAGCAAGTCAACTGAGTTTTTTTTACTAAACTATCTTGTTAAGCTTTGGGTACTTTAGAGTACATACCATGTATCTCATTTTAGCCCGGTGAAGTAGTTTTCCGTAATTAGGCCCCTAGTACGTGTGGTACCTTGGGGATGCACCGTGGGTTTGGAATATGAATGAAATCAAGGAAGATGACAAGTAGCGAGTAGAATGATTTTGTATGACTCGTGAAGTCTTGATGCAGATGAAGATTCGGCAAAGGAGGAAGCGAGAAGGCACATTGAAGATGGTAGTGTTGGATACTCTAATGCCGATGTGGTTGTGAAGCTTCAGGGATGGGATACTGACCATGCCAAAAGCGTAGCTCAGGCATCCTTAAGTGCCCTCAAACGGTTAATCCTATCGGACAAGAAACTTCCAGGTAACATATCCATCCATCAAATGATAGTTGCTACATGTATGTGCATCAGAAATATGATAAAAAAAACCCATTTTTTTTACTTAATTTTTTGAATTGAATTGAAGGTAAGAAGAGCCTTTATATAAGGTTAGGATGTCGTGGGGATTGGCCAAACATCAAGCCACCGGGATGGGATCCATCAACTGCTACTGATGTACCACCACCTGCTACATTGCCCAATTGATTATTTATTACACATCAATATAGTTACTAGTTAGTAACTTCACGGTTTCATTTCCTTCACTTTTTCTTGCTCAATTTATCTAGAGCTTCCTTTGACTTTTTCTTAGTCAATTTTTCTTTGTCACACCCTCTGAAAATAATTTCGAACTTCCATATAGTTTATATACTTTCTTAATATTTTCTAGTATTTTCTATATCTAAATTCACACTTAAAATTTTGTAATTCCACATTTCTAGATTTTCAATACAACTCCCTAACAGTAACAGATCGCAACCGGCAACCTTCTCCATGGTTTATTGCATACGCATGGGCTGCAAGCAAGTGCACTTTCCTGGTTCTTGGCCACCAGTCAACGGAGTCAATCAAATTGATTGAGTCGATCTAGACGATGTTGGGCCAAGTTTCAAAAAATTTCGATCACTTCAAGGTGAAGACATTTTGGATCAGGCCATTATGGGTTCAGATTCAAAAAAGTACTTTCAGACAATACATATGCTATAAACCGTGGATTTAGATCATACGTATAGATCAAATTGATTTCAAGTCTGTCCAGATCATGTCGGATCAAAATTTAAAAATTTTGGATCATTTTGGCTCGAGGCACCTTAGCCCTTTGGATTCATCATCTCAGTTCAGGTCAATTTCAGGCCATTATGGGTTCAAGTACTTCCAAGTTAAGTACTTCAGGTTCAAGTCATTTCCGGGTTCACTTTCAAAGTAAATTGACCGGGCTTGTTTTAAAGTAGTAGAATTCACAACGTCGAGAATTCTGAGCCACCTCAATTTCCATCTATATTATCACACCTCTGCTGCAAAAAGTGAACAGTTCTCCTTGGTAGACCGGAAGATTTTGTCTCAAGTTCAAGGTAACAATTATTTATATTATATGAATACCGAAAGCGAAAAAAAAAAAAACTACGATAGGGGGCCTAAGCCGCCACTTAAGCATGAAAAAATAAGTCTTCAGGTTTAGTTTTATGCAAAGCCAAATCCTCACTGCTAGAGACCTAGCAATTACACCATTAGAGCAAAAGGCAAATCTAAGCACCATATTACCTTCAATCATATCAAGTCGACACATTATGTAACAATCGCCGAAATTGAATAACTCCAAGATCACCAAACTCAAAGGCTGCCAGGACCCTTCATGTTCTGCCTTGCCACCGCCTCCAAAGTTTGCCTGTTTGGTACCTGCAAATCGCCATAAAACTTCATTAGTTTGACTCTACATCAAAATCAACCTATCGTATTGCTATTTCATTCTTGATCTAATAAATTATTCCGTTAAGTTTAAACCATACCTTGGATTGCAGAGCTGTTATTGTTGATCTCAACAAACTATCTCCAACTATCAGTCTCAACTTCTTGACAAAATCATCACGAGTTACCTTCTTTTCCTAATAAAGCGTCCAAAAAATTAACAATGCAAAAGAATATGAACATAATCTTAAAACATATGAAACTAACAATGAAACATATTATTCAACATACCCTGAATAGCTCATAATGTTTAGTAACTTTTTCCATATCAGTACGAGGAATTTTGTTCGAGATAGCAGCGAACAACATTGGGAAAGGCATCCAAGGGGATTTAGGAGTCTTTGAAGTGCTTGAACCCAAGCTAGTATCATTTTCTTGCGACCCGCCTGATTCTGAATTTTGGCGATTAATACTCACCTAAGGACAAAATAATATTGCAGGGAACACAAGTTAACCTCAATATATATAGTATTCTCAAAACCCACGTATTCAACCTGCAACTATCATTAGCACAGGTGGTTTGAGTTGCTGTATGAGAAAACACAGTACAAGGACAGCCTCATGATGCACAGACCAAAAAATTAATTGGCTTCAAGAGACTGCTTGCCGACCAAATCACTGGGAGCACAGTACAGCTAAATTACTAACCAATTCCCCAGCAGAGGACAACACTGGTAAACGACTCTGAAGTCCATGCGCAAATGCAGTGACGCCTGAAACAGCATGATTAGTCTCACTTCCAATCAAATGCCCTGTGGGAACAACATAAACCTCAAGAGCTAAAGAACTTGAAACATTTCAGAAAAGGAAACATATGATAGCCATACAGAATTTGCAGAAGACACTGCCAACTAATGACCAGTAGTTGGAGTGATCTGTGATCTCTGGAATGAAAAGCTAAAAGCCCCACCAAGAGGAACCATCAAAATTTAATCGCCATGTTCCACGAGTTGTGTAGAGTTCCCAATTTGATGTTAGATGAAATAAAGGAAGAAAGAATATATTCATCAAAGAAACAGCATTCTAAAGGAGAAATATATCACCTTCAGCGTTGGAGAGTTTGAAACTAACAACAAACTCTGGATAAATGTGGGTGCTGATATTCATGTTCCAGATAATATAGTACTTTGGATGCCGAAGATCATCCACTCCACTATCAACATTCTCATTGCTAGGAAAACGTTGTCCACTTCCAGGGCGTAGAAGCTCCATCTTTCCCATTATTACACGGCATAATATCATGTACTTTATTCCATTTTCGTCAACATCACAATAGTTTGCGCTGCACAGATAAAAGATAAACTTCAATCCACAACATCACCGGGATATGAAAAATGAGCTTGAAAGTAACATATGAGATAATAAAGTAAAGTGGCAAACATTCATCTGGTTGTGAATCTAAAGCAAGTGGGCAGGTTAGCACCTAAAATGTTAGATCAAAGATAAAAAAAAAACAGCATAACTCTCTTCGTAGCAGCAAGATGTACAAGTTCAGAATGAACTTCAACATAGCATTTTCTCTCAATTTCAGTAAAGCAGAATCTGTGAAACCATAAATGTGGAATATGATATTGCTACTTTCAGGGTACTTAAAACAAAAAGTAGAAGAACAAGACATCAAGGAAACAGTTCAAAAGTTTTGAATTGAATCACAACCATTAGTCGTTAAAAGAATAATAATAGAAGCCTTTCAGAGATTTCTTCTAAGAAAAATAAAACAATAGAAAACTTGTATATTCATAGCAGAAAAATAAAAATTAAAAAGACCTCCAACCTAATATTAGTAAATTCTGATGCAGCAAGATGAAGACCAGCGCCATATATCAGGGGAACTGTGGAAAGACCACAATCTACAATCCCGTGCATCCTAATGCTAGACAATGCTGCCTTAGAGCAAGCAAGCCAGGCATATTTAACATTTGCATTCCCCCGGTACTTCTTCATAATCTCTATCTGCTTCTGGAAGCGCTCCAACCTATACTGCGATGAAGCACTGGAGCAGGGTTTTACATCAATAATATCCACACCACCGGATGGGCTCATACCCGTAAGAAACATCTTTTCAACATTTGAAGAATCCAACTGTTCGTTCAACTTTATATCTGCAGACTCCTTTTCAGGGACCAAGCTTAACCTCGCCTGTTGAATATCCTCAACAATTTTGCTGTGTTTTGCATCAGCATCCCTGTTGCAATTATCCTCAACTTCTACAGCACAATCGGATTCAGATTTCTGAGCAATTTGAACATTTCTAACAAAAGAACTTGATTCACCACTACATTCCTTCAACTTTGATTGATCAACACCATTAATGTCAATAGCAAGATGTAGCTTGATCTCAGGGGAGGCATACGATCCAGTGAACATGGATTCATGATCATTCTCATGTTCATGTCCACAGCAATGATACAGCTCATCCTCTACAGCAAAAGTCCCCGGGAAGAAACAGCCATCTGCCTCATCAATCCAGGCAATTGGTTGTTTCAAGCCAGTGTTCCGATCCAATTGGAACATGTGCAAGAAATCTAGCACAAAAGATTGGCCATCTTTCTCCAACTCAATAAATGGCTTCTTTGTGTGGAGATCTTTCCTGATTGAAGCAATGAGATCCTGGGGAAAATCAGTCCATTCACCTTTCTCAAAGAACATTATGCGCTTTGGTATGCCTGTTTTCTTAAAATTTGAATAGCAAAGCAGCAAAGATCTTTTCAAATGATTACCACATCTAACAACTTTGCCTTTCTGATCCTCTAATCTCCTCAGCTTGCCGTGTTTCTCGGATGGTAAACTCAAGCAGGGCAATTGTGTTAATATCCCATGCGAAGCACCAGGTAAATATGTTGTATGCTGCGCAGCCCGTTTCCTCTTTCTGCTGTGCAGAAACCCAGGCTTACTATCCAATACCATGGCGTTCTGTGCTTCCATTTCTACCTAGATCAATCCCTATCAAGCTTAAAACCAAAACTTCTAGAGTAAAAACAACTACAAAGGCTAATCCTCTACCAAACCAAAAGATATTGTCTCCTAAAAGTTGTTATGCAAATCCTGAAAAGAAAAGAAAATAAAGGTAAGGACATTAAATGACATGAATATCAACTCGCAACAAATTTCAGACTGTGCACAAGCAATTCATCAAACACAGCGGCTGAAAGCATATCAAACAGACCTCGTTTGAATCAGCATACGACAATAGGAAAATACCTAAAACTGCAGTTAGCGCTGAAGCTGTACATATCCATGTCGCACACGTTCATTGTGTACATGTTCCTCTTCATTTGTTTTACTTTACAAGCAATTCAAATCTAGTCTACAGCATTAAGAAGCCCTGCCTCCTATTGCATCAAAGAAGAGCACCTAAGAATATATTAGCAGAGAATTTGATAAATTATGGCTTAACAATTATTTAATCTCTTTCATTTCCTTCTTTTTGAGAAATATGATTTACAGATCGAACATCAAGGTGATCTAAAATAAATTATAAACTATTACTCGGTCAGAGTTGGTAATAATATCACTGATTACATAAAACTTTTAACAGAAACAGCGTTGCCTTAAAAATGAGCGTTTTTTTCTAGAAAATATGAATTTCTAAATAAAAAAACTCAGTTGACCTCAAAAACGCAAAACTAAAACAAACAAAAATATCTCAGAAATTTAAATCCTTGCCTGATTCTGGTAAAGAACATTGAGCAGAAAAATAATGAAATCAAAAACAGAAAATAAAAATTTAGGATATCTTAATTTCTCGCAAAAACTGCAAAATAAAAAAAATAAAATGGAAATCCTAGAGCATATTTTTTTCAAAACAACATGCTAGAATATCTTTATTGATCCCTAAAAAAAGCCGATATTCACATAAATGAACCATAAAGTCGTTCAACAAAATCAATTCAACAAGCTGCAGATCTCAAGATCTGGCCTGATCTATAACGAACCTAAACTCAAGAACCAAATCCAGCAAAAAGGAAAAAAATAACCCTGAACTAAAAGAAAATGAAAGATATTACCTGCGACAATATACATTAAGAGATGTTTTTTTTAATCTTTTTTTTATTTCTATCACTTTTTTGTTCTTTTGAGAAGGCGGAGGGGAGAAGGGGGTGGACGAAGAGAGAAAAAATCAGAAAACCCTAACTGGGCCGTTATAGAAACGAAGTCTTTCTCTTATATGGTTCAGAGTTGACGGAGTATTCAGAGTCGGCAGTCTTTGTACCTCTCTGCTCTCATTTTTCTCATCATCTTTTCCGTGAATTCTTTTTACCCTTTTGCCCTTCCACCTCCATTTCTTGGACGAGAAGCAAGGGGGGAACTGATAAAGTTTCCAGCTGTCATACAATGTTCTGCCACCGTGTCGGTTTTGATTGGAACCGTGTTTTTAGTTGATTACGTAAATGCGTTTTGATGACTTTGACCTTTTTGTAGATAAGGGCCATTTTCGGTATTAAATGACCATTCAATTTTAAAAGTGGTTGTCGCGACTTGCGAGGGGTTATTTTTGGGAATCAGAAATCTTTAGACTCAGTTCGATAGAGCTGGCAAAACCTAAGTTTACGGTAAAGAAACAGAGTTAGAAAAGCTGGTAATTTTACTTTTTTTTTTAAACGGGTGTTTGAAACTAATACCCTGATTTTTGTTCCGTTTAAGTGAAAAAATTAATTTAAGAAGTCAAAAATAATTAAAAATAGATAATTTTTTAGTGTTAAAATTTTAGTTTGTCTAAAATAATAATAAACAAGTAGCTTTTAAGTGTATTAAAATTTATCAACTATTATAAAATAATTCTTAAATGTATTAAAATGTATTACTCTTATAATATTTATTATTTTTTTAATAATTCGATAGATGTAATGATTATTTTTTAAATTTAATAATTATGTTAGTAACTTTTAGAAAACTAATAGTTTAAATATTATTCGTGTATTTTACTCAGTTTTAGCGTTGAAAATGATAAAAATAATTGAGGGTGGGCCCAATTGAGAAGAAGATAAACACGGTGAGGTTCGTGGCAATCTCCTAAACTTTTGATAAGTGAAGATGCATGTATGGACACTGCAGTCCAAAGCACGGAGGCTTTCGGCGTGTCCCTTCAAATTTTGTGGGCCCTTTCTTAATTATTTCATTACTTTATTTATTTTTAATATAATACTAAAAAATATCCTTAATGTTTAATTAAATTATTAAAATAGTCTTTTCATAAATAAAAATTATTAGTTAACTAACAATAAATAATTTAAAATAATTTTGTAAAATGATACGTTAGAAAAAATATATATTTTATACAAGTTTTTTAAATTATTTTTGACTAATATATCATTCTGTAAAGTCAATATATTTGTTTATATAACATTGTTATCACGGCGTACATTACTATATAAATTTGTCATGTCATTTTAAGTCATTTATCGTTAATTGACTAATAATTATCGTCTGTATAAAAATTATTTTAACTTAAAATAAAACTTTAAAGATTAAATAAACGTTAAAAATATTTTTTTAACATTATAACTCTATTTTTCTCTTAATACTAAAGTCCCCAAAAAGCATTAGTACCAATGAGAAGCTTCGTCCACCTCCTACACTACACACAAATGTGTTCGTATTGTCGTATATATCATCGAGTGCCGCCTTGAGAAGGGTTGTCCGCATTATACCTTTACTCATCGCTACTGTTTTGGTTTTAAATTCACCATTTTATTTTAACCGAAATATTATGGTTTATTTTTAGTTAATTTTTTAAATTATAATTATTTTAATAGTTTAAATCATTAAGTTTTATTAAAAATCGTATTTTATAAATCGTGAAATTGTTTATAATATTTTTCTCAATTTTCAATCAAAAATACTTTTAAATAATAAAAGTTGAAGTTGAAAAATAATTCATCATCAACCGTTAATATACGACAATTTTAATGAGACGGTAGAATATTAAATAGTCCCAATTGAGTTTCAGTTAAATTTTGGGTCTACTTGAATGTTTTTTTCCGTTTTGATTAATATTGTTTTTTAACTATGCATATTGACCCGTATCAATTTATACAATATTTTAATATTTTTAATTTTTTGTTTAATTATTAGTATTTAATTTATTGGTCGATTAATTCGGATCAAATTTTGTATATGTCCAATATAGGAACGACTCTCACAACCTAATTTTTTCCCATTCACAACGCTGAAATTTTGAACCTCTGATCTTGCTTAAAGGATATTATCTTATCTCTAGATCAATTATTTTTGGTACATATTTTTGTCTTTAACTATCTTTTAATGGTTAATATTTATAAATAAAATATGCCATTAAATTATTATTTATTGTAAATAAAAAGGATTAAAAATCTATCGAAAATATAAAGAATCAAGACGAAACTTAAAATAAAAATAAAATTGATTTTTAATAGTTTTGTTTAATAGTTAAATAAAATTTCAAACTTTTAAAAAATCAACTAACCATTTTTACAACATTAACATTATCATTCACACGTGACATACAAGCACAAAAAAAATTAAATATGAATTTTGTTAGTCAACAAGCTTTGCTTGGTACGAAGGATATAAAAAATGAAAGATCTGTTATTCAAGGTAAAATAAATTCATTTTTACCATATTGTTATTTATATGTGATTTGTTATATGTATTATTACTCTAAAGTCAGGATCGATCTTGAGGGTGGTCAAGAAGGATGTCCGTCCAGTGTTCACTACCCATAATTTTTAAATTATATAAGTAAATTTTTAAAAATTATTTATTTATTAATAGAATCCACCTTTTTTAATTAAATATAAAGAAAAGTTAAAATTTATTTAGTCTAATTAAGATTAAAGGGTCTTAGGGATATAATTAAGGTTTTTAATTATATAAATAAAAATTAAAGGGTCTCAGGGCCATAATTGAGATTTTAATGATAGTTTAATTTTTTTTAATATTTATTATTAGAAGTTCA
This sequence comes from Hibiscus mutabilis, assembly GCA_019671005.1. Taxonomy (NCBI): domain Eukaryota; kingdom Viridiplantae; phylum Streptophyta; class Magnoliopsida; order Malvales; family Malvaceae; genus Hibiscus; species Hibiscus mutabilis. The sequence continues at coordinate 33,538,215 of CM033749.1, forward strand.
AAAATTTTCAATACTTATTATTTGGGGCATTTTTTCAATACTTATTATTTTGGGCGAGGCTTATATTTTTCGATATTTGTTATTAAAGATTTACTTTTAAATTTTTTTTTTTAATATTCGTTATCAGTGGTATACTCTGACCGTGCATGAAGACAAAGTAAATTATTTAAAATAATAAGATTGATTTTTATTGATCTTCTAGTAAAGAGAGAATGATTTTCATGACTTTTAACCATGAAAACAAAGGGAAGGGTCGCATTAATCGGAGTGACTTATTGAGTAAGGTGAATACGTAACTATCGGAAGAAACGTTCAAACAAACTATGTGTACATTAAAGGTTTGGCGGCACTGCTACGTGCTATATTCATAAAAATCAACTATAGTTAATGATTTTTAATTTTATCTGGTTGGGTGGGAATGTATGGACGACGTGATATCTTGAACTTGTCGGCCAAGCATTCCACACAATATTCCACGCAACATTAATTTCTCTATTTCAAAATTAATATAATCGGTTGGTCCAAATTCTTATATTCTGTGCAAATTGATATGCCTTTTTATATTCACATGATGCTTCTTGCTTACTACATGCTACTTTTTAGTATGGGTCAATTGAGGACGTTATTATTGTAGAATTCAATGCAGGGAGTGTGATCTCTTTGTAGTTTTCAATTAAAAAAAAATAATTGAATTTAGTTCGATTAGTATTATCATCGGTACAATGTATAGAAGGACGTGAGATCGAATATGCTCAAACGTTTAAAAAAATTATTTATAGGTAATAAGAGATATAAGTAGCATAGATATTATATTAATTGTATGTAATAAAATAAAAGGCTGCTAGAGACAAATTTACTTTGTATGCGGGAGGGGCTCTAGCCCCCAACCCCAACTCACATTTTATTTTTCTCTTAATTTTTATAATAAATTTTAAAAGTGTATGGAACAACACATTTTATTTTTCTCTTAATTTTTATAATAAATTTTAAAAGTGTATGGAACAACTGTGAGTTGCCCCCACACTTTTTATGTAAATTATACTTTGCCCCCCTCAATTTGAGATCTTGGCTTTTAGTCCTTGACTGCAATTTACTAATTGGTTGAGTGGTTAAAAATATCATGTTGATTCATCTTGTATAGGTTAGAATTCTCACATTTACCTTAAGAATGTAAATATCTATACTTTATGGAAAAAACAAGAGACTTTGTTTTTTTTGCCTAATCGACATCGGCATCAATCGTAGTGCTGGTTGTCAACAGTCGGTGATTCATATTTCTTTTGTTTTTTCTATTTAGTTTTTTTTGTACATATTGGCGTGCTTTTTCTGTCTCTATGACATGTTTTTCTGTCTTTATGTCACGTTTATATGTTTACTGTTGTACCCATTTCTGTCCGGGTCCATAGACCCGAATCAAATACCCATGACCCAATACAACCCATTTACCTAACAATTAAATAAACCCATTAACCCTAATTACAACATTACCCAAACGCCCCTAAATAACCCTAATATTCAAAACAAAAAATACCTAGAAGCCTAATGTACTGCCAGCTGCCGCCGCCCTTGCTGCCCACTCTCCAAGCGCGTGGCCGCCACGTGCTCCACCATTAGCCACGCGCGCCGGCCACTGTCCTCCACCGCACAAAACCTGCAAAATCAAATCAAGTTGATTAGATTTTCTTTTATTTATGCATGAACCAAAATGGGTATAAAAACCCGTACGAATCAATTGTAAAAACTATTCGAATTTTATAAAAAAGGAGGAGGATTCGAATATAAAAAAAGAAGCTTCATCTTATCATTGTTCGAACAAAAGCATAACACAAAATCAAAAAAAGAGGGGGAAAATGAACTAAAAAAAGGTAAAAAAATACCTTGATATTTTTTGTTTCGCCTCAGATCTACGTAAATAGGGGCATTGGTTCGAGAATCTGACCCCAGATTTGAATTCGGGACGGCGAAAAGTGCAAGAAAGTTGCGACCTTTCAACTTTCGGCTGCCGGCGGCAGTGGAGGGAGCCGGTGACCGCTGGCAGAGAGCAAAACAGAACTCTCGCGTTTTTTTTTTAAATAATGTATCAAATGATTTGTTTTTTTCATTTTTTAACTTATATAGTCAGGGTAAATTAGGGGTAAATTACATACTAAGCCCTCCCGCATATTATTCTTTTTTAAAAATGGCTTGCCCATGGAATAACTACACTCTCAATCCCTGAACTTTTTAACATCTTTTTTATTTAATCACTTTCGTTTTCAATCTGATTTTAATGGGCAAATTACGCCATTAATCCCCCTACCATTTTTTTAAATAGGCATGCCGCATGGTATAATTCCTTGAAAGGTCACTGAAATATCTAAGCGTTTTGCGATTTCGTCCCCCTTTTTAGTTTTTTTTTTCTATTTTAGTCTTTTCCTTTTTCATTATTATATTTATATATCATTATTATTATATTATTAATTATTATTCTTATATTTACACATTATTATCATTATCATCACTATTATTATACGTATATTTCATTTTATGTATTCCGTATGTATATATATTATTATCTTATAATATATTATTATGTATATATTATAATATTTTTTGATAGTATGTTTTATAATTATTTTATTAATGTATATTAATGTAGTTACTATAATATGTATATTACATTATTTTATACTTAGTAGATTATAAAACATATATGTACATTACTATCATTATTATTTTCACCATATAATGTATATATATATTATACGTATTTCTTATTATTTTGGATATATAGATTTTTCTAAACTCGGTTCATTTAAATATTTTTTACTTTATTTCAGATATCGGCTAGGAAGTGACATCCTGACTCATTCAGGTGTCATCTTCCTCGGTCTCGTAAATAATGAAATGTTCTCCTTAGACCGTTTTTTTTTTCTCTTTTGTTTGGGATTAAAATTAAATTAAAAATCGAAATTTTTGTTTTCTTGCAATGACAACACTCAATTAACGCGGTACCAATTATGGGCGTTGTGAGGGTGCTAATCCTTCCCCACGCCTAACCGACTCCCGAACCCAAACATTTTGAATCTCTGATTACCTTTTAAAGGTGTCCGGCCTACCAAAGTGGCCGGTGGCGACTCCATTTTTTTCATTCACCACCCATTTTTCATATTTCCCATCCATTTTTCACCTATTTCCCCATTCGCCACCATTTTTCATTTTTAAAACATTTACGGTGTTCTGTTTGGAGCGTTATCCGGTCTCCGGGTGACGTCTCCTTTAACTTCGTAAGGAAAACATTTTTTTAAAAGATTCTATTTTGCGTAGAGGGTAAAACCCCTATTACGACATTTACTTTTACAGGTTTTTGGTGTTTGCATGGTGACCCTTACGATACTTGTTTCTGATTCGTGTTTGTCGATTGTCACATGAAATTTAATCCCCTTTTGGGCCGTTTGCCTATGTAATCTATAAAAGATCGTTATTTTTGAGAATATGCGTGAAAGATGGTTGTCGATTTTAGGGATTTTATCTAGTTTGTGTTTTGACAACTCTCTATGGACCATTTCTAAAATGGACCATAAAGATTTTCTTTGGTAGAAAGAGAAAGTATCTGATTTGACTGGTGCAATGTTTTTTTATTTACCATTTTCTTCATTACTTTTTTAACTCTTTAAAATCTCTATTAAATTATATTTTGTCATTTATTTTTATTTATTAATAAAAATGCTTGGTTAATGTGCTAAAAAAACCATCCGCCTAAAATATTGAATTTGGATTGATTCCAAGTTATACAGCTTCATTAGAAAAGCAAGGTACAAATGGGCCTTTGGCCCAATAAAACAAAGTTTAGAACAGTGTAGAAAATGACACAAAGCATGCAGAACTGTGGACTGAACTAAAATCGATTCAGGTCAATCGATTCAGATTAGAAAATACTTTTGAAAAATTAGGGTTATAATTTAGCGTTCGATTTTATTATAAAAAAATCAAGACGACAACAACCTCAAAAGAGTTTTGATGTCGATATTACAGAATTCAACAGTACAACAATTTTTATTTCGTTAGTAGGCATATGTATTGGTAGGATCCTATGATATTATTTTAGGTTGTAAACCCTATTTAATATTCTTTGCCTCGTGAATTGCTTTTGAAATATCAGAACAATAGTTTTATATAAATCTATTTAACATTTTATTTTACTTACACAATCATTTTGCTTTGAAATGTGTATGAAATATCACATGTTAAGATTAAAAGTTGTATACTTTATTTTATAGAATATATTTTAAAATATAAATCTAAATTTTAGATAATATTTTTTCATAGAATAAATAATTTTATTATATAAATTGTAACAACCTAGATTTTGAGTATGTAATTTGGGCCTTGGATCCTGATTTAAATAAATTAAAGTTCGGACAGACTTAAAAGAATTTGGAACTTGGAAATTCAATTTAAAAGAAATTGAGGACTAAAATGAACATGAGTTAAAGTGTTGGGTTTGGAGTAAATAAGGGAAGGGTTGGACTCTTTAATGAAGTATATTACTCAACAGTTATGAGATATTTTAGCTAGGATAAATTATAATGAGATGAGATTTTCCGTGCTAAATCTTAGCCACGGGTTTTTAAGGAAAATGTGTGATGGATATTTAATGAGATTTTAAAATTTAGAGAATACTAAGGGTGAGAATCGGGTGAGGAATAACCGAAAACCATGGGGATCTGAATCAACGAGGATGGAGAATAACCGAAATATGCACCCACAGGGATGGGGACGAGGTAAATTTCATTACCAAAGCTCAAATGGGGATGGGGATTGCCATATCCGAACCGCGGAGATAACCGAACCGTACCCGTATAAATAACCGTGGGGATCCCCAACAAATATCCACATGAATCTTTGATATTTTACAAAATTTATTAAAAAATATATACCTAGGAGTAAAATTAAAAGAACCAAAACCCATAAGGACTAAAAAAACAATATAGCCTTATTAAAAAAGAGAAGGCTTATTCTCTCACTAATTGCGCCATTTTATGTTTTAATTAAAAATAATCTAAATTATGGGTAAAATTTTGATACGCATGCCGTTTAAAATTAATTTTACACAAGTTTGTAATTTATACTATAAAATCCAAATCATAAATTCCTAACCCTATCCCAAAAAAACTAAATCCTAAACCTTAAACCATATATCATAAAATCTAAACACTAACATTAAATTCTAAACGTTAAACCTAAACCCTTAAACTTTAAACTCTAACCATTAAAACTAAAAGACACGTGTAAACTAAAGTTTACACGGCCTGTGCATCAAAGTTTTTTCTCCTAAATTAATGCCCTTTTCAATTATTGCGTTTGTTAAAGCCCTTTTCATGTCTTAAATTAAGCGTCTGACTAGCTATTTTCCTTTATCAGATTTGGGAAAGGGAGCAATTGTAGCAAAGGAAGCAATTCGTGAGGCCACTCATACTGGTTCTGATGGTGTTCTTGTTGATACAACAGATTGGATGCAAGTATATTCTTTGATTTTATTTGTTTATTAGTGAGTGATTTCTTTCATATTTTTATTGCTATTAGAAGTCGGGTTCTAAAAAATAAATGCTTCTAAATATGGTTTCATTATGTTTGCATTACATTTTTAATCAAAACTAGTTGCCATCAATACATAGTTTACTGTGGAATCAAAATGAACAAGCTAGAGGATATATGGTTAACCCATTCAAAAGAGGCTCATTTGGGATGTAGGGTTGTTAACTTCAACTGCAAAAACTAAAGAGTCGTATATGTTTTTCTCGGAGTATATGGAACGACGAATTGAATATATAAATTTGCAAACTGAAATTTTGTTTATTTTTTTGAACGGGGATTAACCGAAATCCGCGGAGATCTGTAAGGGATGAGTATGAGGATGAAAAAATCCTTGAAATATTTAATGAGATTCCCTGAAACTGTACCCCGTAAGTGTTAAGGATAAAATGAAGAATATAATACCGTCATAGCTCCGCTCGATTCCCACCTCTAGAGAAGAGTTATTAAATATGGGAAATGAGAGAAAAAGAGGTACAAGTCGTCATCCCCAAACGTGGAAAGGAACAAGAAAGAGAAAGATATGGAGTTTCAAACTTTAATCTCTATTTTTTTTATTTTTAATTAGATTTAGACTTCAAGTGTGAAATGTAAAGTTGTTTGTTTCGTTATTCTCTATAAGATGAGTAAAATCTTGAACACTATTAGTTGAGTTTTGAGTAAATCCTAACAATCATAGAATTCTAGAGTGAGAAAGCTTAAGATTTTTGTAGCAATGGTAAATTAAATATGATTGGAGTATGATATTTAGTACTTGAGTTGGGTTTATATAAATCCTAAAGTGCTTTTGGAGATCATTGAGAAAGAGAGCTTATTATAAATTTTAAGAGAGATTCAAGTTTAGTGGGTTAATTAAATTATTTAGTTACCTATATTATTCTTTTGGAAAGATAATAATCTGTTTTTATATTTGTTGGCTTAGTGAAAGAGTTGGAGAAATTTCTAACACCAAAGGAAAAGAGAAAAGTCTGTAGAAAGTTAGTCAATAATCGCAATTGAAGTGCTTATTGCCTTTCATAATAGTAATTACTTTGCATTAAGCATGATGTATTTGGGTGTTTGAGCATGTTGGCCTTCGGTTGATCTCTATGTTGTTTTGATGTTAAAAGGTCTAATTATGTTAATAAAATCCTAATAGACTTTAGGATGCATGTAACTATTTTTATGGGTCGAATTTGGAGGCCTTGAGTTGAATCTTGTAGCTTGAGAATTCATTTATAGGCTTCAGTATCGGTACACGGGAGGCCCGTATCGGCACTTCTTGTTAATTATGAAGAAGAATGATGAGTTGAGTGTAGCATACAGGTACGACTTCAACCAGTATCAGTACGCCACTCAGGCAGTATCGATACGAGTCGACTCGTATCGGTACTCGTAAAATTTGGCAAATTTCAATAATCAATCTTGATACGGTGATGACTATATCAGTATTCGAACCAATGTAAAAATTATAATTTTTACAGTAGCAAGAGAGAATCGTCAACAGTTGTTACCGACTTCATGGAAATTGTAGAACCGTTTTTTACAGTTTGAACTAAAATAAAAACAAGGCTTAACTACAAAATAAGTGTCAAAACTATGCCTCTTTTTTGCAATAGGTGCCTAAAGTTTTATTTTTGGCTGAAAATAAGTGCATGAAGTATTTTTTGGCTGAAATAGGTGCCTAAACTTTCATTTTTTGTTGAAATAGGTGCCCTAGTGGGTGCTAAAATTGACTTTAAAACAAGCCAAAAATGAAAGTTTAGACACTTATTTCAGCCAAAATAAAAGTTTAGGCACATATTTCAAACAAAAAAATACTTTAGACACTTATTACAAAAAAAGAAACATAGTTTGAGCACTTATTTTATAGTTTAGCCTAAAAACAACTACGTTTATAGGATTCAAATGGAATTTTCAAAATTGCGCCTTTAAGTGAAAACACATGGTTTAATGTTGAATCCAAAATGATAGATTTCAGAATTTGGTCCCTATAATTTTAATTTCCTTTTAACTAGGTTCTTGTAAGTTTAATTTTCTTTCAATTTGGGTCCTTATAACTTTACTACAGGGACATGGACCAAAATAAAAATTCTTAGAATGCAGTGAAATTACACATATCGAATCCATATGACTAATTATATATATTTTCTATAGAAAAATTGAATATTTATGTCCAACAGGTCATAAAGATCAAAGTTAAAGATTTAAAATTTTCACTAAAATAAAAAAATCTAAAATCGAAGTCCAAAAATAATGTTTTTCAAAATGAAAACTACGATAAGACGACTATGTCTCCTTATCAGCGTATTGATCACGAAAAATTACATTAATTAAAAAAATACTTCAATTAGACACGCTAACACAAAACTATACCCTTCCAAAAAGTTTGGACTCAACTTATCGTTAACAAATAAACTAATTTAAGTTATATTCCAAAAACAACGTTTTATGTAAAATTTTCAAACTTTTAATTTCATTCCTTTTAATTTCATATTCTTATATTTAGTTCAAATTATAGAAAATAAAATTGGACCAGTTGTCAGCGATTCCCACTCCACCCATGGAAGTCGGCAACTTCAATATTGTAGTTTTTAACCATTTTACTAAATAATTTTTTAATTCTCAATTTCCATTTTTTTTAAAAGAAAGTGGCCTCTTCCCCTAATTTAACCTGGAAAAAAGGCACAGAGGTAGTTTAGGGCTTTAGGCCCAAAAGAAACAGAGAATGGGACAAGGGTTTTAGTCCTTCCATCCACTGCTCTGTAACTGCCTTTCGAGCGCAAAAAAGAAGAAGAAGCAAAAACATGGGCAAAGAAAGTGAGCTCTGGGACGACTCCGCCCTCATCGACGCCTTTGACAGCGCCATGTCCAAATACAAGGTTTCCCTCTCTATCTCTCTTCTTCACCTTTATTCTTATCTGGGTTTCCTCGGTTTCTGGCTGCAAACAAACATTTTCAGTTCTTTAATTGGATTTTGTTTTAATGGTATTTGCATTTTTGCTGCAGAAGATGCATGGAAAGAACAACAGCGACGCCAGTGTCTCTCTTTCTGTTCAACAAAGTGGTGTTGAGGCCATAAAGTAGCCCTTTCTTTTCTCTCTCTTTTCTTTTTCATTTTCATGTTTTTTATGGGTAATAGTATGTTATTCGCAGGAGGCTTATATGAAAAACTAACCCCTAAACTATATTTGTTTGCTTTTAGCATTAAACTATTTTTTTTTTCAAAATAAGTACCGCTGTAGTTTTTTAAGTAAAAAAAATATTTTGGCCAATAAAGCGCGTCAGAAAGATTTTTTGACCAATAAATATAGTTTAGGGACTAAATGCAAAAAATGACATAGTTTAGGTATTTATTTTGACCAAAAAATAGTTTAGGTACTTAAAAGTAACCAGAAATAATCGTTTAGTTTTTTTTTTTACCAAAAAATAATTTTAGGGCTAAAAGTAATCAAAGGACATAGTTTAGGGGTTGATTTTTCATTTAAGCCTTCCCAGAAACTATTATTGTATGAAATATATTGGTGATGTTTTTTTAGACAGTGGAATGCTGTAATTTCTCTTCCTGATAGAATGTAATGTTAGTATAAAGTTTGATTTTGGGTAATTTTGTTCTCTTGCTGGTTCATGAAGGCCCAGGGATGCAGGAGAGAACAGCAATGCCAGAGTAATTACCGGAACAGAAACTGAGGAGGCAAAGGATCTTGAACCGGTTAAAGAAAATCATGCTGTTATGTTACAGACTCCGGAACCTTACATGGATTCAACAACTAGTCTGCCGATGCAGGATATGCAAGATGGGAATAATGGCTATTCGGATTTGCAAGGTGCGCAGGACTATAACCAATTACTCGGTCAATATTACGAGGTTGAAGAGAAGAGGCAGGCTATTCTGCAGCAGCTTCAGCAATATGGTAGTTGGGATTACCAATACTCGGCTGAGGGTTCTAGCACAGCTGCACAATGGGGTACCTCCTGTGTTTCTCAGGAATGCACCATTCCTATAAGTCAAGCTTCACAGTCCACTGTCAGCTATTCGTGTTGCCCATATGTATGTCAATCTTTGGTGACTCCGTGCACATCATACCCTTGCTGTTCTTTGGCTGGGATATCTGTTGGTAAAATTAATGCTGAACCAAATGTTGCAATTACTCATGAAAACTTACCTGGGGTCATGGACTCTGACATTGTTGAAACGGCTATGGGAGCTGCAGAAAGAGCAATATCTTCTTTGACTACAAAAGCTTCTATTGATCCTAATGTAAATGAAGGTAAGTATGGATTTCCCAAGTGTCCTAAAAAGTTTATTAGGCTTTTGTTTTATTCTGTCAAGCATATTTTATAACATGTTATTATGCCCACAAATTTAGCCCAAGTTGAGTAGCGCGTGAAGCTTTTGTTTAGCTAAATTTTGATGTGCTTGTTCAATTTCTCATAGATTTATATTTGCATTGAATGCAGAGAACGAGGCGAAGAAGGATGGTAAAGAGGAAATGAATCATGGTAATCGTGAAACTGATCTCTCTGTACTTTTGAATGCCTGGTATTCTGCTGGTTTCTATACCGGAAAGTAAGTAATTCCATTATGTCACTTCTCTCAATTATCAGAAACCTCAGTTCATTTAATTTTTTCTCTAATGATTATGGAGAATGACCATCTGCAAAATTATATTTTGAATCTGAGCCAGCCTTTTGTCAACTCTAATACTGATAAGCGACACACAAGCATGAACATCAGAAATTAATAAATGTCTTGCGGGATACAGACGCATGTTTGTGATAAATTTTAAGTATAATTCACTAAGAAATCAGGTAGCCGGGCCGATGTAATCTCTTAACAAAATTTATTAATTCGGCTGTTGGATGTTTTGACAATTTGCTTTCATTGGATAATGAAATGTTTGCAAGTGTGCCTTCAAACACATATATCAAATCGAACGATAGAGTTGTGTGTTAAGCTCTCTAATCTTGGAATTTTAACATTGATATGCAGGTACCTTGTGGAGCAGAGTATTGCCAAGAAAAGGCAATGATAGACATTCTTATTGTACAATGTTGAAGAGAGCTGTTAGAAGGCGAGAGGTCCCTGCTATTAGTCATCCTACGCATTGCATGGAATTCCTGCATTTGATTTGGTATGGTGAGAAAGGAATGTGTGGCCAATATACGAAATCCGGCTGGCGGTTCAGATTTTCCAACAAATTCTGAAGTTATAAGAGTACGGCCGCATGGTTTAAGGAACATTGCTGCTTGTGATCCTGTTAATAGGGATTTAGTCCCCTATGTTTTCTCAAGCATGTTACTTTGTTTAGAGTTTGAATTGTACTTGCTTGTGTGTTGCTTGTACTCTAATAGTTTTTAGCATCACTTGTGAATTGTTAATGAATTAATATATATTTTTTTAAAATTGAAAACTCAAAATTAATATGGAAAAAATGAGAACTAAAGTCTTAAGGTTAATTAAACTACATTATAATTAATGGTTCAAAAAAATTAGAAAATCGAACCAAACATACCCTAACGGAGGATATTAAAATGGAATAGTAAAACCAATATTGAAAATATGTAAAACAAATATACAAAATAAAAAATGTAGAGTATGTATAAGAAACCTTGGTTTCTTTATTTTCCTCACAAATTGATTGTAAAGGTTCATTATATCTAAATTTGATCAGTAGTTGAATTTGATTAGTCTTCTCAAATTCACATCTAAATTTGAGTCAACAATATCTAGAGTAAGTGGTTAAAGCTTTCATTTCCCTTCCTCTATGTTGTAGATTTAAGACTCAGTATGAGCAAAATTCTCTTTCCCCCTCTTCTAAGTAAAAATTGTTATGATTTAAGATTAAGGCTTAAAATTTAATTTTTTAGTGTTGAATCAGAAACACTAAAAAGAGGTCACATCTATCAATTTAAAAAAAAAAATCCATGTTCAAGTACCGATTTGTATAATAAGTCTAATTAATAAAATTAGAGAAATGAATGGTTGAGATTGAATCTTGAGATCAAATCACGGTTGAGACTGAGTATATTATTGACTAGGCGAGAGGTGATTTATAAGAGAAGATTCACAGGAGTGTAACTAGCTCAAGAATTGGGAATTTAGGGCGAAAATGGCGAGAGAAAAATCCAGCAAGGAGAATGCACAAGCTCTCTTCCATTCTCTTCGTTCTGCTTATGCCGCCACTCCTGTTAATCTCAAGGTTTCTCTCCCCCTCCACTTCCTTCCGTTTTAGCTCTCTTATTTTTCTAATGATTTCTTTTGGTGCTTTCTAAATACAGATCATTGATCTGTATGTGGGTTTCGCTGTCTTCACCGCTCTGATTCAGGTAATTTCATCCGTTTTCTTTCCTTGATAGATAATTATAAATGGAAATTAAAAATTGCGTGTATTTATTGAATGGGCTAATGAGTTTTATAAATATCATGCCGAACATTTTGATATTCCATGAAAACCAGCTTACAATAGAGTGATTACTGTTTAATTGTTGGACTAAGGTCGTGTATCTTTTGATTTTGTTTTGCAATCCCAGTTTTTTTTTTTTTTGGGTGTGTGTGGTTCTATCCAGATATATTTAATTTTTTTGATTATATGTTCTTAAATCCTGATTTCCATTGAGGATCCACAGGTGGTTTACATGGCTAGTGTTGGATCATTTCCTTTCAATTCCTTTCTTTCTGGAGTGCTTTCTTGTGTTGGGACAGCTGTCCTTGCTGGTAAGTGGATTTTGTATCATGACTGTTTTGCAAGGTAAAAGAACTATCTGACACCATTTTTGCTTCAATCGGGTGCAGTTTGTCTTCGTATTCAAGTGAACAAGGAAAACAAGGAATTCAAGGTAAGCTTTTTCAAATTCTCTGCCTTAGATTCCAGTAGTTTTCTGAGGCAGGGTAGAAAAACAAATCAGATGATCTTATTAACTAACCTTCTATCTTCAAATTGAGGAGTTCAATTTAACCCAACGGAAGAACATTTTTTCCTTTGAAGTTGTTTTCCCCTTTATCGCCAGAAGGTTTAGTTGGGGGAATTGGGTGTTGTATATAGGTGTGAACATTCGAGAGCATGTCAAATCCTCAACTTTATAATGCTCATATTAATTTGCAGGATCTACCACCTGAGCGAGCGTTTGCTGATTTTGTTCTTTGCAACTTGGTGCTCCATTTGGTGATCATGAATTTCCTTGGATAAAATCGTATCTCCAGGTTTGCTGGACTGCTGTTTTCTCAGTTTCTGGCAGTGATTCATAATTATAACATGAATTCAAATTATTAGGTCAGCATTATGTACTTATGTGTGCATCACACGCCTAATCCGGAACTGTAGTAGGATTTTTTATTTTCATTTTTTGGCTAAAGAATTTCAAGATCACTTGATGGGAAACAGAAGACATTTTTGGGCATTGATTTGCTCATTCTGATTACTTTCCATGATAGACTTTCATATAAAGCATTTTAGTTTGGGGATATCTCTTACATGCATAGTTTGGGAAATGCTAGTTGGAATTTCGAGAAGGAAAATCATTGAACTTAAATTTGCTTGGAGTATACATCTGCCAAAACCAAATACTGGCTCATGATCTTCTAGGGTACACTTGGATGAAACATTCAAAAAGTTGTAGTAATGAAGTGGGAGCATGGACTAGAAAGTACCGATTGCTTAAATTTTGCTTACAACAAAGTACTTGCCACTATAATTCTTAATTGGTGCTCGTTCAATTAAAGTGTTGCAATTAGGGAGAGGGTAGGATTCACTTACACTTTTGTTGAACTGTTGGATGAGGGTAAATAAATGGTTAAGATTATTTCTTTATCTTTTTTTCTTGTGATAATCTTCTCATTTTCTATTGTTAATCTCAATCATTCATTTAACGTAATCTAACAGTCCATTGGATGAGTGAATGGATGGATGAGATTAAACACTCTTATTTTTTTCTCCTTAAAAATCTCTTTATTTTTAACTTTTTACCTCATCTATTCCATTCATCCAATGGCCGTGGATTAGTGTAAAACCAAATGAGTTTTACACCATGTAAGTGAATACTAACCCTATATATATATCCGTTTAAACAGTATAATATATATTTTTTGAGTTTTACACTTTTTTGAATCGTTGGATGGGTGAAATAAATAGTTAAAAATTAAGGTGTTGTCTCAGCTATCTATTTCACACATAACGATCCAAAAAATGTGTAAAACTCAGTTTTATATTGTATGTAAGTGAATCCAAAAAACATGGCTTTAACATGTTTGTTGATGTAATTGTATGCGTTTGCTGATGTCGCCTATTCCATTTAACAAAAGTTAACCTTTTTCTACCATCCTCGGTTAAAATATATGACCTTTTCCCCTAATATATTTATGAATTTTTAGTTGATGATAAATTTTATTTAACTTTCTTTTCCTTAAACCCTCAAGAAGTAACAGTACTGTAAATCTGGATACATTAACATCCTAAACCTACCTCGGTTAAGAAGAGGAGTCGATATTGTTGGGAGTAGTAACTTTATACTCTGAAAATAGACAGTAAGTGCATATTACCAAAAAAACATTCTTTCTGTAACATATCTGTCGCGTGATAAATGAAGAAACGGACGTTAATTGCCCTACCCATGTTGTCCCACGAGGTGCAGCACGGTCCATTTGGATCCACTAAATCTTAAGTAGGATAGAAATGTATAACTTCTTTTAATATTATACGCGCACTTTAATTGCAATTAGGTTTAAAAAGGAATTTAGAAAAGCAAGTTGAGGGATGATCATGAATATTGAGAAATTATATTATAGGTTTTTTTTTGCCATGTCATTTATGGTTCCAACTATTAAAAATTATTTATTTCATTAATTTTTTTCATGTCAGAAATATAAAAACGTGATGAAAAATAACTCATGATATAATTTCTCGAATGATGGATATATATATATATATATATGGTGAGACTGAGTAATGTAGGTCATTTTCATCATGTTTATACCATGACTTAAAGTTGATCTGTGACAGCCCTTTTTTCGAGATATGTTTTTAATGAGCACAATGAGTTTCGTAAGCTATTTGAAATAGATTTCGATTGCCGTTTGATTCAAGTTTTTTTCCCCGGCAAAAGTGATTTATATTACTGACTTGAATTACTTTACCCCTGTATAAGTGCCTCGTTAAAAATCTCTATAATACTAAATGAAAAAAAAAGTACTCTAAGAAACAAAACACTTCGGATAGTATGATTAAAAAAAGGTTGGGTCTCTATTAAAATCACTGAAACATCGTGTATTCTTAATCCAATAATTTGACGTATAGTATGATTACAATAGTAGGGTAAATAATGTGATGTACCATAGTATGAAAAACCCTGCACCAGCCCTGTGTAAGAAAAGGGCTTTTAGTGCTAAGCCAGTCCATAACAGCTGTGCTATATGTGAAATTATTATTTGATAAAGATAACAGTTTGCAGAACAAAATATGTGAGAAAATTTAAGGGCTGAAATAATTATTTTTATAATTTTGAAGGTCAAGAATGTTATTAGAATTATGTAATTTATATGTTTGTTTCTGGAAATTTGCTGAATGGGAAACCTGAAAATAAAATAAAATAGTTGTTTCAGATCATCGGATACTAACAGGGCTTTATTTTTAATCTTCATTTTGTCTCTTTGTATTTGAAGCTTATTGTTTGTTGTGCAAAGGGGAAGGACTTCTCCCATTTCTTAAAAACTTAACAAAGCACGAGAATGCTTTCCTTTCCTTTCACTCTTTTTGTGTTTGTTTTCGATGTGGGATTATATATATAATATTACATGCATGCACGAGGCTTTCGTATCATCTTGTCCAAAATTTGCTTATAAAAACACACTCGGACCAATGCACTTTGGTAATGAAGATTTCTGGCTCCAACTATGTGCCAGTTTCTCGGAAATTAAACCTGATTTATGATGCCTGTCTCTTTCTCTCTCCCTCCAAACTAAATTTACAGTTGGTCATTTTGGGGTACTCAATTAAATCAAATTAATTAGTATTAGATTTCTGACAGTTCATAATTAAATATTATTATTATCCTCCTCCTGGTATTTAATCATATAAATAGCTGGATTGGATGGATAATCAAAACATCTCCACCCATTCAATTTTCTAATACGATATGATGTTCTTTAATCAATGGCATGTAGACATTATGAACTATGGTAGTAGCCTTAGAAAGAAAACATGAGAAATAGTTATAAACCGGGACGGAGGAAAGATTTTATGTCATGAGCGTGAATTTTTAAGAAGTTTTAATAAAATTTTAGTAGGCGTGAAATTATAAAAGTTTAGGAATACAAATTTAAAATCTAAAATTTTTAGAGGATGTAAACGACCCAACATTCCTATCGATTCGTACATATGCATGCATGTCGTGTTACCCATTCTTATCACTCTTCCAACTAATTATACTAATTGTGTCTTCCACCATCTCCTCAACCCTTTTCTTTAAGCTTTATTTAATTTTAATTATGATTATTCATTATCTTTTCTCTTTCTTTGTCTCCTTTCTTAAGTTAAAATATAGTAAAATATTGTTAATGAGGTCTTAAAACAGTTGACAAAGGTTCTAATTCTTAAGCATCTAAGTTTGAGTTTCATCCTTCGTACTAATGTAAGAGTTTTGTAGTAACTTTTAGTTTACCTTAATTTAAGTGTTGGTTTAATTATACAGTTCAATATTTAAAATAAATTATTATTATTATTATTATTATTATTATAAATATTGCTCTAAATTATTATTTATAAAAAAAAATCAATTTAAAAAATATTGTAAACATCGAGATTTGAATTTTAGATTTGAATTTAAAAGTAATGAATAAATTATTATTATTATAAATATAAATATTGCTCTAAACTATTATTTTTCAAAAAAATTAATTGTTTATTCATTACTTTTAGGTAAATTACATCACATGTCACTTAGTTATAAGTTTAATAAGAAACATGCTATTCTTTTTTAAAAGTAACAATTCAGACACTCAATTATATGTAAGAACAAACATGACGCTTTTCTTTTAAAAGTAGCAATTCAGTCACTCAATCATAGGTTTAGGAACAAACATGTCACCCTATAAAACTTTTGTGACAATATGACACTTTATCATTAAAATTAAACAATAGTTTGGTATAATAACAATTTTAGTCCCTAACTTATGTATTGTACTAATTTGATCCTAATTCAAAATAATTTAATAAACTTAACTCTTTATATTTAAAAATTTGACATTGCACCATCTTGACACATCATCTGAAAACTTATTGAACTTCATGCTATTGTCCATCAATCCGATAATCAACATATGTGATATTTCGACAAACACAATCACTTCACTATTGGGCAATTGACAAACTAATTAATAAACTAATTATGATCTTAATGCCGCCTGCTGGTAGACACAATCACTTCACTAATAAATTTTTAATTACGAATGGTTAAGTTTATTGAATTATTTTGAAATAGTACCAAATTAATAGGATGCATAAGTTTCAAGGACTAAAATTTTGTCAATTTTAATCATAAAGTAACTTGGTTGTCATAAAATTTTAATTGACCGATTTATTTGTAAACATATAATTGAATGATTGAAATGTTACTTTTAAATACTTATTTGTTACTAAACTTTTAACTAAGTGACTTGTGGTATAATTTAACCTTATTTTTAATGTTTTGAAAAAAACGATAAAATAAGACGGGGAAAGTACTCTGCCAAATATTATTGCAAGGAAGAACTGACCCTATGGATACACGTGGCGGACAAAGAATGGTAGAGAAGTGGGATCCGGAGAGCCGTCAGATGCACAAAATGTGTGAAGTAGGTGAGGCATCACCATCGGATAAGTTGATTGCGATCCCTTTTGACTCCAAGTCAAATGAGGAATCAAGGTCGGGGTTGAAAGTTGAAACCCCAAAGAGGCTACGAATGTCCCCTGACAAATGGGGTGTGAGACCCACGCGCCACCCCTATCTGCTCCTCCACCGTGAAACAAGTGGTGCTTTCAGGTGGAGGGAATATCAAACAACACATCATCACAGTGTGGCCTTTAACGATTAAATTATTACAATGCATTATAAATTCAAATCTTATAAGCTAATTTGGGCCCCAAAAGAAATATGACGTTTAGATTTATCATTAAGATTGAGTTTTTCTTGGGCGAAACACGAACCCTTTACCACTTGGACATAAATATTATTATAGGTGGATTCGAGCAACTTAATCTATAAGTACGTGAGTTTATTTATATTTAAATTCGAATATAAATATTACCTTGTATTAAAATAGAATTATAAAAAAGAGAGTGAGTTTTTAAAAATTGATCCGACCAGAAAATTGATCGATATGATATTAATTCGATCAGAAAATTATATGATTCAATATTGGCCCTACCTAAAAATCGATCATTCTGATATTATTCCCAAAATTTATCAATCCGATATTGACCCTACTTGACAGGACTTACCATATACCCGAACTAAATTTGAACCATATTTGGTCTGAATAGAACCTAAATTGAATACAATTTATACTCGAAATGATCTGACTTGAACTCGATTTGAACAACTCAAATGCCTCCTCTAATTAGCATGATATATATATTAGAATGATATCTATATAGTATGGGTTAGGATTAGTTAACACTATGTAAAATTTAAGAGTTTTACATGTTTTTTGATTATTGGATTGTGAAAATTAATGGATGAGATTAGCAGTAGATAATGAGAAGATTTTTACATAAAAATATGTTAATTATTTTTAATTTAAAAGTTTTAATCTCGACCATTAAAATAAGTTATCTAACGATTCAAAAAACGCGTAAAGCTCTCAAGTTTTACGCGTTTTTTTGGATCGTTGGATTAGTAAAAATCGATGGTTGAGATTAACAGTAGGTAATGATAATATATTAACAGGAAAAAATGGGTTACCCTTAATTTAAAAGTTTGGCTTAAGGGTGCTTGAAAACCTTGAACTTTGAAAAAAATAATTAAGTTCCTGAACTTTTTTTGCACCCAATCAAGCCCCCGAACAAATAAATTTAATCAATTAAGCTCCTTGACCAATTTTGACCATTAATTTTTGATTTTTTTTTCATTAAGATATTACTGCCACGTGACACACTACAATTCTATTATGTGACATTTACAAATTTTATAGAAAACTATTTTTTATAAATTTTATAAGTTTTTTTAGAATTGCTATCACTTTTAATTTTTTTAATAAAATAAAAATTATAAAAATGCCAAATGACAACATTGTAACACGACACGTTGCGCCAACTTATCTAAAAAAGCTGTTAGATTTAACAGTCAACGTTAGTTAAAAGGGTGAATTGATGAAATTTTGGAGTGTAAGGGCTTAATTGGGTGCAAAAATAGTTCAACGACTTAATTGATTTTTTTAAATGTTCAATGACTTATGATACCCTTAAACCTAAAAGTTTTAATCTCCCATTAAAATCAGTTAATCCAACCATAAAAAAGATGTACAATACTTTTAAATTTTAGACCGTGTAGGTGGATCCCAACTCTCTCTCTCAATATATATGGGTAGGATCAAGTTACATTGTGTAAAAAAATTTAAGTTTTACATGTTTTTTTTGGATTATTGGATAGGTGAAACGGATGACTGGGATTAACAATAGAATATGTCAAGATTATCACTCGGGAAAAAAAGTAAGGAGTTAATCTTAGCCATCTATTTCCCCATCCAACGATAAAAAAAACGTGTAAAACTTAAAAACTTTTACACCGTGTAAGTGGATCCTAACCCTGTATATATATATATATATATATACAGGGTTAGGATCCACTTACATTGTATAAAACTCAATTTCTTTTACACATTTTATAGACCGTTGGATGATGGTAATAAATAGATAAGATTATTTCCTTATTTCTTTCCAAGTGGTAATCTTCACATTTTCTACTGTTAATCTCGTATATACATGGTTAGGATCCACTTACATTGTATACAATTCAATTTCTTTTACACCTTTTCTAGACGGTTGGATTATGGTAACAAATGGATAAGATTATTTCCTTATTTCTTTCCAAGTGATAATATTCACATTTTCTACTGTTAATCTCGTCCATCAATTTTCCTTCATCCAACAGTCCCAAAAAGATGTAAAACTTTCAAGTTTTACACAGTGTAAGAATATTCTATAAAAATCTCATTCTTTTTTTTGAATTTTGGATGAGGATAAATGGATGGACGACATTATCTCATTCTTTTTTTCCTATAAAAATCTCTTAATTTCTTATCGTTAATAACCCTCTACTAATGATAAAAAAATGTAAAACTTTAAAATTCTACATTAATATAAATGCACGTGAATTGGGTTCCACTTTTGGCTTTGGTTGGTAAAAAAAAACAAATCAAAATACCATATTCGTATTTAGTATTTACTAAACTCCATGTGATGGTTCTTATGGCATTTTTTCCAGACAATAATAACATTAGGGCTCCATGTTGTATTTATTTCTTTCATTAATAGTACCTTAGGCTTTGCCCTAATCTCAAAACAAGGCAAGACAGGTTTAAATTCTAATACACATGATTCTTGTCCTTTTTGTTCGTGTTCTACGAGGAAAAACAAAAGGCAAGTATGAAATGGAAAATGGGTATTTCATTGAAATTAAAGAAGTGGCATATAAGTAGATGAAACACAGGTTGGGAGGACGGTCCAATAACTAATGATGATATTTTGCAATTAAAAGAGGAAAAATACAAATGTTAATCCGTTTCTCTTCCATGCATGCACATTTTGACTTGATTGGCATCAAATTTTACTTTTTCTTTTAATGTGATGATTATGTCTCAAATCTAAATGGATTAGCACCCAACAATGAAGAAAGTTTGAGTTTAAATTAAAAGCTTTATCACTATTAGTCTTGCAAAACAAGGCAGCTATTATTGACCTTATTACCAAACCCATGGACAAACTTTAAGGTTAATGTTTTAGCTTATTTTACGTTCTATGACGGGATTTAAACTCAAATAATATAAAATAATATAAATATATTTAATTATTAAAAGTATTTTTAACAATTAAGTCAATTAGTAGATCTATAAAGTTTAATATTTTTATTTCATTGAATACATTTAAAGCATCCCATTTTGTCTTATATAAGTGATACCAAAGGTCTCAATATTAGGGGTGAACAAAACTTGATTCGACTTGAAGAAAATTAAACTTGACTCGACACGAAAAAACTTGACTCGATTTAACTCGAATCATAATTTTATAAACTAGACCCGAAAAAATTTCTAATAAAGTTTGAGTTATAAAATTTGAATTCAAATAACTCGAACTTTTTTAGTAAGTTGTGAATTAATTTTTAAGTTCGAGTCGAGTCTCACAACCTTGCTTGATATATGTATATCACATATGAATATATATATATACGTATATAGTTATAAAAAGTCGTTCAAATTAGAACCAAATACTAATATAACATTATGAATATCTACAATTAAATTTGAACAGAAACTCGAACAACTTGACTCGACTTGGCTAAAAAAATTTAATTTAAGTTTGAGCAATAAAATAGGACTTATAAACTCAATCAACTTAAAATTTTTTGACTCGACTCAATCAAATACTCACCCTGAGTCATTAACGTGGGAGTGCTTTCCACGGGATGTGTAAGGCTTTAAGATACAAGGGTTCCTATTGTAAAATTGGAGTTTATAATTGGTTAAACTACCTCTGCAGTTATTTAGTTATGGGAGAGAAATTTTTTTATTAATAATTTTTAAATTTTGTAAATTAGGTTACTTAATTATTTAAATGATACCAATCCTATTACTAATCGTTAAAATTTAACAAAGTATTGCCGTGAAGTTAAACAAAATATGTATAATTCTACATTCGGTCCACATTACTTACTCATTCTATCAACTTAGTACTAATACTAATTCAATAAATTAAAATTAATAAAAAGCTCTTTAATCATATGGTGACACGTGTCACCATATGATTGTATAATTAAATTTATTTAATTAAATTAAAATTAAGACTAAATTAATATAATGTGTACGTTACGAGAATCAAATATATAATTATACAAATATATTTAACTATAACGTTTGCATTTTCGTTAACCTTTAACGATTAGTAGATTGACTGATATTATTTAAACCATTATATGATCTGATTAACAATGGTCAATATAAAGTTACAGCTGGTTAATTTCACATTTAATGCAATCAAATATTGAGGTTAAACCTAGTTTAATATTTTGTTTGCATTAATTAAGTTATTTTATTCAACAAGTTTTGTCAGTCTAAACTCTGACGAAAGGGAACGATATGCAAGTAAATTTTTAGGTAAAATTATGGTTCTCATCATTCTATTATGTTTAAATTTGACATTTAAGCTCTACACTTTGATGGCGTATAATTTAACCCTTTACTTTTTTTTAATGTGTTAACAAGTGTCAATTATTCTAGATACTATGTTAAAAGAGTTAAAAGAGAAACTCTTTTAACAAAAAGATTATGTTAACAAGATGAGATTTCCGCGGGGAATGAGTTAAAACTGATGTTTTTAAGAAAACACATGTATGAGCATTTAATTGAAATAGTTAAGGGTGTTAAATATTTTTAGGAAAAAAATTTTAATACATAGGCTGTGTAAGCTTTAGTTTACACAAACCTATAAGTTTTAGGGTTTAGGGGTTTAGTTCAGAAGTTTATGACTTAAGGTTTAAAATTTAATGTTAGTGTTTAGAATTAGGGTTTAATAATATATTATGGACATTTTCTAAATATTTAGTTAATGAACTTTTTTTGACGTTAGTCTTAAACTTGATTTTTTTTTTCATTTTTGATGGCGTGATATTCTAAGATTGATCTCACAATTAAAAAGACAAAAGTGATTTTTTTTTTCAAGTTTAAAAACTAATATGAACAAAAAATGTGGGGATTAAATTAGAAAAAAATATCAAAATTAGGGATTGCAATTTAGTTTATCCCTTATAAAACAGAGAGACCATACAAAATTGAAGTAAAATAAAAACTAAATCCTAAATTTAAATATAGTAGAGACACCAAAATTATAATTTGACCAAATATTCATAGGCACGCATGGAGTAGCGACTAGCGTGTATCTAAGTTTTGATAGAGTAGGCAAAAATTGAGAAAGACAAAGGAAATTTGTCATGTAGCAGAAAATGTAGAGATTTGAGTCTTCGCCCCTTCCCTCCTCTGTACTGTTCTACCGCCACTCAATGAAGCGACTTACACTTCTCAGTTGCAGACTGTTTTTTGCATTTTTATTTCTATTTCCATCCGATTGCAAAATATCATTTTCAACTCCCAATTAAACATATCAATAGCAGATCATATATTAGATTATTTAAATAATATTTAAATTTTAATGTTGTTAATGAAAAAAATAGATTAAAAGAATAATTTTTATATTAAATTTTTATAAAATTTAATTTAAATTACTCGATTGATGAGTCTTAAAAAAAAAACTTTCAAGTAAAGCAAAAACTAAACTCATTTCTCTCCCCCTCTTGAACCCAACTATTGAAAAACTTTCATTGGAAAAGTATAGTGTTTTACTGTCTTCATTAACTAAGTTGCTAAGCTCTCTGTTCTAATTTCTTTCTCACTTCATTTGCCAACTCATACACTTTACTCCACCAAACTCTCTATCTTCTTCTCCATTTGAACAACTCTTTGATCTAATCATCCTGCAAAATCTAACCCCATTAAAACTTAAAAGCGAAGAAACTGAATATTTTTCGCAAATCTAGCTAGGCAAAATCCCATCTTCTTTGTACAGCCTACGTTCGTCCCCCACCACTGCTTCGGCATCACAAGTAAAGACACCCCATTAAAGTCCATATTACTGCTACGAGCTTTTCCTTCAGTGTTTCCTTACCTAAACAGTACTGAAAGACCCCACTTTTTCTTTCCTTTCCTTTTCTGTCATGCACGTAAGCTTGTTCCTTTTTCAATGAGTTGGGGTTGTCTTAGCTATTCTTCTTGGGGGGTGAATGGGTTGTGTGTTGTCTCAGTTGGCTGCAAAGTTTGCTTTTTTCCCACCATCTCCACCAACTTATCAGGTTAAGAAGGGTGGCAATGGGAAACTCACGGTGGTTTTATCTTCTTCGGTGCCTGCTCCCGTTGCCGATGACCCTTCTTTGGATGTGCTTTTGATCGACACCAAATATGGGAACAAAATTGTTGGTTTTTACTTGAAAAACCCATATGCACGCCTCACTGTGCTGTATTCTCATGGCAATGCTGCTGACCTTGGCCAACTGTATGACCTCTTTGTCCAGCTCAAGGTCAACCTCAGAGTCAATCTCATGGGGTCAGTATTTCTTTTTTCCACTTGTTTTCTGGTTGAAAATTATGGTCACCTGTTTGCTTGTGTAAGTTGGTAGTTTTTGTCATTCTTGTATGCATTTTGTAAATGCCTCTTAAGCTTTACTCTGGTCTATTTCTCTAAGTTGATGCTTCCAAAGGTTTCACCTTTAGAAAGAAAGAAAAAAACGAAAAACTTTTCATTCTACTTTTCCAGCATGTAAATCTTATCTTCTCTTGAGTTCTTTGGTTTTGATTTTCTGGGCTCTATCTTTTACGATATTTCCATGTTTTGCTTCTGAATGGTATTATTTAGCTTAGATCTGTAATTAGTACTACTAGTAATTTCTTTTTTGTCTTTCTTGTTAAAATAAAAAGTGCAGGTAAAATGGGTTAATGCTTTGATGGCTTGTAGTCATTTCTACTTTTCCTTCTTCTGCAGTCACTTTTTAGTTTTCACCTACAAAAAGTAATTCATTTTTCACTCTCAAGACTTTTGTGCTGTTCATTTTTCTTTGGAGAGATGTACAATTGTTTATCACTTTAACTTCAATTTGCATACAATCAGATCTTGAGGAAATGTTAATTTACCCCTTCACCTGTTGTTTTACTCTGCTATTTACTGCTATGTTATTACTTGGTCCAGGTATGACTATTCTGGCTATGGAGCATCTACTGGGAAGGTAGCTCATCGTTTCTATAATGCTGCATTGCTCTAATTATAGCTGTTCCGGCGATTCATACGAAAGGATGATAATCCGCTATTTGATATATATATATATATATATATATCGTTGTCGTCGAATAGACCTGAATTCTGTATTTTGGCTTCTTGAGCCAACTTATTTGTGGTGCCTTTGCTAATGTTTTTGTTT
This sequence comes from Hibiscus mutabilis, assembly GCA_019671005.1. Lineage (NCBI taxonomy): Eukaryota > Viridiplantae > Streptophyta > Magnoliopsida > Malvales > Malvaceae > Hibiscus > Hibiscus mutabilis. The sequence goes on from CM033749.1 coordinate 33,562,977, forward strand.
TATGGTTTCCAGCCAAGTGAATCCAACACTTATGCTGATATTGAGGCGGTGTATCAGTGTCTTCAGACCGAGTATGGAATTAGTCAGGAAGACTTGATTTTATATGGACAGTCAGTCGGAAGTGGGCCGACGTTGCATTTGGCAGCTAAGCTACCTAGGCTAAGAGGTGTAGTTTTGCATAGTGGCATTCTTTCTGGACTTCGTGTGCTCTGCCATGTTAAGTTTTCGTTCTGCTTTGACATTTATCAGGTAATAATCGATATATGTTTGCATTCTGAGGAAGATACCAACATTATTGATTCTAAGAGCAGTCTGATCATACATTGATGTGTTTGCACTGTATATATCTGCTGCTATGTTTGATCTAATTACGATCTTCGTAAATGCAGAACATCAAAAAGATTAAGAAGGTGAAGTGCCCTTGCCTGGTAATACATGTAAGTACCTTTCGAATTTGTTGATCATCGATGTGTTTCGTAATACATGTCCTTGTACCATTTGAACACATCAACATAAATTCTTAACAAGTGTTATTAGTTTCCTAAATAAGTTAACATTACAATGAATCTATTAATTTATTCTGTTCGTTTCATTTTTTTAAGTTGGCCTGATCAAACATTTTAATCAGGGCACGGAAGATGATGTTGTCAATTGGCTGCATGGAAATGGACTTTGGAAAATGGCAAGGGAACCATACGAGCCTTTGTGGATCAAAGGAGGCGGTCACTGCAACTTGGAGCTATACCCTGATTACATCCGCCATCTTTGCAAGTTTGTTAGTGAAATGGAGAACACGACAACATCAATTCGCCTTAAAAGGATTCGGCAAAGTCTCGGTTTACTTGCAAGGTCCAATGTCAACTTAGTTACCAGTGAGAAGTGCTGTAAGATTAAGTTATGCCAACTTAAATGCCCCAAATGTCCAAAACCAAGATGCAAATGTTGCTGCCTGCGGCCGAAGTGCTTCTGTTGCTGGAAGCCGAAATGCCCAAAATGCTGGTTGAGTTGTTCCTGCTGCTGCTGCTGCTGCTGCTTCAAGTGTTCAGAGTGGAGATGTTGTGTGGGTATACATAAAGGGTTGATTGGTAAAGAAGAGAGCTAATGGTGATACTGTGCTTTGTATAGATTTGGCGAACTTGCTAAGAGTTAGCAACCCCTCCGATCATCGGCATCAGTACACTAAACAAGAGGAACTTTCGCTGATTATATCTAGGGAAAAGATTGATTGAATGGTTTCTTCATATTGGGGATTCTTAAAGTTGTGATTTTAGTATATTTTTTCAAATAATATATTATATATGTCTGAATGTCATTTAATTTTCTGCATACACAAGGTCTTAAATTCTAGACATGCATAAGTGATATTTGGTTCAACCCCGTTGGCTCATAACACATTTTTAATACAAGAACTTGAACATGCTCCAGGATCCTCCATGGTCAAAATCAATTTACTAATAGTAAAACTTTACATCTCAATTTGTACTCAAAAGGCACACTCGTTGCTCTCCAAACTGGGACATGCAACTCTGAAACCAAGCACAACAAAGCCGACAAGCCTGAACCAAGGGCCGGTACACAAAAGGTATACTCGACTCTACGGTTTGTGTCCTTTGGAAAAGCCTACCGTTTGTTCTATTGGATATCTGAAATGGGCCATTTGGGCTGCATTTATATATACTATGGGTAAACTTTTTAATCAGGGCTATTATTTCGCTTTACTGCAATTCAACCGTGAATTACTTTTGGTGATTGCAAGCGTTTATTAATATAAATAATTAGTTTAAAAGTTTAAACCAGGATGGATCATCATCATATTCAAATAATCGTCAACACAGAGGTAACGTCAAATCCAATCCCATGAAAAAGAAAAAAAAATGATATAAGAGCATAAAAACATGTCATAAGAACAAACAATGCATGCTACAATAACATAAAAACATCGAACATTTTTGTTAGAAAATATAAAAACTTATTAAACCAAAACACACAAAAATTCAAACATAAAAGAAAAAACACAACAAAAATTATGACAAAGCATGAACGACAACTGCTTAACTAAAGATCGAAGACGCCACCCTCCTAATCTACTAAAAAAACATAGAAAATAGAAGGAAAACCTTAAAAAAAATAACTTAGCCGGCTAGGGTTATAACTTAAATCGGTGACAACTATCATTTTATATATTAAAAATTTAAAATGTAATTAGATGATTTTTTTTGAAAAAAACTAGTAATCAAATGACAATTTTTTTTTAAAATTTAAAAAGTCAGATTACAGACATGAATAATACTTGGTTCTAGAAAAAGTTAGAATATATTAATCTATAGGAAAGAAAAAAAGATTAAAAGACATAGAGTGGGTAAAATGTTGTAGACGAGAAGAGTGAAGATTAGGCGATGTATTTTGACATTTTCATGGGGAACAAACATTGCCAACTAATGTTTCATTCACGACATTATTTTAACTAAGTCCAGATTGACAGAGCATTTATTTGCTCTTGATTAATTAAAATTAATAGGGTCAGATTGAGCACTCCCACAAGAAATTAGGACAAATACTGAACCATTTGGAAGCATGGCATGGACCATTTCTTCTTGATGTCCTTCTATTTTGTCTGACGACATCAATTATATACAAAGAGATATGATCCGATTATATAGTGTAAATTTCTAAGTTTTACACGTTTTTTGGTTCGTTAGATGAATGAAACAGGTGACTGAGATTAACAGTAAAATATGTGAAGATTATCACTTAAAAGAATGAATTAATCTCAGTCATACATTTACGAGAAAATACTTTAAAAAACTATCAAACAATGAGAGAAGACTTTAAGTACTATAAATAATATTTAAAAACCATAAACTAAAATTATTTATCAAAATCAAATTAAAAAATTTAAATTCAAAATTAATATGAAAAAAACCAAGAAATCGAAATGAATTATCATAATGGCTATTAACTGAATGCAGCCCTAATATTAGGTCAAGCAGGGGGCATGACCTAAAAAAAATTACAATCTTATTGTTTCAATCAAAATCAATTATTATAATTGTTGGTAAAAATATTGTATTATAAAGGGGTGGCATGTATCCACAATCCACATTGGTGAGATACATATAACTCTTAGTAAAACTAAGGTTAAGGCTCAACCAGGGGTGGATCGAGGAGGCGGTCGTATCCCTTCTAAAAGTTTTATAAGTTCGCCTCTATAAAATTTTATATAGTCGTCTTCCTAACATAAAGTTTTGTGTCTATTTCTGAGCTGAACTCACACATATGTGCCACCTGTTTGACTCAGTTTTGTTGAGTTAACATGTGTGTCCTTGATCGGTTTGTGTGTATAGGAATTTTTTCTCTCATTTCTAATCTTTTCTTTTGACTAAATCTTTCATATTGTTTACTGTTTAGAATTAAAGAAAGCACATATAATAATAGGACTAATTCTATGTCATAAATCTTTTGCAGTTGGTGTAATTATTTTAAGAAGGTAAAAGTAAAAGATAACATTTTGAATTGATCAGCTGCTCATAAACATTGTTGTCAACTTCAATAATATAAGGAGTAATCTTCTATCCAATGACCAAGTCTTTGACTATTTGTGTGGTGCTTAGTGCTGGTTTGTTTACATTTTGCAATTTGCAGTGATTCGGCTTGAATGGATCGTATTAATAGATTTTATAATCAATATTCAAAGTTTTATGTGTATTAAATTAAAATTTACGCACAATATTACGTATTAGATCAAAATTGATATATAGTTTTAAGATTTATCTGATATAAACACGAAGAGAGAGAAAATTATAAAGTAGTATGAATGATGTATGTTGAAGGGGCCGGCATGGTTTGGTTTCGTACCAGAGATTTAGACGGCCACAGAAAAGGCATCATGTTTTAATTAATATTTGGCTTTCAAGCTATTAATATATGGACCAACCCCGAACACAAAAAGGACCTATTAATGCAGCTATATATATATATATATATATATATGAAAAATATTTCGTATATAAAGAAAAAATTTACATACGTTTTAGTTTTAGGGTTTAAAGATCTAGTTTAGGACTTGGAGATTTAAGTGTATAGATTTAAAATTTAAGGATTGTGGTTAGTAGTGACGGAGTTAGGATTTGAGGTTGGGGGCAAAACATAAATGTTTAAAAGTGAGGGGCAAATTAAAAAATAAATCAATTTTAAATAAATTTATATAGGAGGACAAAGGTGAAAAAAATTTGGAGGGGGACAATTGCCCCTCCCCACCCCATATACCTTGCCGCTCGCGGTTAAAATTTAGGGTTTAGAGGTTGAAGTTTAAGTTTTATAGTAATTTGTTAAAGATTTAGATTTTAACATATAAACCCTAAATTCTAACCACAATCTTTAAATTATAAAACCCTAAATCTTAAACCCTAATTTAAATCTCTAAATTCTTAAACTAAGTCGCTTGGGAAAACTTTTTATTTTCGTACTATATATATGAAATAATTAACATACATATTTAAAGTAAAAAATGTATATTTTTTAATCATCGTCATAATATTAAACGGACCTAAAGCAAGAATAATTTCGTCAATTGACGCACCACGACTAGCCACTGCTAAGGCATCAACCGCCATATTTTTTTTTGGCTTAATATCAAAATAAATGTTCAAATTATCTTATTTTTTTAAGTGTCTAAACTTTTTTTACCCCTTTTAAGTGCCTAAACTATCCCATTGTCCCTTTTTAGGTGCCTAAATTTTTTTGCCCCTTTTAGGTGCCTAAAGTATCATTTTTTTTTTGTCAAAATAGGTGCCCAAACAATCATTTGTTTTGTCAAAGTAGGTGCCTTAATTTGACCTTAAAAGGGACAAAAATGATAGTTTAAGCACTTATTTTCCCCTTCAAATTTTTTATTTTTTATTTAAAAATACTAAATTCTATAAAATTTAACATTATTAAAATTATTTATTTTTCATAAACTATTTTTTAAATTTTTTAAAATATTTTTTTTCAAATTTTAAAGTTTTTTAAATATAAAAATTTAAAAAGTTAGACAAGACTGCGTGACATTACTATAGTGTATATAATTCTAAGATATTAATATTTAAAGGTTAAAATTGATTAAAAAGATATAATTAAATAAAAAATTATGATTAAATTATTTTTTTCTTCAAAAAATCGAGAACATTTAAATCATTAGACATTAGGTCTAAAAATACTAGAGGGAGAAAAAACATGCGACACAGTATAGAGGAGAAGTTCTAAAGCCCTGGTTTTGAAATTGAGTTTGAGATCACGTGGGGAATGAGAGACGATCCACCTCGCCAATGGCTTTCCGTTAATTCAGCTTCATAATTTATTTTAATAAAAAAAAGATTTTGCTTTGGTTTGGTTTGAAAAGCTTGCTCAAACTGTCCTTTGCTACAAAGGAGAAGAGTATGTAGGGAAGCTACTTGCCCTTTGTGTGGAGACGAGGATATGTTACTGACATGTGAGTGGGCACAGATGGTTTGGGACTTGGAATTGTTTACCGGCCTCCTTTGTACATATTTTGAGTAGGGATGGTTTACCAGCCCCTCCATATTCTTTGTAATTGGGTGTTGATCGTGGTCCTAGGCTTATGAGTGGGATCTGTTTTTGCCACTCGGTATCTGTTTGTGTCTCGGGTTGTTTGAACACCTTTGTATGAAAATTTGAATATTCGTTCTGATTCATTTATCTGTTGATTAGATATGAAAATTTGAATATTCGATATATATATATATTGATCAGATACATGTCTGTAATATTTTAAGATTCAGATTATTTAAAAATTCAAAATTTAATGAATATGAATCTTGTTATATTTAATAATTTAATGCTTGTTATATTCGAAAATTTAAATATTCAAAATTTCCATAAATACAACCGTCAAATCCGAAAATACTTAAATTAAATTATATATTCAGATATTTGAATATCTAATCTTTTTAGATTAGATACATATCGCTATTTTATCGATCTAAAATTTTTATATTTAATTTTTCATATCAAATCTGATTTAATATCTGAAAATCACACCTGTCAGGCTCCCCATCTCTGCCCAACATTTTACAATTTGACTAGTCTTCAACGTTCCACTTCCACCAATAATTCTTCTTCACCCAACCTATACTTGTCCCACTAAATTCTTTTTTGTTGTTGTCCTTCATGTTTTACAAAGTTTTGCTTTGTCTAATTTAGACTCACTCGTATAGTATGCCTAGTTTTAGTAGACGAGTCTATTGACGAAAATTTTCTATATATACTAGACTTCAAATTCGATACCAACATAAACGATATTAAACTACTTACCATTTAGATCAATTTTGTCCACTAAATTTTATTTATCCTATTATTATTTACTTCTATTTTGTGGTATGGAGGAAGATACGCCTGACATCCCATGTTGGAAAAATAATATATATTGGTCGAATAATATTGATATTAAGTCATGTCACTTGATGAATAGACATACTACTAATAAGTCGTGTCACTTGGTGAATAAACTTATTAATTTTTGGTTTAAAGTTGTATTCATTCAATCGTATCTATTAACTTTTCAACAAATCTTTCCATCGAAAGGTTTAATATTTTCATCAAATGATTTAATTTTTCGACCACTATATAAAGACTAGTTGAGAGTCATTTTCCAACATCTTTGACACACCACTCACCAACTTTGAAAATCAACATAGAAAAAAGTTGTTGGTTTTCGGTGATAGAGGAAGGCAATGATGTGTTTGATTGTTCACTGCAATTGAGCTACTGTTGTGAACGTTTGTTGTTGTATCATGGGAGATAGACGTCCAATGTTACTCAAGCACCAAGGAGATGAGGAATCTGTCTTAAGAAAACTGTTTATACAGGCCTCGACAAAAATTCTTCTGATTTTCACCTAGTCCGATTTCAAGTTCTGTTTTTAATTTATTATTATTTATTTTTCTCACGGTATTCTATTGTATTTGGATTATTACTGCACTCATTTCTCTAACAATCTTAAGATAGATTTCTAAATTTTAATTCAAAACGTTCAGATTACGGTAACTAAAGTGATTCGAAGTGTATACGGAAAGAAATTGAAATTCGTCTGGTACGTTTACTTTAAAATGCCATTGCTTTACTTTCTAATTAGAATTTTAAGCATGAATCGGTTTTAAAATTCATTTGAATGAAAAGTAAGTTTCAAAGCTTCTTTCTTGAATGATTGAACTAAACTCGTGTAGACTTCTTCATCGACAATTGTTTTATTTGAATATGATTTTTCCTTTGCATTTATCTTACTACTTAACATATCATGCATGCAAATTTATAATTAATGTTTGTATCCATAAATTGACCGAAAGAAGGACTTGGCATTATAATAAGGCTTAAACCAAAAAATAACCATTAAACTATGTCCTTTTTTTGCTTTTAGCCCTTAAATTATGATTTGGGCAAAATAGGTCCTTAAATTATCATTTTTGGTCACTTTAAGTCCCTAAACTATTTTTGGTCAAAATAAGCAACTAAACTATGTCATTCTTCTTCTTTTAGTCCCCAAAACTATCAATTGATCAAAAAATCTTTGTGATGTGTTAACATCTTATTAGTCGAAATAATTTTATTTTGACTTAAATAACTGTCGGACTTAAAATGACCAGAAATGATAGTTTAAGGGCTTATTTTGATATATGATATTTTAAAATTTAAAAAGAACATAAATATTTATATATGTTAGAAAAGCCTATAAAATGATATATTTTTGTAACCATGGACTTAAAGTGATCAAAAATGATAGTTTAAGGGCTTATTTTGTCCAAATCATAGTTTTGGAACTTAAAGTGATCAAAAATGATAGTTTAAGGGCCTATTTTGCCCAAATCATAGTTTAAGGGTTAAAAGCAGAAAAAAGACATAGTTTGAGGGCTGTTTTTTTGTTTAAGCCTTATAATAATGGTTTGCAAGTTTCATGCGGTCAAACAAATTTTTTTATTGAACTTATATGCATGTAAGTTTCATGTTTTATGTAATTGAGTTTTGTGCAGACCGTGTATAATTCAACAATTAATGTTATTAAACTTGGTATACTTCTTACAAATAAAATTTCAGTTCTAATGGCTTCTAATTATGACAGTTAATGTTGTATCACTTAAATATTGCAAGTGTACAATTAAACTTTAAACGTTTTAATTTGCAATTGTGTATGGTAGAAATTAATGACTTTTTTCGGTTAAAGTTGTTATATATATATATCAAGTGGTTTTAACCATTATGAAAATTACAGTACTAATAATTTTTTTGAGAAATTTATAAAAACAACAGGACAGTTGTAATTTTGGAGAAGTAACGAATTAGTGACGGTGGAACAAGAAATTCTTCAAATCAAATAGCTCTCAAATTCTGGTTCGATTCTCATTATCTGTTGGAAACTAAAGATAAGAGAAATTTTATTATTGTTAGTAAATTATTTCTAAGACTAACATTTTTATGTGTTTAAAGTTGAACATAATTACGTTAGCTTTGCACTTTTATTTTGGGTTTTTAGTTTACTAAATTCTTGTCGTCTAACAAAAGTTAATATATGTACTTCTGTTTCGGGTTTTTATTGTTACTAAATTATTGTCGTTCAACAGATGTTGTGTAATATCCCAATTTTGGACTAGTGACCAAATTGTAATTTTTGAAAGTTCATGAGGTTAAAGTGTGAATTTGGAAAAGTTTGAGGACTAAAGTGTAAATTTCCTCAAGAAGTGATTTTATTCAGTATAAGGGTGAATCTGATCGAAATAAGAACCTTGATATCAGTTTTGAGAATTAAGATACAGTAGAATGAATTTAATTTGGATTGAATAAAATTGTTAAGCGTGTTCAGGCCAGGGAAATATTAGGATGGTTAACATCTGGGAAGGTCCAATAAAAATGTTTTTTATCGATATTTTGGACTCAGTAAAAGTAAAGAATATTTGAATGGATTATAGATAAAAGATTTATAAGAGAAATTTTATTTTATGGAGATTTTCTATAACTATCGGAATAATAGATTGAGTTAAGAAAATTCAGTCAAAGTCTTTATAAAAGGAAATTTTTAAGGTTTAAAAGTATCATGTGATAGATAGCGAGTTAAATTGGGTACTTTCAAAGTTGGTAAAAGTTTTAGGAAAATTGAAGTGGGAATTGAAGTTCAGTGACTAAAATGGAAATTTTGAAAGTTTTGTGGTCAAAGTATAAACTTTGGAAAAGTTCAGAGACCAAAGTGTAATTTTTAAAAGTTATGTAAATTAACCCCGCAAATAAATAGTCCACCCCCAAGAGTGACCCTTTCGTGTTACTCGAATTTTTCGTACGATGCCTATATTAGTGGCTATAAAGCTTTAAAGTTTAAATGAAGAAAATTTGAAAATCGTACTAAGTGAAAATCGAATATTTGGATCGAAAAAATGCCATAAATAAAAATCTAAGATATTTTGGGGCATGATTGGTTAGATTGGAACCAATTTGGTTCAATTTTAATGGAGTGACAATTTTTAAGTTTTGATGTAATTAAAGTATAGTTGGAGGGCAAATTGGTCATTTGCCAAGGATGACATTTTTGAAATATCTTGGAACTTTGAGGGTAAATTTGAAAGGTGAAAAACACATGGATTAAATCTTAGCCATTGATTTTTATGATATTGAATCATGACCATTATAATAACAGGGCAAGATGGTAATTTCACTATTTAAATGAATTAAAAATTCATTTAATCTTTAACATGTGTATTTATTTTAAAGAAAGATGAAAACACAATATTTTCATCCCCTTGCTGTTCGAAACACCCAAAAATAAAAGAGGGTAGGGTTTTCAAATTTTCAAGATCAAAATACAAGGATCAAAGTTAGATTTCAAGCAAAATTAATTGAGTTGCAAGAAAATTCTGGGAAGGTACAAGTGTTCAAGGAAATGAAAAGATTAATGAGTAAGCTTAGTGAGGCAAGATAATAAATAGCTCATGTGAGTTCATACTTACTTGTTTTATGTATATATATTTGTATTTGGTTTTAAAATGTTTAAAAGAAAAATGATTGAATCGTAAATTGATATATTCTTACAGTGATTTAAAATGGTTTATGAATGATTTTGGGTATGAACTGCCCTATGCATTCTTATACGATATTTTGACATGATAATTGTTAATAAGTGAAAGGTACATGATAATGAATTTTAAAGCTCATTGTATGCATATTAAGAATTCTTGGTATAATTGGCATGCCAATGAGGTGAGAGTATAATGATACAGTGATGTTGTACAAGTGTACAACAGTTATAAAGTGAAATAGTGATGTTGTGTTCTACAACTACAACCTAGTGATACAATGATGCTGTATAAGTTTACAGTAGTTATCAGTGATGATGTGTTCTACAGCTATGACCTAATAATACAGTGACGTTGTATAAGTTTACAGCGGTTATTCAGTGATAAAGTGATACAATGTTTTATTTTGGCACAACAAATTAGTTGATGCCGCACATGTGCATACTCAATAGTGACTTGCATACCATACATTTTCATTTACATTACATTGGGCTACGATTTAAATAAAAATGAAAAGTGCAAGTGATATGATTCAAATGAAACAAGTGATTTATTGAATAATTGATTTGGCATAACATTGCCTTATATATATGTGTATGAGATGTTGAATTTACAGGTTACATGACAGAGGAACGACTTCAATAAGTCAGTATTTACGATTCCATATTCTTATATATTACGCATAGTGCTTTATTAATTATACAAAATTTTCTTTATTAAAATACTTTACTTTAAATAATAATTGCCTTACTAAGTGAATGCTTAGCGTGTGTTTGTTTCATATGTAGGTCGTCTGGGAAGTGCAAATCTTGAGGACCCGAGCATTAAGTTTAAACTGCATTCTACATACATCAGTAAGACATTCTAAACTATGATAATTTCTAGTGGGCATGTGTATAACCATTTGTTGATATGATTTAAAACAAGTTAGACCTTTATTACAGTTAAATCCTTATCGCATAAAAATTTTAAAATGAAGAAATGGTCTAGGCAAAACACATTGTTTTCACCCCGATTTACATTTTCAAAATAATAACCAATATTTAAGTTTTAAAAACCAATTCAGGGTCAAAACTAATTGTTTTTGACAAGAATTGTTTTCAGCTAAAAAAGTAAAAAAAATATTTACAAGTACGAAATTCATCGAGTAAATTTCGTAACATCTTTAATGGGTATTCGAATATCGGATATACGTTAAGGGTGTTACATGTTGATTAACTATGCTTTTGTTTTTGGTTTTTGGTTTCTGACTAAATTCCTAATAATTAACATATTCATAATTATGAATGACATTTAGTTCGTGGCATAAGCCAATAACTTGTTCAATTCTCAGTATTATGTTATAGTCACTACTCCGACTCTGATTTTGAACCAAAGTTCAATGTTGTCAGTAACTATAAGCCACAATGAAAAACTTATGGAGAGAATATTAAAACGTGGTAATAAGAAAATATTGTGTTATGTTTCTTCTTGTTAGAGAGGATGGTGTAGATATTGCTACCGTCTTTAACGTTGCCAAGACATGGAAGTACTCATGTTGCTACCATCTTCGCTGTTGCCAAGGCATGGAAGCACTCTAATTTCTTATACCGTAACTATATTCTTAAAAACCATATTAGATGCACGTTATGAAGTGCATAATATTATAAAAAAGATGAGAAGTTCTGGGTTATCACAGAACATGTGGTGGAAGATGTGTTATCAGTAAATTACCTTTTAAATAAGGTGTCTGTTAACTCTTTAAAAGTACTACTTTTCATATACATATTACCGTGCCTTTGCTTTACTTTGAATACATATTCATGCATTTAGTTAGTAGAATCATGCATTTGCATCAAGGAGTTAAGGAATGTTTCGCTTGCCAGAGTAAATATGTATTTTTGTTGTGCTGTGAAGGGCATGTTAGAAGCAGGAGTAAGACAGGAGCAGTTGACAGAGCAAAGCAAAGGACCAGAAGAAAAATGCCGAGCATTGTTGGCAAAAGTAGGACGATGATTGCCAAGCTTGGTTGGCAAAAGAATGTGGTCGATGTCCGATCAGTTAGCCGTTGGTCAAAGAGTTCAGTCAGCCTAAATTTTCAAACGAGAAGATGAGTGGATAAGAAGATAACCCGCTTTATCCTAAGTGCATAACCAATTTCAAAGTTAAACCTCATCTAGGGTTTCCACGAAGTGCCTATAAAAGCAAGTCAATCATTGAGCCAAAGAGGCTGCACCGTGGTGAAGAACGAAGGTAGAGGACAGATCGTGGTTCGACTAGACTAAGACCAAGAGCTCTAGATCCATTGAAGGGCTACATCGATAGATCTTCTTTTTTGTCCATTTCTCTTTATTTTCATTCTGATTTTATAATGGTGTTTGTTAAAAATGATATGGTGTTATGGTTCCCCCAACCATGAACTAATTTTCTTAAGTTGGTTGGGGATGTTTTTATAATGAACGCTAAGCTAGTTTTCAGATTTTAATATTTGAATACTTTGGCATTTTGTCTATCTTGCTGGTGCTTATTTTTCTTCAATTTTTTGTCATATGATAGTTGGTATTGCATGCATATTATCCCTTAATATCTTAACAGACTTAAGAGATAACGATTAATTGCCAGGTACTAAGGTGAGAAACTTCGACAGAAGATATTCAAGTAGATGAACTTACACCTGAAGTGATTCTACCCTTTAAAAGTAAAGATTGAATCTCAACCAAGTTAATTGTTTGAAAACTCGCTATAGACATATAGGTGTTAAAAGTAATTGACTTAGGGTATTGCCATCGACAGAGGCATTACTAACTTAAAAATCTGCTCGGTAATAAAACCGAGGCTGAAAGTTATTAATTGCTGTCATATCTAGCGTGAAATCCAAGCATTTTTTGCCAACGCCAACCATCCATCTAAGTACACCTGTTTGCCAAACTGACTAAATTTTCATTGTATTTTTCCTTAGTCATTTTTCTGAATCCAAAATTTGAATTCCAAATCAAAATCATTTGTCCCTTTCAGAAGTAAAATTGTGGCATTTAATTCCTGGACAATCCCTGTGGATACGATACTCAGCTTACTGCTGTATTACTTACTGACCGTGTATACTTACATGTAAAAAGACCTAAACTTGGCATTGTTTACTGGTATATTTACACTCATTCATCGATTATTTGCTAAGCATTAGTCAGTCAACAAGTGTCCCAAAAGAAAAAGGAAAAGACACCATATGAATTATGGAATGGTAGAAAACCTTTCTACAACTATTTGAAAGTGGGGGTGTAATAACTCATTTACCGAAGCAAATAAAAATAGGTCCTAAAATGGTGGTTGTACTTTCATTGGCTATGTTTGCCATAACAATAATGGTGAACTTTTTCATGGACTATCCTTTTAAAGTGTTTGTTTTTGTGATAATTGGTTATGTATGTCATAACAATGCATACCGATTTCTTGTGCATGAATCAAAAAATTTTAAAATTCACAAGAATATAATATTGAAATCTAAAATTGTCTCATTCTTTTGAAAGACTATGGAATTTGGTCAAGTTCAACAAAACGAACTATAAACAATTGATGAAAATTGTCAAGACTTTCAACCAGAGTTGATGGCTAAAGGTGGAAAAGTCATTTTGATCAGATTTTCTAACCTATATGCTAGAGTTGAATGACTACAAAATATTTTAGAGGATATTTTAGAATGGCCAAGGCATGTATCTACAATATGTATATATTGTGATGACCAAGTAACATTTGATAGAGCACAAAACATAATGGTTAGTCGAAACACATGTTCGTCGGCATAATATTGTTAGACAGCTGATCTTAATTGGAGTTATCTCTATTGATTTTGTAAGATCAAAAGATAACATTACATACCGCTAACCAAAAGGTTGAATCGAGATGAAATTGAGAAAACATCGAAAGGAATGTGACTAAAGCACATGAAAATTTAAGGCGCTATGTGAAGGAAAACCCAACCTTTTAACACCCAAAAATACTCTCAATTCAAAAACCTAATTTTGAAATCCCTAAATTCAAAACCCTAGAAATTGGGAATTTAAATATGAAACCCCAATAAAGAAATTTGGGAATTAATTGAATTTTAAACAAATTTAGTGACCTTTTTATAAAGAAATGATATTAGGTATCTACTTTGTGAACCCTAGAAAAGAATAAGGACTTACCTTGTAATTTATCCAAATTTCTTTATTGGGGTTGACCCTGCAACTGTTGCTTTCGCCCCTGATGTTGACCCTAAAGGTGTTCACTTGAGGGAAGACGATGAGATGAATATTGCTCTCATTCCTAAGAAGTTTGGAAACTCGAGTTTACTTATCGAGTCTGTCCGGGTGGCAGCAATCCAAGGCCAGCCCCTTGCAGATCATCCTTCTGTAAAATATGGACGACCACCCGGTGCTCAATGTGCCTCGGGAGCCCCTTAATCCATCCACAATTGCAGAGGCAATTGATGTTATCTCGTGCTGGTATGAGGACAAAAAAAGGAAAAGGAGGCAATTTATTTTAATATTATGGGAAAAAAGGAATAAAAATAAAAAAAATCAAAAGGAAAAAGAAAAAAGAAGAAGAAAAAGAAAAAGAAAAAGAAAAAAGAAGAAGAAGAAAAATAAAAAAAATCACAAAAGGAAGAAATAAAAAAAAGAAAAAGAAAAGAAAAATGAAAAGAAAAATGAAAATTTCAAAAATGTATCGCCCGATCTAGCCCTCCGCTGATGGAGTGGCTAGGTCCAAGTTGCTGCCGTCCTCTGATCCTGCTCTCCGCTGATGGTGTAGCCGGTCCTAGGTTGCCATTATCCGATCCAACCCTCCGCTGATGGGGGTGGTTGAATCTATGTTACCAACATTCTTCGATCTTACTTCTCTGTTGATGGAGTAGTGGGGTCCAACATCTATCTTTCGACCCGGTCTCCTCGTCAGTGTTGTAGCCAGCTGGATCAAATTTTGTGGACCCTGCCTTTTCGTCGGTGTTGCAGCTGGGTCAAGCTCTTTTTAGGTATTAGCTTATTATCAATAATGTAGTGAGTCACACTCATTTTGCTTCCCCAATAGACCACCTCTCGCTTCGAAGATTTTGCTTCCTCTAATAGTGACAAAGTAGATCCGTCAAGTCCAGAAAGAAGACATGTATTGAAGGGAAAGAAGATCTACTGAAGAAAAAGACATATGTCAAGGGAAAATAACCAGCTAGACTGGATGAAACGGGTCATTTTTAGTCTTTGCTTCGTTGTCGTTACACAACAACAAGCAAAGAGGGGCAACTGTAATGACCCGTAACCAAACCAAACTAAGCCCATTACCCTAACTAAACCCGTTTACCCAGACCCGGATCCAAACTAAGCCCGCCCGACCGGAAACCAAAATAACCCTAACCTAAAAATAAACCCTAACAGCCACCCCCTCTGCCATTAACTGCCACCGTCGCACCTCCGATAGCCGCCACCACTTCACCGGCAACCAAAATAAACCCCAAACTATAACCATAATCACCCCGAAACCCTAAAAAGAAAACCCTAAATCAGCATCCTCAAACCAAATCCGCAAAAACAAACAAACATAAAATAACCCTAAAATTAACTACCCACTGTCCCAAATCCATCGAATCATACCATGCTCATACCCTGTGCTTCAACCGGCCATACCCCTAATCCCTAAAAATCAGGATCTACCCACCATCATCAGATCTACAACAACAAATAGAGGGTTAGTGTAAGGATGGGATATAAGAGAAATCGAAAGGAAAATGTAAAGGGGGGATTAAAAAAAATCGAATCATCAAGTTAAAAAAAAATCAGAGAGCGAAAGAGTCTGTTGGTAAAAAAAGGGATTTGAAAATTGTAAGTTTTTGAAGAATCAATAAAGTTTTTAAAGGTAAAAGAGATCTGTTGAATCTCGTTACAGTTTAAAATCAAAGTTTTTTTGTTTTTGTTTTCGTTCGAATCAAAGTTAAAAAAGAGGGAAAAGTTTCGAATCATACCAGTCCTTTGGTGCCACCATGAGTCCGTCACGAGGCTTGAATGCCGGTGAACAGTGCGAAACCCAGGGAGAGTAGATGGTGAGAACGGTGGCCGAATCTGGTTGAGAGGAAAGAAGATGAAATGAGTTTTAGGGTTTTGTTATTCTGTTTCAAAATAAAATAATACCCTTATTATATTTTGAACCAGTTCATGAAACGACGCCGTTTGGCGAGTCTCAACCCGCGCGGTGACCCGGATCCGGGGAGGATCCGCGTTTTTGGGCAAGGGGCAAATTACACGCACGGTCCCTGGACTTTCCTCCCTCTTTCGTTTCTGTCCACGGTAGATTTACCATATCGATCCTTCTATTTTGTTCCCGCACCTGTTTTAACCCAGGGTCTAATGACACCTTAGGTCCTCAAATTTTCATCCCGTTTTAGCTACTGGTCATGGTGTAATCATGTCTTTAGTCCCTTGGAGTTTTTATGCCCATTTAAAATCGTCCTTTCATATTTTTGTGGCTTTTTATTTCCGTTTTTCTTTCAATTTCGTCACTACCATTATATTGAATTTAATTTTAGTACTTTAGTTTTTAAGTTGTTAATTTTCTGTTCATGCATTTTGCATTTGTTCTGTTTTAGTCCTATTTTTATTTTTTTGTCATGTAATTTATTTTTGATGCATTTAGTCTTTAATGTTTAATTTCATAATGTTTTATATGTATTAAATTAGTTCATGTCATGCATTACTTATTATTATCATTATTACCATCATCATCATCATTATTATTATTGTTATTATTATCATATTTTATGTGTTAGATTCGTTTTACTTATGTGACCGATATTTATGTATTATGTTAAATTAATGTTTTATTATGTTAGCATTTATTTATATTTTTATCGCAATGTATTTATATTTGACATGTTTTTTAGTTTGCATTACTGATATATAATTGTCAATGCGGTGCCCTTTTATTCGAGCGTAAACGGGGCCAGTATCAGGCGTAGTGATAGTGGTTGGGCGTTTACTCTTGAATAACGGGGCCTTTAAAATCTACTCGCATTTATAACCGAATTTTAATCTAATCGTCACTTTAATCCGGAAAGTTTAATATTAATAAAGCGGTAATTATTAAAGTACCAATTTTGGGCGGTGTGGGGGTGCTAATCCTTCCCCATCCGTAACCGACTCCCAAACTCATAAATTTTAAATCTCTGGTTTTTTAAGGTGTCCGACCTACCTAAATGGCCGGTGGCGACTCCATTTTTAAATAAAACACGAGTTTTCTAAAATCCCATGCGGAAGATAATATTTTCAAACAAAAATTAAAACAACATCTTTTTTAGCGAGAAAAAAAACATCGCTACAGTTATTAATTGCTGTCATATCTAGCGTGAAATCCAAGCATTCTTTGCCAACGCCAACCATCCATCTAAGTACACTTGTTTGCCAAACTGACTAAATTTTCATTGTATTTTTCCTTAGTCATTTTTCTGAATCCAAAATTTGAATTCCAAAACAAAATCATTTGTCTCTTTCAGAAGTAAAATTGTGGCATTTAATTCCTGGACAATCCCTGTGGATACGATACTCAGCTTACTGTTGTATTACTTACTGACCGTGTATACTTACATGTAAAAAGACCTAAACTTGGCATTATTTACTGGCATATTTACGCTCATTCATCGATTATTTGCCAAGCATTAGTCAGTCAACAAGTGTCCCAAAAGAAAAAAGAAAAGACACCATATGAATTATGGAATGGTAGAAAACCTTTCTACAACTATTTGAAAGTGGGGGGTGTAATAACTCATTTACCGAAGCAAATAAAAATAGGTCCTAAAATGGTGGTTGTACTTTCATTGGCTATGTTTGCCATAACAATAATGGTGAACTTTTTCATGGACTATCCTTTTAAAGTGTTTGTTTTTGTGATAATTGGTTATGTATGTCATAACAATGCATACCGATTTCTTGTGCATGAATCAAAAAATTTTAAAATTCACAAGAATATAATATTGAAATCTAAAATTGTCTCATTCTTTTGAAAGACTATGGAATTTGGTCAAGTTCAACAAAACGAACTATAAACAATTGATGAAAATTGTCAAGACTTTCAACCAGAGTTGATGGCTAAAGGTGGAAAAGTCATTTTGATCAGATTTTCTAACCTCTATGCTAGAGTTGAAAGACTACAAAATATTTTAGAGGATATTTTAGAATGGCCAAGGCATGTATCTACAATATGTATATATTGTGATGACCAAGTAACATTTGATAGAGCACAAAACATAATGGTTAGTCGAAACACATGTGTCGTCGGCATAATACTGTTAGACAGCTGATCTTAATTGGAGTTATCTCTATTGATTTTGTAAGATCAAAAGATAACATTGCATACTGCTAACCAAAAGGTTGAATCGAGATGAAATTGAGAAAACATCGAAAGGAATGTGACTAAAGCACATGAAAATTTAAGGCGCTATGTGAAGGAAAACCCAACCTTTTAACACCCAAAAATACTCTCAATTCAAAAACCTAATTTTGAAATCCCTAAATTCAAAACCCTAGAAATTGGGAATTTAAATATGAAACCGCAATAAATAAATTTGGGAATTAATTGAATTTTAAACAAATTTAGTGACCTTTTTATAAAGAAATGATATTAGGTATCTACTTTGTGAACACTAAAAAAGAATAAGGACTTACCTTGTAATTTATCCAAAATTTTGGTTATATAATCCACGTTTAGCCTTTTCCATGCAATTTATTGCCGTGCCGGTCTTTCCCCTCTCTTTATTTGTATTCCAAACACATCTTCTTTTTTCTTTTTTATTTTATTTATTTAATTCGATCAATCCCCGTCGAATCTCTAGCACCGCTCAATTCAACTTTGTCTTCGGTTGATTTGAAGATCAACTATTCGAATCAGATAAGTATTCATTAAATTTCGTTAGATTAGTATTTAGGAATAATTCTTTGATTATAGTGATAATAGTAATAGTGTTATCGTATGATTATTCTCATAGGTACCAATACAGCTAATCCCAGTGCTTCTAATCATGAGAAACACATTACTCAGTAGGTTGAGTTTGCTTTGACTAAGGTGTGTTTTCTTCCCGTGCTATAAATAAATAATTTTTATATGGTTTATATCTTTTTTGATTATGATTTGCATTATGGCTTGTATGGTTGACATCATATGCATACGGTTTTAGAATGTGTTTTAATTATGATTTATAAAATATTTGATTTACGAAACATTGAATTTAGATAACTATAATTTACGAAATTATGGACTATGATTTATGGATTTATGACGTATGTTTATGGAATATCGGATTTATGGAACTGCGTTTATGAATTTGAGTTTTAAATATCATATATGTATGAGCATGTGTTGGGATTTGTACAGGGAAGTTCAGTGGTTTTCACCCTTCGGGCTGAATTCCACTTCGAATTGGCGATTGTAGTGAGGAGTTCTGAGGAACTTTCCTCTTCTCTTGGCGGTTGTAGTTGGGTGCATTGCATCGCGCTTGTGATTTATGTGTTATGGTTTAAAAGATTTTATTCAAAATAATAATATTTTCTTTTATGATTATGGTTTTCCTTCACTTTAAAGACACACTAAGCTCTTTAGCCTACTCCCCTATAGTTTCCTCTTATAGATATCTTTGGACTTTAGGCGACGTGGTACTTGAAGGATCACACATTTTATCTGATTATTTTAATATTCAGTACGAAACTATTTTTAGTTATTCAGGAGACATTGATGTAATTTTAGACTTTTGGACTATTTATGTTTGGAGGTTATTTTTAACATTCATTTACTGTTGATTTTATTCAGATATTTTTAACACTAAGCTCTTTAGCTTACTCCCCATAGTTTTTTCTTACAAATATATTTGGACTTTAGGCGACGTTGTACTTGGAGGATCTCACATTTTGTCCGGTTATTTTAATATTCAGTATGAAACTATTTTTAGTTATTCAAATTATTATTTTGAGACTTTGATGTAATTTCAGACTTTTGGACTATTTATGTTTTGGGGTTATTTTTAACATTCGTTTACTGATGATTTTATTCAGATATTTTTATTAAATATTCAGATATTAATTATGACATTTGCTAAATTATTTATTATAAGATATTTATTAAATTATCATTATATGTATTCTTTTTAAATTAAAGTATAATCTTTAAAATTTGTTTTCTTGAGGGATTTTAAACGTGGCTTCCTAGATTCGACTCATTTCTTCTAGGTCGAGTTTAGGGGTTAATCGATTGGAGATCCCAGTATCTAGATTCAATGAGACAACCTACTTGCATAGATCTTGTGGAGTCACTGTGAGGTTCTTACCCCAAGTTCATTTCTATGATGTAAGGAGTGACTAAAATGTGGAAAATGTTAAGCAATGCTTTTAATGACCATTGTATGTTTTGATAATACGAACAACATAAATCACCTATGTGAGAGTGAAATTGAGCCGCTTCAAAGAGACTATTGGGGCATAGTTCTCTAAGCTCTTGTAGAACCAGGAGATGTCCAATGCTATATGAATATAACCATGAAAACCAAATTCTTGTCAGTAGGATATTTGTGTGAGGTATGTCATCGCTTACACAAACAACGTGACAGTTTAAGGACATCACGTCTACCAGACAACCAGTAAGGTAAACATATTTTTACAAGGGAAGTTCAAAGGGGGACGCCTACCTATCCTATGCAAATATCGAACGTAGAATCTATCACCACATCGAGTCAATATTTTGAACCATCAATTTTATTCATGTGGGGGATTGTTGAAAAAATAATATATATTGGTTGAATAATATTGATATTAAGTCATGTCACTTTGTGAATAGACATGCTAATAATAAATTGTGTCACTTGGTGAATAGACTTATTAATTTTTTGTCTAAAGTTGCATCCATTCAATCGTATATAATAACTTTTCAACAAATATTTCCATCAAATGTTTAATCTTTTCATCAAATGGTTTAATTTTTCGACCACTATATAAAGAGTGGTTGAAAGTCATTTTCACAACATCTTTGCCACAGCACTCAACAACTTTGAAAATCAACATAGAAAAACGTTTTTGGTTTTCGGTGATAGAAGAAGGCAAGGATGTGTTCGGTTGTTCACTGCAATTGTGCTACTGCTGTGAACGTTTGTTGTTGTATCCTAGGAGATAGACGCCTAACGTTACTCAAGCACCGAAGAGATGACGGATCTGTCTTAAGGAAACTGTTTATACATGCCTCAACAAATTTTTTTATAATTTTCAGCTAGTCTGATTTCAGATTCTATTTTTAATTTATTATTATTTATTTTTCTTACTATATTCTATTATATTTGAATTATTAGTGCACCATTTTTCTAACATCCCATAAACACTCCACTTGTCCATCTTACCAAAATATGCAGGCACAATGTGCATTTCTCTAACTCTAACCCTTGTATTTGCAATTATTGTCTGGACGAGTCAATTATTCTTCTAAACCCGTCCAATTGTCAGAATCTCTCCCATGTCGTGCTGCTTTTGTTGTATTAATTGTTGACACGTCCATAATAGAATAAGGCAAAGCGGCCAAACCGCAAAATCCGTCCGTCCGTCCCGGTTGTATTGTAAGATTACGAGACTATTTCCAGATGCTTCAACATTTTATTTTCGCAAATATTTAATTATTCTCTCAGCTTTTACATACATGAAAGGACAAGGATTGTTTCACTAAAATCTTTCAATACATCAGACTTCACAATCACAGCATGTTTGTCTATCTCCGCGCTTATCCTTATTGAAAGCGAACTAAAAACTCGGTGATTATATTGAAATTAAACTAAAAATTAGATGATCTTATCAAATATTTTAAAAGTATGGTGACCAAAATGAATCCGCTCTAAAAGTTCGGTGACTATATTAAAAATCAAACTAAAAGTTGGGTGATCTTATCGAATATTTAAAAAGTATGGTGACCAAAATGAATCTGTCATAAAAGTTCAGTGACCATTTATGTAGTTTAACCAAAAAATTAATCAAGTCCCTCTATCCATCATTTTACTTTGACTGTCACGTAAACAAGGTTAACGACACTAATAACATTAATTATCAATATCAGCCAAAAGACATGATTGATTTGTCTAATCAACTCGAGTACCAAGTTGAATAAAAAATAGAAATAAAATTTATTTTTTAAATAATTCGAAGACATTTTTAATTTTAAGCGTGTATATATATAAACCTTCTTTTGAATATTTCAATATGTTAGCTTATTTATTTATATAATAAGGTGACATTTTAATAATAAGAGGCATGATCAAGCACAAAATAAGAAAAAGATAATGATAATCAAAATAACATTATAAGTAGCGTTTGAAAATTTAGAATTTCAGAATTTAAATTTAGAGTTTAAAAATAGTATAATTTTAGTAAAAATATATTTATTTTAAAATTATAAATCTTTTAGAGGAACTGTTATTAATTTTTACCAATTTTTTTATTTTAATTAAAAATTAATGATAGAAAACAATTTCTTTCGTACAACCTCAAAAAAATAACTAAAAAAACTGTGAGATAAAATGAAAATAAAATGTAAACTTATAGTAATCATATTTTCTATGACTTTACTATTATAGAAAAAACATGGAGAGAAATAAAGTCTGCAACTTAAAAGTCAAAACCAACAAGTTTGACTTTGGCAGGCTCCAACGTAGCTCACTTGCACCGGAGTTAAACCCAATCACCGCGTAAGACGTCGCTCTTATGTTGAAATTGAATTCGGCTTTCAAAATCTAATACCCGAATTAACCTCCATAAATACTCAAATTTTCGCCTCCTCGTTGTCCTGTCAACTAAGCTAAAATAAAATCCGTGTCTCCAAGCCACGTCTGAGTAATATCTCCGCAAACCAAGTTTCCAGAACTAGAATGTAGTGTCCATAGTTTACTGCAAAAGAACATATTCAAATCTATTCATTTATTAGCTCTAAAAACTTCTATGAAAGTTAAATTAAGCCATTGCCGATTCTTTGTCTCTTTTCTTTCTCTTTGGTTTTAGTGTTTATCTTTTGAATTAGGAAAAAACGACCCTTGTTTTGGATTTTAGAAAAGAAGATGAGGGCGGCTTGATATTGATGTTTTGGACTTGGTCGTTTCTTGGTTTTAATCCATTTGGTTGCTTTGTTCAAACGCTTTTGAATATTTTTTTATTATAATATCATATACTGTTGATATTTAAGCACTAATCGTAGACAGAGGGGTAACTTGAGAGTTCGATTCTAAAAGACCGAGCCTTTGCTCGTTATCTGTTCTGACCCTTTTTTCCTCTCTCAAATTTCCAATCTTTATGTTTGGAGGAGGAAAGGGTGTATTTTGAAAAAAAAAGGGTTTCATCGTGTAGTTTGATAAAATTTTGAAATTTAAGGTGTTTTTCTGCATTTCAGGTTCTGGGAAAAAAAGTTTTTCTTTTTGGTGATTACGAGAAAGACCAAACAATGGCGAGTGACCGGCGTGTTACCAGAAGAACACCCACGATTCAGCACATAACAAACCCAGCTGGTGAACTCGACAGTGAAATTAGCGGAATAGATACCAGTAGATACACAGTTCATCTTCCTCCTACACCTGATAACCAGCCAATGCCAATGGAAATTGCTCTGCAAGCGGTGGGAACTGAGGAGCAATACGTTTCGAATTCCATGTTTACGGGTGGTTACAGTCGAGCTACCCGTGCTCATTCTAAGAAGATCATCGATTCCGTTTCGTTTTGTGAAATGCCTGGATGTGGTTCCAAGATGATGACTAGTCGACAAGGCATAGATGTGTTCCCCTGTGAATGTGGTTTTAGGATTTGCAAGGATTGTTATACGGATGCTATGGCAACTGGTGATGGGCTTTGTCCTGGATGTAAAGACCATTTTAGGGTGTTTGATGAGTCTGAAATGGCGCCGGCTAGCCAATTTTGGTTGTCCAAATCCGGCAGCAGGTTGCCGGTTGTGGAATCAACGGAGCTATTGATGAGGAGTCATAATAATGAGTTTGATTATACTCAATATTTGCATGAAACTAATAAGAGTTATGGGTACGGAAATGCTGTGTGGCCGAATGATGGTTCCCACGGAAGCTCGGATGAGATTGGCAGTGACCGTAAACTATTTCCGGAGAAGCAGTGGAAGCCTCTTACACAGAAATCGAGTGTGCGTGCTGCACTCCTTAGTCCGTACCGGTATGATTCTTTGTCTTAGTCCGTACCGGTATGATTCTTTGTTACCATTATGCTTCTAGTATATTTCTATTAGCTCTTATTATGATTCTGTTTCCTATATGTCATATAACATGGAGATTGGATAGTTTTACAGTTTTGTTAAATAGTAGTAATGTGGCCATTTTAGTGCTCACTTTTCTGTTCCATTCTCTGTCAATTTGCCTGCAGGCTACTAATCCTTATTCGAATAGTGGTTCTTGGATTTTTCTTACAATGGAGAATCAGCCACCCAAATGAAGATGCAATCTGGTTGTGGTTGATGTCTGTGATTTGTGAGATTTGGTTTGCCTTTTCTTGGCTGCTTGACCAGCTTCCTAAGCTCTGTCCTGTTAATCGTGCTGTTGATCTCAATGCTTTACAAGAAAAGTTTGAAAAGCCTAGTCCGAGTAATCCTTCAGGAAGATCTGATCTACCGGGCATAGATGTCTTTGTTTCTACTGCAGATCCTGAGAAAGAACCTCCTCTTGTCACTGCAAATACCATTCTTTCCATTCTGGCAGCTGAGTACCCAGTCGAGAAGCTCGCGTGTTATGTTTCGGATGATGGAGGTGCGCTATTAACCTTTGAGGCCATGGCAGAGGCTGGCAGTTTTGCCAGAATTTGGGTTCCTTTCTGCAGGAAACATGAAATTCAGCCTAGAAATCCAGAGTCCTATTTCAATCTAAAGAAAGATCCTTACAAGAACAAGGTGCGACCGGATTTCGTGCGAGACCGCAGGCGGGTAAAACGTGAATATGATGAATTTAAGGTCAGGATCAATGGACTTTCTGATTCAATTCGACGGCGTTCTGATGCCTTTAATACAAGGGAGGAGGTCAAGATTTTGAAGCGCTGGAGAGAGGACAATAGTGATGAACCAATGGAAACTTTGAAGATCCCGAAAGCTACTTGGTTGGCTGATAGCACCCATTGGCCGGGTACTTGGACAGTTCCTGCTCCTGAGCATTCTAGGGGCGATCATGCCAGTATCATACAGGTAAGAATTCAAGAAGAGAATCGAAAGCGGAACATTTATTTTAATGTTTTTCAATTGTTCATGGTTAATTCCTTTTTATCATTTTTAATATAATCTTAGGACAAGTTTATGTTCCCAATGCTTAGGATGTTTTCTGAATCATTAGTGGCTATGTTGCAAAAGCTGTTAGCATTTGTTAAGTAAGTTTGTTAATCATTTCTAATGATGAAATAATTATGTCAACTAAGATACTGAACTCTATTAATTGCAGGTGATGTTGGATCCTCCTCATGATGAGCCGCAAAACGGTACAGAAGGTGATGGAAATTCCATGGATCTGAGTGACGTTGACATTCGCCTTCCAATGCTGGTTTATGTTACTCGTGAAAAGCGACCTGGTTATGATCATAACAAGAAGGCAGGGGCCATGAATGCACTTGTTCGAGCTTCTGCAATCATGTCCAATGGCCCCTTCATACTTAATCTCGATTGTGACCACTACATTTACAATTCTCAAGCACTAAGAGAAGGAATTTGCTTTATGATGGACCGAGATGGGGAGCGTATTTGTTATGTCCAGTTTCCTCAGAGGTTTGAGGGAATTGATCCATCTGATCGCTATGCCAATCACAACACAGTATTCTTTGATGTTAACATGCGAGCTCTTGACGGACTTCAGGGTCCGGTATATGTTGGAACAGGATGCCTCTTTCGTCGCACTGCCCTTTATGGTTTTGAGCCACCTTGGTTAGAAGATAACCCTGATTGCTGCAGCTGCTGCTTTCCACGTCTTAAGAAACCTGCAACTGTTGCTTCCGCCCCTGATGTTGACCCTGAAGGTGTTCACTTGAGGGAAGACGATGAGATGAATATTGCTCTCATTCCTAAGAAGTTTGGAAACTCGAGTTTACTTATCGAGTCTGTCCGGGTGGCAGCAATCCAAGGCCAGCCCCTTGCAGATCATCCTTCTGTAAAATATGGACGACCACCCGGTGCTCTCACTGTGCCTCGGGAGCCCCTTAATCCATCCACAATTGCAGAGGCAATCGATGTTATCTCGTGCTGGTATGAGGACAAAACTGAATGGGGGCAAAGCGTAGGGTGGATTTATGGATCGGTTACGGAAGATGTTGTTACAGGGTATAGGATGCATAATCGAGGGTGGAGATCTGTTTATTGTGTGACCAAAAGAGATGCTTTCCGTGGCACTGCTCCTATAAATCTCACTGATAGGCTTCACCAGGTTCTTCGTTGGGCCACTGGCTCGGTCGAGATATTCTTCTCACGCAACAATGCTCTACTAGGCAGCCCAAGGCTTAAGTTTCTACAGAGGATTGCTTATCTCAACGTTGGGATATACCCTTTCACTTCCATATTCCTCATTGTTTACTGCTTCCTTCCTGCACTCTCCCTCTTCTCGAATCAATTCATAGTTCAGTCACTCAACGTGATGTTCCTCGTTTACCTCTTGGTCATCACCCTGACCCTTTGCGCTCTAGCGGTGCTAGAGATCAAGTGGTCCGGCATTGAACTAGAAGAGTGGTGGAGGAATGAGCAGTTTTGGTTGATTGGAGGCACCAGTGCTCATCTTGCTGCAGTACTCCAGGGGCTATTAAAGGTGATTGCCGGCATCGAAATATCATTCACCCTTACATCAAAATCAGCCGGTGACGACGTGGATGATGATTTTGCCGATCTCTACATCTTCAAGTGGACAGCTCTCATGATACCACCACTCACTATCATATTCCTTAACTTGATTGCCATCGCGTACGGAGTTCTTCGTACGGTCTACAGCACTAATCCCGAATGGAGTCATCTGCTAGGAGGTGTGTTCTTCAGTTTCTGGGTATTGGCTCATCTCTACCCCTTTGCAAAGGGACTAATGGGAAGACGAGGGAAAACGCCAACGATAGTATACGTTTGGTCGGGTCTTATTGCAATCTCGATTTCTCTACTCTGGGTGGCCATCAATCCCCCATCACAAAATTCTGATATTGGAGGGTCATTCCAATTCCCATGATTTACTTGGCTTTGTACTCCCTAGAGGGGAAGGTTGCACATTTTGTATACTCAATTCATTGAAAGTTAGATATATGTGATTGGTTGATTATTCTGAGGGTAGATTGGATTCAATTCCATCCCATATATGCATCATAATGTCTTGTCTCTCAAAACTGACTAAACTGATCCAACCAATCCTGAATGAATTAAACTGACTAATGAAAATCGTCTGTCTCAGATTATGCCTTTTTGGTGTCCCACTTTAAAAAAGTGAGTTTAAGGTTTAATGTCAGTGTTTATGTTTAGAGTTTAGAGAATTAGGGGTATAGTGTATTTTTTAGGGTGTAGGGTTTAGGATGTGGAATTTTAGGGTTATGGTTTAGAATTTAATTTTTTTAGTGTGTATCATAGAAAGGGACATGATTAGAGGGCAAAGGATTTTTGTTCCTAAACTGACCTGTCTTGGGTTAAACTCTCATAAATAGCTGTCCTTAGACCGACGCCATTGAAGAATTGTCCAAAGGGTTGGCAAAAATGGTAATGGGTGCCCAAGGCCACGCGGTTGGTGCTACTACTGCTAACTGAAAAATAGGTCAGGTGTTGTTATAGAATAACATTATATTTGGTAGTTTAATTAGAAACTTCTATAAACGAACCTGTTTTTTGGTGTAGTGGTGTTAGCTCTCTGGTCTTTGAATCCAGCGACCTGGGTTCGACTCCCCGTAGGACCTTTTTATTTTTTTAACGCAGTTGACTCATTTTCTAAGAAAGAAAAAAGAACAGTTGGGTGATTACAATTTTGAATCTTTTTACTATATCTCGTTGCCGTCTTGTTGTTCACCGGACAGTGCATTGAGCTGCTCCAAATCTTTCTTTTTATGCTCTTAGTAGTAGTACACCTACGGACAGGGATGGAGGTGTTTTATGATTGGGACTTGGGAGGGGCGGATTTTTTTTTACTTATATATATATATATATATATATATTTCTTTTAAAAATGTAATAACAAAAAATTTGTTCTTTATTTTCAAACATTTATATTTTGCCTCCCACCTTAAATCTTAGAGAAATTATTACATAGTCCCGACTCACCACGTCATCTATAGTTCATCTAGTGAGATTCATTCATTTAATAACATGTAGGAAAGATGTGAAGATTCATCTTGAAAAAAAAAATGAGATACAAAATTATTATTAGATGATATCATAAATGATGTGGTGAGCCATACCCATCTAATAATTTTTTCAAATCTTAGTTTTGTCCCTACCTACAAATCCGTTAATTATAATAATATTTGTAATGCAAACATCATGGACCGAACACGCGTTCGCGACATCAATTTAATTAGGTCTGTCCTAGCATGTACATAACTTTTTTCTTTCAGGAATCTGGAAAAACCAATGGAAGATACCAGTGGCAGGAGCTGTTTTAATCCTCCAGCAGGTTCCGAATCCTTGCCACTTTTAAATATTTTCTGTCCATTATTTTAAATTATATTAAAGCTGTTTATACATATATATCAAAGAAAATTACCTTTAGACAAACTACCAATATCAGAGTTGGAAACACTGCAGAAACAGTACGAAGAGAAAGGAGTGAAGATCCAATATATGCACCGTACTTGTCACCCACATGTAGACCGAAATATAAGAAGTAATCATTCAACTACATTACGAGCAGTAAATCATCCATGAACTAACACAATCAATCAATAACGACGCAGAATTTTATGTTAGAATGAATTTATAAAATTTTAATAGGGACGAAAATAAATTTTTAATAAAAAATATATAATTTTTTTAAAAAATATTTTTAAATTATATAAAAAAATTTAAATTTTTAGGAGGACGATCGCCCCACATCCCTTCCCTCCGTCCATCCTGAACACAATGTCAATTTAATATTACACCACACAAATTTATTACTTCACGCATCGGTCCGGGGCTTTCTCTCCCGGCGTGCTTTTGCGCTCCTGGCTTGCATCTTATGGCTTCTCTCGAATTTCAACCTCCCGGATTCGTTAAACCTGTCCTTTTCGATCGGATCAATTACACAACCGGTAAGTTTCACCGGGTAACGCCATACATCGTAACAGGAGGAGTAGTACATATAATGCTGCCTGAACTTCTGCATGGCGGCTCGCCGTTTCGGCGTTAAGAAGGCGTAGGTTCGGCTCCCGAGCCAGGCATCTTTGTCGTTGCAGATGGTGAAGTCGGGGTATTCTTGGATGGGATCCATAGGGCAACCCTCGAGGACCAGCTCTCTGAACTCGGCGGTGAATGGTGCATAGTCGTAGTTAACTTTGATTTTGCCACCGCCTGTGGCCCAGCTCGAGGCATCCCAAATGGTGGCATATAAAGACATCGGTTTCGTGGGGTAATCACCGCCCATTTCGTCGCTACGAATCACTTCCCTAATCGGAACTTCATCCACGTAAAAGCTGAAGAAATTCAACGTCAATTAAAAAAGACATTGGAGTAAAATACACTCCATATTATTTATTTATGAGTTTGATAGTAAATATGTCATTTTTCATTTAAAAATTACATTATGTCACTCATTTAAAATATTATTATAAATATATTTATTGATCGATAAATTTTAGATGAGAATAGTGACGTAATTTGGTATAATAACATTTTAGTCATTAAAACTTATACATTCTATTAATTTTTCTTAATTCATAACAATTAAATAAATTGAACTCTTCATTTAAAAATGTCATGACTTCAATTTTTGTTTTCCACCTAAATGTCGTTCATAGCCTCGCTGCTTGGGCTTTAACCTCTTCTAATTCTTTGTTTTTTAATTCGGTTTGTCCCGAGATTATTGTGAGTATCATAAACGTTGAACTTTTTTAATTTTTAATGTATTTAGGTACTCTTTTCTCTCTTAGATTCATCATTGGCCTCCAATGATGATGTAGAGGGGGTTTTTAATGAGGCTTGTCTCCAAAAATAATTCTTTCAGAAATATTATACTATTGTCTTGTTACTTTCTTGGTATGGTAATCGTTTTACAATAACTTGTTTCTTTATGACAAAATTCCATTATCTAACTACTACCTTGATTTGGTAGGTTTGTTTGCTTTGACAATATCACAAAAAGATTAAATTGATAAAATTTTTAAATATTAAGTGTAATTTATTGAATTGTTTCAAATTATGACAAAAGTAATAAAATTATATATGTTGATGACTAAAAATGTTATTATACCAAACCACATTAGACGTCCGTGGATTACATGTTTGTAACAATATTTTAATTGAGAGACATATTTATAACTTTTAGAAGAAAAAATAACTTATTTATTATCAAATCCATAATTAAATGATCTTGGATGTAGTCTTTAATTCAAGAATAAAAATCATTTGCCCCCTTTTTGGTGCCCTTATTTATGTCCCCACAATTAACATTGGGATTATGGTTAAGGGTTAGGGAATTAAAACAGGATATATTTTTAGGGCTTATGATTTAGAGTTTATGGTTAGAACTTAAAATTTAATTTCTTAACGTTAGGGCATAAAAAAGTCACCGAAAAGGGACGTACGATTTTTTCCTTAATTCAATGGTAAACTAAGGGAACAACATATCAATTATGTTCAAAAAGCATTAAAAACAGTTTCCAAAACAGGGAATTGGAATATAAGGGCAAAACGGAGGAAGACAAGGTGTTTAAGACAACTCACATGATGTTCTTGGCCGTCCACAAGATGCTGTATCTATGGAATTCCTTTGACGGGTCGAACCACAGTCTGTAACGTTCTTCTCGCCCTCGGCTTGTGCTGCCATTCCCATACAAATTTGTCTGAAATCTCCACGGCTTTCCCTGTACATTCCCTAAAAACTCTATGTCTAATTCATCATGTGCTTTCTCGAATACGTCACCGTTCGATGCCTGCATTCACCACCAAAACATTAAAACGAAATGAATCAAAGATTAAGAACCAGAAAACTTACGTAGAAGGCAACCACAACTCCGGCAGTATTATCTGCCGGCAACTTGATTTTGGCACTGAAAAATCCATGCGCATACATATTTGATGAAATGAAACCAGACCCTGAGTTTCATCATCAACAAACAAAAATTGAAATTAAGAAGAAAAAAAACAAGGGTCTGCATGGCATTGTATTAAACCAAAGACTCAGGGACGAAGTCAGGAATAAAAATTAAAGGGACAAGATATAATTAAACTCCGTTTACGTACCGGAATAAACGTCGAGGAGGAGGCGGACACTATTGCCGTCGGGGGAGCGAACGAGATTGAATTCGCCGAAGAGAGGGGAGTATCCTTCATCGAAGGAGATGGGGGTGAGGTCGAAACCTGCCGAACTACTGAAGCAAAAGAACAAAGAGGAGGAGAAGAAGAAATAGGGCAAGAAAATGAGGAAGAAAGGTGTTGGCGACATCCTTAGAGAAAAAATGCAACGCAAATGACCCATAATTTTTGTTGTTTTCTTTTTAGGGTTCTTCCTCTATTATTTCTCTCGTTTTTGTTTTATGTATTTTCCAGTCTCCCATCCAACTCTTTTGGATTTTGATTTCTGTATTATATGTATACACACGATAAAGAAGGGTTGGGAGTTACTTTCTGGATTGTGAATGGTCCAACTGTCGAATAAAAATTTTCTATATTTTTGGTGTTTTATTTTTCATGCCTCAACATTATAAAATAAAATTATAAATATAATCTTAAATTCTAAATTCTTAATCCTAAACTCTAAATATACCATATACCCACTACCATAAATTTTTATCTTAAACTTCAACCGTAAACTATAATTTTTTTTTCAATATTAAAATATAAATAGGACAAAAAAAAAACAGAAAATTTCTTCTTCTAATTACCTGCTAATCCTATGATGCCCTTTATTTCGTTTCATATTAATACAATTATAATACGGATTATTGTCTGTGACTGTACACTATCGATGAAAAATATTACATAAGTTAATTCTAATGCGGCTAGGTAGAAATTGTTAAAAAAATTTAAAATTTAAGAGTAAGTATACTTGACCGGTTAGTTAAGTTGTTCATCTTTATTTTCTTAGATCATGAGTTCTATACTCATTATGAATTAAGATTGGTTAAAAAGAAATAAGATTTCAAGCTTTTAGAATTTAGATTTAAGATTTAGTGTTTAAAGTATAAATCTTATAGATCTACTAATTGACGTAGTGACTAAGGATGTTCATCTTGTCCTATTTTTTATGGGTTCGAATCCCGATATGGAAGATGTAGTACCTCTCTATTTAATCAAAAAAATATAATCTTTAAAATAAGATACTTAACAACATTAGATTCCTAATTGGGATGTATTTTTTCACTATCAATACATAAAATAATAATTTTTTGGCTAAAGGGGTTATTTTGCCCATGAGTTTGACCCAAATTAGTAATATTGCCCCTTCTGCGAAAATGCCTTCAATTAGGTCCTTCAGTTCGCACATTGCAACAAATTAGCCTCTTGACTAACGTTGACCAACGGAACCGCTAACTGCTGCATACGTGGCCGTTAATTACATGTCACGTCACGACTGACGTGTCAAAATGCTGACGTGGCATCAATTTTTTTAAAAATAACTTTTTCATATTTATTTTTATATTAAATTTTAACCAATCAGATGATGACACATAACATCATTTGATTGGTTTTAGAATAAAGATTTAAAATAATCCATGAATTGGAGAGGCTGGAATCAACCTAGGTTTGGTGGCCGCATCACTACTAGACCAACCTCTTAGACTTGTCAATAAACACCAAATATTTTATATAATCTCAATAAAATAGCATGGCTTCTTCATTAAAATCCCAACATCAGAAGTTAATTTTCTAGATCTGAGTTTTGTATCCTACGGACACGAGGGCAAGCTCCCAAAGCATGTTTGGTATACAGGAAAGGACGAGAGAAAAATGTAAAGAAGGAAAATGTAGTGTTTGGTAAGTGAGAAAACGAAGGAAAATGTAAAGAAGCTGAAGAAAAGATGAGAGCATACTTCAATATTTAGAAACTAATTACCAACCTTGTAAACTAACTTCTAAAATATTTCATCAGACTATCTTTACAATATTGAGAAACACAGTCTGGT
The DNA here is from genome assembly GCA_019671005.1 of Hibiscus mutabilis. Taxonomy (NCBI): domain Eukaryota; kingdom Viridiplantae; phylum Streptophyta; class Magnoliopsida; order Malvales; family Malvaceae; genus Hibiscus; species Hibiscus mutabilis. The sequence goes on from CM033749.1 coordinate 33,596,299, forward strand.
AATTATGTTTGTCCAAAGAGCCTGGCACTGACCTGGTGAAAGGAATGCCATTGCCATCTACCATATCACAACCCCTGCATACCGACAGTTTCCATAGCCTATAAGAAAAAAACAACCAAAATTATGAACAATGTCAACGATGAAACTTCAACAGCATAATTAAAAACATGTTTTTAAAACATATTTTTAAAGCATGTTAATTTTCCAAATCTATTGAGTATACCAAACATGCTTTGGGAGCTTGCCCTCATGTCCATAGGATACAGAACTCGGATCTGGAAAATTAACTCCTGATGTCGGGATTTTAATGAAGAAGCCATGCTATTTTATTGAGGTTATATAAAACATTAGGTGTTTATTGACAATGTTAAGAGGTTGGTTTGGTGCTAAAGTGTTATGCTTTCCCCCCGCCAGACTTGGGTCCAATTTCTAGCCTCTCTAATTCATGGATTATTTTTGACATGTCAGTCGTGACTGACATCATTTGATTGGTTAAAATTTAATATAAAAATAAATATGAAAAAGTTATTTTTTTAAAAAAAATTGATGCCAAGTCAGTAATTTTTGACATGTCAGTCGAGACGTGGCATGTAGTTAACGCCACGTATGCATCAGTTAACGGTTTTGTCGGTCAACGTTAGTCAAGTGGCTAATTTGCTGCAATGTGCGAACTAAATGACCTAATTGAACGCGTTTTCGCGAGAGAGGCAACATTGCTAATTTGGGTCGAACTCGGGGGCAAAATAACCCCTTTAGCCTAATTTTTTTCATTGTGACAGTTTTTGACCTCGGGAGAACTCAAGTAATGGTCCTAGTGAAAAAGATGATGATGTTCATCCTAGAAGACCTGGTTCGAGCAATTTTGTCTGCAAAGTGTGTGTCTTATCAAATAGTTAAAAATATGAACAAATACTACCTTATAATCACCTTAAGACTAAGAACCAGTTTTTGACCTTGAGAAAATTTCAATGTCAATGTTTTCATGACAGTTATTTTTTTTATTTTGGTTGTAAACTCCTGGTTCTCGAAGGCTTTGCTCAGAATAATCCGGACTGATCCGCGCCAAACAATTGACTTTTGTAGGCAATGGTGGAACTTGGAGTAAAAGTTTGAGGGGTCGAATTTAATTTTTTTTTAAAAAAAATTGGAGGCTTAAACGAAAATTTTCAAAAAAAATTAAGGGTTTAACTAAATTTTTTAATAATTTTAAAACATTTAACAAAAAAATTAAAAAACAGAGAGAGGGAATTTAATTAAAAATATTCAAAATTTTGAAACCTAATATGATTTTTTTTTAAAACAACTTAATATGAATTTTTAAAAATCTTGAGGGGGCCAAATAAAATTTTAAAAAATTTTATGGAAAAATTCAAATTTTTCGAAATTTTGGGGTCTGTGGCCCCCACTAGCCCCTTCAACGATTCGCCCCTCTTTGTAGGTGAGTCTCCTAATAAAAGTTTTTTGCATACACAAGATCTGAAATTCGAGATCTGCTTAAGCAACATCAATCTTGTTATCACTTGGACCAATCTGTTAATATTAATGATAGGTATTTTTAAGGTGACTAAGATGTTTTTATAAATAAATTTAATGAAAAAACATCATTATATATGTACGTTTTGTTAATAATGAAAGAAACGAAAAAAAGCTATTTAGAGCCTATCCACGAGCATCATTCTGCAACTGATTCATCAAATCTAGAATGTATGAAATAATCGAGTGGGGTGAAGCGTGAACCCCCTCCTCTATACCTCCGGATAGATATTATCTGCCTGTTTTTATAATAATTTTCTTACAATAATTGAGTCATTGACCGCCCAAAATGAAATATTTACTCCCTATATAATAATTTATGCAAATAATCAAAATTTCCACTATTTTAAAAAATTCTTTATAAAATGATTAATTTATATAAAAACAAATTAGTTTTTCTTCGCCACAAAGCATCCTAAAAATCCATATATATATATTTTTAATTTTCTTGTAATAAATCTTTTGAGATTTTTAAGTGGTTCTCGTTAATTCAATTTCTTTTCTACTTTTATTGATTAATTATTTTTATTTGGTTATTGATTAATTATTTGAATAATTAATTTAAAAAAACAATACTAGAATATTATATAAATAACTAATAGATAAAATAATATGACTCATTATTAAAATTTTAATAATATTATTTTAAAATATAAGAATTGGTAAAAATATTAAAAATAAGAAGTAAATAATATATTTTTTAAAATTGATCAATAAATGTATTTTATAACAATAAATATTATTAATTATATTTTCATAGAGGTGGCAATCGGGTCCTTCGGATCGAGGTCGGGTCGGGTCACTTTGGGTCGGGTTATTTTCGGCTCGGGTTTGTTTCAATTTTGGTTCGATTTAGGGCAGACCGAGTCTGATTCATATTTAGTTCAGGTCTATGTTATTTCGAATCAGGTCGGGCTAATATCAGATCGATTAGTTTTTGGGTCGGGTCAATATCTGATCAATTGACTTTTTAGGTCGGGCCAATATTGGATCGGTTGTTTTTCGGGTCGGGTCAATATCAGATAGGTCAGCTTTCAATTTGAGCCAATATATGAAGACGATCTTTTAAAAGAGAAAAAATGATATTAAACTATTACTAAAGGTAGATGTTAATTAGTAATATAATCTAAAATGAGAATAAAACATACATATTTGAGGAAATTAAATTCGGGTTGCTTTCGGTTCGGGTTGATTTTTGGTTCGGTTGATTTTCGATTCGGGTTGACTTTCAGTTCTGGTTACTTTTCGGTTTCGGTTATTTCGAGTTGATTTTTTATTTAACTAAATTCGGGTCGGTTTTGGTTCAGATTCGGGTCAAATTTATACCATCGTGTTCGGATCTATATCGAGTCTCGGGCCAGGTAAATCAGTTTGGGTCTCGGGTCTAGAGTCAAGTTTGTCAGGTCTATATTTTCATTTATTATACATTATATTAAAAATAAAAACTTCATATTATTTATTAATAAGTTATTAACTACATTTTAATCTATATATAATATGTTGTAAATATTAACCAAGTATTGAATTTGACTCGACGAAAATACACATATTACTATTTGATTAAATGATTAAATTTATTAAAAATAATAATTTAATGACATTTGAGGTAAGAAAAAAATCGAGATGAAAAAGAGTAAAAAAAAACAGAGTCTGGGCCTTGGACTCAGGTAGGAGGGGTACCCGCCCAAGGCCCATAATTTTTATAGTGCATTCTATTTATGAAAATTGTTTTTATATTAATTATACAGTTATTTTTTTAATATTTATTATTAGGGACCAATTTTTTCTTAATATTTATTATTAGGTGATAAGTGTTCAAAGTACTATTTTTATTACCCTTTATACTCATATTATTGTTAGACTTAGGCTCATATTAGTTGCAGAATTAGTCATTCATGCATTAATTCATGTTTTTTTCCATCATTGAGCTTGATTACATAACTTGGTGATTTTTGTGGAAAAAGATGCTGCTTTGGTATGTTTTGTATGTGTGTGCAGAATCACTTGCCAAAGCAAGGCTAGAACCAGTTGCCAGGGCAATGCATGAAGGAGATGTCGAGCTAGTTGCCAAGGCAATTTTCAACAAGGAATAAGATGATATGGTAGTCGAAATCGATGACTAGATAAGCCCAAGATGACGTGGAGCAAAGCTAAATCCCAAAAGAGTTTGATTTTCATGAAGAGGTCAAAGAGAAATTAAATCCCAAGAAGATAGGAGAAGTTCTAGAAGGAATTTAAATATAATAAAGAATTATATTCTTTAAAGATAATTTAATTCCAACTTAACTTCCTCCTCAAAAAAGACTTTGACCTAGCCCTATAAATTCAAGACCATGTCGTCAACTCCAAAGGGGAGAGAGAAGAGAGAATTTTCGACAAGATCAAAGGCAAGGGGGATTCCGACAAAGCTCCATCCATTCTTCATCTTTTTCTTCCTTGTTCCATTAGGTTTATGCTAGGAATTCTTTATCTTGTGTTTCTTTGGAACCTAGCCATGAACTAAATCTATTTGGCTAAGGTTATTGTGTTTTGTGGTTGTGAGAAACAATTGGATTTTGTTTAGGTAATAAGAGTTTCTATCCAAGGTTTACTCATTCTTGGTTCTTATTCTTGTTTGCGAGTGAATTGAGAAAGAAACTCGTAACTTCGTCTATTTATCTAATATCAGGAGAGTTAGATTCAAGAAACAAATGAGTATGATCTTTATTCAATCTATTGATGGTCAAGATTAATCCAGCTTAGGAATAAGTTAAGGATTTCAACGGCTAAGATGAGCGCAAGATTGGTTGTTGTTTACCCTTGATTCACGCAGGGATGTATTGTCAAGACATGCACAAATAGCTAGAGTTTCGACTTAGGGATAAGAAGAAACCATTGAAGAACGCTCCGCCGAACCTTGAAGTTGTTGCCCAGACGCCCAAGTAGTTGCCCAGCTAGTCACCTAGGCAACCATCGATTAGTTGCCAAGGCAACCCCGCTATGCAAGTTGCCCTTGCACTCTTTTACCAAGATGATCCAATCGGCTATCACACCTCAACTCACGATACCTGGCCTATTCTCTCTCATTTAATTACATCTTCTTTTACTTATTTGCTTTCTAGTTTAGTTGTTAGTTAAAACTCCTACAATCTTCTACTTGTGTTTCTTTTACTTTTTACAGTGCAAGAGATTAGATTCTTGAAGTGACACCAATCCATGTGGAGACGATATCTTTTATACTATAACTTGCGACGTGTACACTTGCACAATTGCGGAGCACTTATTACGCGCAACAAGTTTTTGGCGCCGTTGCCGGGGATTGGCAATAGCGACTTTGTTTTTATTTTCTTGCACTTTTTTATTTTTCTTGTTTAAGATTCAAAGAGTTAACAAACTTTGGTTTTGAATTGGTATATAACCAGGGCGAGACCGATTACACCAGAATATCCCTTTGATCCAGAAATCAAACGAACCTTACAAAGACTTAGACGAATGTTAAGAGTAGCAATGGCTAATCAAGACGGCAATATGAATCAAGATGTTCCAGCAGGAGGAGGAGTGATTCTTGCACGAAACAGAACCATTCGAGACTATCTTGAAGAACTTAATCCAGGAGTTGTCACACCTGAAATTGAAGCCGACCACTTTGAGTTGAAACCGATGATGTTTAATATGATCAACACAATTGGTCAATTTGGTGGCTCAGCAACTGAAGATGCACGACAACATCTTAAACCCTTCTTCGAGATTTGCAATTCATTCAAAATACAAGGAGTCACCCCCGATGTTTTACGACTAAGATTATTCCCCTATTCACTGAGGGATAGGGCGAAAACATGGTTGAATAGTATTCCTGCCGGATCAATAGGATCTTGGACTGATCTTTGTCGTGATTTCCTTGCTCGATTTAATCCTACAAATTTGACTGATGGGCTTCGTAACGAAATTACTTCTTTTTGACAGGCAGATGATGAATCCATGTACGAGGCTTGTGAGCGATATAGAGAACTTCTACACAAATGCCCCTACACGGATTCCCAGTGTAGACACAAGTAACAATGTTTTACAACGTTGTGAATACACCAACAAGGATGATGCTAGATGCCTCGGAAAACGACATACTCCTAGATAAATCACCGGAGGAAGCAATGCAAATTCTAAATAGGCTTTCCAAGAATGAATATCAATTCCCCTATGCTAGAAGATGAGGAGTTAGACGCCAAGCCCCAATACATGAACTAGGATCATCAGACTCAATTTCGGCACAACTGGCCACTCTAACTAAAATGGTCCAAAACATACAGAAACCAAACAACACACAGGAAGTCAAGGTAATGGATTCCTTTTGTGAGTTATGTGGTGGTAACCATGATTCTTCTGAATGCATGCAGAATCTGGAATCCAGCTTTTATGCGGGGAATTACAACCAGAACAACAATGTGATGTCCAATACATACAATCCAGCTTGGAAGAAGCACCCAAATTTTTCATGGAGTAATCCCAACAATGCTCTAAACCAGAACAATCAGAATGCGCAAGCATCGGGATTCGAACAGAATATGCCACAGCAATAGTTACCGCAGCAACAACTGACAACATCTAGTTCTTTGAAAAATTCTCTCAATGTTTTTATGTTGAAAACTGAATCTTATATGGCTGATAATAGTAACTTCATAAAAAGAACTGATGCTTTTATTAACAGGACCAAGATGAGATTGTAAAACCAAGAGGTGACAATCAAATCATTGAAAAATCAAGTCGGACATTTTGCTCAAAACCTGAATACTAGACCGCAATGAGGTTTACCTAGCGATACTGAAGTCGCAAGAGGCCATGAGCAATGTAAGGCGATCACCACTAGAAGTGGACAACAACTTAAAGAGGCTCAAGCTCGCTCATCAAACAAAACTCCACAAAAAGATCAAGACGAACCCAGCGGCAAAACCTCAAATGCTGAACCAGGAATTGCCTCAGCAACCGACAATAAGGATGCCTCGGTAACCAACGATAGGCACGCCATGGCAACCCCAGTTGACAATGCCTGGGCAACTTTAGTTGCCCCGACAATGTCGTCAATCAGGTTCCAGACCAACAAAATGATCGAAGATATCTGACTTCCACCACCATTCCCACAAAGGTTGAAGCGACAAAAGCAAGAATATCAATTCAAGAAGTTTCTTGATATCCTCAAGCAAGTCCACATCAACTTGCCATTGGTTGAAGCAATTGAACAAATGCCGAACTATGCCAAGTTTCTTAAAGACATTGTGTTCAAGAGAACAAGGCTATGGGAGTTTGAAATAGTTACCGCAACAGAGGGATGCATGGCCATGTTGCACAATCGCATACCACCCAAGCTGAAGGATCCTGAAAGTTTCACAATACCATGTTCCATTAGAAACCACTATTTCGGGAAAGCATTATGCGACCTTGGAGCAAGTATAAAATTGATGCCTAAATCGGTTTTCCAGAAACTAGGAATCAAGAAGGCAAGACCTACAACAGTTATGCTAAAGCTAGCCGACAGATCCTATATGCATCCAAAGGGAAAAATTAAAGACATACTGGTAAAAGTTGATAAATTTATTTTTCCCGCTGACTTTATTGTTTTGGATTGTGAAGTAGATAAACATGCACCTATCATTCTCGGGAGACCCTTCCTAGCAACAGGGATAACCTTGATTGATGTTGAAAAGGGAAAACTCACAACGAGGGTGAATAACTAGTAAGTTAAACTAAATGTGTTCCAAACCCTAGGCATGCCGATGATCCGGAAGAATGCCAACTTCTCCATGCCACGACAGAGTTTAACTTCGTCGAGGAATTTAGTTGCCTCGACAACTACATTGTCGATCAAGAGGAACCTAAGGAGTATGAAGAACCGATCGATGGGGAACAACAAGAAGAGGCAAATTGGTTAGTCAATCGACCATGTACATACTTTGAACCACTAGATTATTCAGGTAAGAAAGGTAAAATCGAAAGCACTCTATTGAACAACCACTGATTCTTGAGTTGAAACAGTTGCCAGAGCAACTAAAATATGCTTACTTAGGAACCGATAATACATTGCCTGTAATTATTTCCTCTAAGTTACAGCCTGAGCAGGAAAAAAGCTGATCAAAATGTTGATGCTACACAAGAAGGCAATAGGGTGGACAATTGTCGACTTGAAGGAAATTAGCCCAGCAGTGTGCATGTACAAGATTTTGTTGGAAGATGATCACAAACCTTCGATTGAGACCCAGATGAGACTGAATCATGCCATGAAAGGGGTTGTAATGAAAGAAATCGTCAAGTGGCTTGATGCCGGCATTATATACCCTATCTCTGATAGTACATGGGTAAGGCCGGTACAATGTGTACCGAAAAGAAGAGGTATAAATGTGGTAAGTAATAAAAACAATGAACTGATTCCAACTAGGACTGTGACCTGTTGGAGGGTTTGTATGGATTATCGAAAGCTAAACAAAGCCACTAGAAAAGATCACTTCCCATTACCCTTTATTGATCAAATGCTTGACCGTCTTGCAGGTAAACCATTTTATTGTTTTCTTGATGGTTATTCAGGTTACAACCAAATTGCCATAGCACCAGAAAATCAAGAAAAGACAACCTTCGGATGCCCATACGATACTTATGCTTTTCAAATGATGCCGTTCAGATTGTGTAACGCCCCAAAAACCTTCTAAAGATGCATGATGACACTCTTTTCAGACATGGTCGAAGACTTCCTTGAGATCTTCATGGATGATTTTTCCGTTTTTGGTAATGACTTCGACAGTTGCCTCAGCAATTTAGAGAAGGTATTGGCAAGATGTGAAGAAACCGATTAGTCCTTAATTGGGAGAAGTGCCATTTTATGGTAGATGAAGGAATAGTGCTCGGCCATAATATTTCATCCAAGAGAATTGAAGTAGACAAAGCAAAGGTAGACGTGATTGAGAGATTACCCCCACCAAGTTCGGTTAAAGGAATCCGAAGCTTTCTTGGACATGCAGGTTTTTACAGGAGGTTCATTCATAATTTTTCTAAAATTACTAAACCCTTGTATAATTTGCTTGAATATGATAAAGTCTTCAATTTTGGTGATTCTTGCGCCTAAGCATTCGAAACCCTAAAGGAAAAGCTCACCTCGGCACCCATTGTCGTTCTACCAGATTGGACGCTACCTTTTGAGCTCATGTGTGATGCAAGTGATTTTGCGGTAGGAGCAGTCCTAGGCCAATGCACAGGTAAGACATTTCATGTGATATACTACGCTAGTAAAACTCTTAATAATGCTCAAGTGAATTACACAACAACAGAGAAAGAGTTATTAGCTGTAGTTTTTGGATTTGACAAGTTCCGATCCTATTTGATTGGTACAAAGGTAATTGTTCATACGGACCATTTGGCAATTAAGTATATATTTGCTAAAAAGGATGCCAAACCTCGTTTGATTCGTTAGATATTACTTTTACAAGAATTTGATATTGAAATTAAGGACATGAAAGAAACAGAAAATTAAGTGGCCGATCGCTTATCACGTTTAGAATGCAATAGGGAGGAGGACGTGGATTTAGAGATATGCGATGCATTCCCGGATGAGCAACTTTTAGTTGCGTCGGCAACCATGGACGCGCACGCGTCAGTAACCATGGATGTGCATACCTCGGTAACCCTCGACGCCGCAACAGCTCTTGACGCGCACGCCTCGACAATCATGGATGTGCATGCCTCGGCAACCTTCGACACCGCAACAGCTCTTGACGCGCACGCCTCGGCAACCATGGATATGCATGCCTCGACAACCCTCGACGCCGCGACAACCATTTATACGTACGCCTCGGCAATCATGGATGCGTATGCCTCTGCAACTCTAGATGCACACGCCTCGGCAACCTTGGGAGCAGTCGCCATGGCAGCACATGCCTCGGCAATACCCTGGTACGCGGATTTAGTTAATTTCCTTGTTTGTGGTATTTTACCTTATGGCCTTACTCACCAAGGAAAGAAACGGTTCCGCCATGATGCTAAGCATTACTTTTGGGACGAGCCTCTTTTGTTTAAACAATGTGCAGATCATGTTATACGCCGATGTGTCCCTGAAGAAGAGCAGCAAAATGTACTCCGGTAATGTCATTCGTCACCCTATGTAGGACATTTTGGAGGAACTCGTACCGCGACCAAAGTTTTGCAATCCGGTTTGTATTGGCCAACACTGTACAAAGATGCCCAAGAGTTTTACAAGCAACGTGATCATTGCCAGAGGACGGGCAATATCTCTAGACGACATAAGATGCCGCTCCAAAACATCATCGAGGTTGAATTATTCGATGTATGAGGGATCGATTTTATGAGACATTTCCCATCTTCATTCGACAACCTCTACATTCTACTTGCCGTTGACTACGTGTCTAAATGGGTTGAGGCAGCTGCAGTTCCCAACAACAATTCTAAGACCATGCAACGATTCTTGCAGAAAAATATATTTATACGGTTTAGGATGCCGAGAGAATTATCAGCGATAAAGGCAAGCATTTTGACAACAAACTTATTGCCAAGATGTTGCAACGCTTCGGTGTATCTCACAAGATTGCCACGACATATCACCCACAAACCAATGGGCAAGCAGAAATTTCCAACCGGGAATTGAAGGGTATACTCAAGAAAGTTGTAAATCCCTCTAGGAAGGATTGGTCAGTAAGACTAGATGACGCGCTTTGGGCATATCGCACTGCAGTCAAAACACTCTTAGGTATGTCCCCCTTCTGACTTGTCAATGGCAAAACATACCATCTACCGGTGGAAATCGAACACAAGGCATAATGGACAATCAAGACCGTGAATATGGATTGGGAAAGTGTCGGACAAAAGCGTTTGCTGGACCTCAACGAGATAGAAGAATTCTGTGCACTCTCCTATAACAATGCACGAATCTACAAAGAGAAAACAAAGCAATGGCATGACAAGAAACTATTTTCGCGGCAATTCATGCCAGTGCAACTAGTTCTCTTATTCAATTCTCGGCTAAAACTTTTCCCAGGAAAACTGAAATCAAGATGGTCGAGACCATTCGAAGTTGTCAAACCATTCTCCCATGGTGCCGTGAAAATCAAGTCTATCACTGACAAACATGAATTCAAAGTTAATGGACAAAGATTGAAGCACTACAACAGTGCCCATGTGGAACGTAACAAAGAAGTGGTCACCTTAGGAGATGCATGAGAATGCTCTCCTTTTGATATTTTCTTTTTATTTTTCTTTATATTTTTTTTATTTTTTCGAACTATTTTTTTATTTTTTCGGTTATTTTTTTCTTTTTAGGATAGATTTATTTATTTTCTTTAAGATTAAAACTACATCTTTCTTTCATATTTATCTTTTTAAGTTTAAGAATTTCTTTACACATCTTTATTTATTTTCTTTTATTAGTTTATCTTTAATTTTAATCCTTATTTTATTTGTTTTTGAATTGTAGGAAAAGAGTTCAAGATAAAGAGGAATTTTGATTCAAGAAGGAAACTTCTTCAATAAGGAAATTAATGGGCTGAATTTAAGGCTTATATAAAGCCTCCAACTTACTCTAAATAAACCTCCTAGCCGTCACCCTTCCCCTAAATCGAAACCCCTTTCCTCTTTATTCCAAAATTAATCCCACCACCATATTTACTACATATCTTTTCTATATAACCCATCACCCTTAACTTCCAAGAAACCTATTCCGACTTTTCGTCTTGCAACTCTTTAGTTTCTTTTGTTTTCTTTTCTTTTATTTACCAAACTCACAACCAAGATCATCCATGACATCCAAAATTGAATTTTTGGTTCATCCAAGTTCCTCCAAAGAACCAATATACAAGAAGTTTGCTACACCGGTGGTTCAAGAAAGATTTCACTCCAAGTTTGAAAGCCGGAAGATTTGTGAATAACAAGGCTTTGAATACTCAAACTCTCATCAAGATTTCGGCCTTGAACCATTCATCTTCGAAAGGATTGCACATCAAAAGTGGCAAATCTTTTGCCATCAATCGGAACCGGGTAACATCTCATGGGTAAGATAATTCTATGTTCACTCATCTAACCTGGACAATCCTTATGTTTTTGTTCGTGACAAGGTTATACTCATAAGCCCCGAAAACATCAACACCTTTTACGGGCTCTACGTTGAGAAGGACGAGCATCAAGCCTTTGTTGATCAACTCACGCCCAAGCAACTCGACAAGGTGCTTCAAGAACTCACTCTACCGAGAATTCAATGGAACGTCGGTAAATACAAGGGCACGGTAAATCGCCTTTGGCTTAAACCCGAGGAAAAATTATGGAATAAGTTTGTTAAAACTTCTTTAATGCCCACCACACACAATACTATCGTTAATACGCCTCATCTTTTGCTCATACATTCTATCTTGCATAATTGCATCATTAACATTGGAAAAATTATTTGTGATGAGATTTTTGTATGTAGCTCAAAAGACAAGGGTTCTCTTTTCTTCCCTTGCTTAATTTCCAATCTTTGCAAGGAGATGCACGTCCTAAGTGAGTCCACTGATGAAAATGCCCTACCAAAGTTCGGTTGGAATCGAGCACAAATCCGAAAACTAATGGGAGAGGGACCGGTAAAATCCTCAATGCCTCCAATTGCCGCGACAACCCCTGTCGCCTCGGCAACGCCTAATGCCCAAACACCTAATGCCCGGGCAACTCGGCCACCAACCATAGGACACTTTGAAGCACTCTTGCAACCGTTGGCAAGCCGCCTTAGGCAAATTGAAGACCGACAACTAATGTTCATGCGGTACATGAAGGATCACAACAATGCCATCACCCAAGTCATCCTGGAAAAGTACCCGGACATCCGCGTGTCGTTCCTAATCTTTTCTGCCGAGATCCTTGCCACGACAACCAATGAAGCAGTCACCACGAAAACCGCAACAGATGATGCAGCGGAAACCTACAGCGCATCTGCCCAAGCAGTTGCCACGACAACCAACACTGAAGATGCAACGGCAACCAAAGCTAAAGACGCCCCAGTAACCACTACAAAAGCCAAAGGTAAAGCACCTATGCCCGAATCAACTCGTACTGAATCATTGTCTGATTTTTCATATTCGGACGAGTCCTCCATTGCACCAACAAAGACCACACCAATCGAATCTTCCAAGACCAAGCGAAAAGCCAATGACATTGATGAAGAGGACGATGAAGACAACCCCGTACGAGGATCGATTCCACTATCGGCAACAAGGAAGCAACCACCGCGTTCAAGCAAAAGAATCAAGACACCGACCAAAAGGAAACTAATCATCCACGATGACGAACTCTCGTAGTAAGTCATCGTTTGCATTTTACTTTTCTTTATTTTTATTTTTCTTTGTTGCATGCATTGAGGACAATGCCTCCCTCGAGTTTGGGGGGATTGTTATTAGTTAGTTACCATGTTTAGTTGCATTCATCTTAAGTATTGCATTTAGGATACATAAATTGCTTGCCATGCCTTTAGTTGGAACAATAATTGCCTAGATTTGATGAATATCCGATGATGACTTTGCCAATGCACTTAATTGATAGAATTTTTATTCTAGGATAAACATGGAAACACTTAGAATCGTACTATGATGCTAAACTTGATGAAACAATGTTGTGGCTTGATTGATTTAAGGAATTCTAGCGAACTTAGGTTGATAGTTAAAAAATTGGGGGATTAGAATAAAAATTGGATGAATGCTAGAGGTGCCCGAAATTGGCTCTAGTATGTGCTAAAAAATTTTGATTGCTAGAGGTGCCCGAAATTGGCTCTAGTATGTGCTAAAAATTTGATCGCTAGAGGTGCCCGAAACTGGCTCTAGTTAAAACATGTTAAAAGAACCCAATAAAGTAATTTGAAAACCTCTTGTTGGCATAGAATCTGAAAAATCAACTTGCACACAACTCCGCACACACTCACAAGCATTATAGTTTGATTCCGAGTAACTCCTAAATTTTCTGAAAAATGAAAAGCCAATCATACTTTGTGCCCCGGTTCTGAGAATTGAAATCAAGTTCAAAGTTAAGTTTGTGAAAATTGAAGTCTTGGCTGGTAATTATTAGTTTGCATTGCTTGAGGACAAGCAATAGTTTGAGTTTGGGGGTGTGATAAGTGTTCAAAAGTACTATTTTTATTACCCTTTTTACTCGTATTATTGTTAGACTTAGGCTCATATTAGTTGCAGAATTAGTCATTCATGCATTAATTCATGTTTCTTTCCATCGTTGAGCTTGATTACATAACTTGGTGATTTTTGTGGAAAAAGATGCTGCTTTGGTATGTTTTTTTTTGTGTGTGTGTGCAGAATCACTTGCCAAAGCAAGGTTAGAACCAGTTGCCAGGGCAATGCATGAAGGAGATGCCGAGCTAATTGCCAAGGCAATGCATGAAGGAGATGCCGAGCTAGTTGCCAAGGCAATTTTTGACAAGGAATAAGATGATATGGTAGTCGAAATCGATGACTAGATAAGCCCAAGATGACGTGGAGCAAAGCTAAATCCCAAAGGAGTTTAATTTCCATGAAGAGGTCAAAGAGAAATTAAATCCCAAGAAGATATGAGAAGTTCTAAAAGCAATTTAAATATAATAAAGAATTATATTCTTTAAAGGTAATTTAATTCCAACTTAACTTCCTCCTCAAAAAAGACTTTGACCTAGCCCTATAAATTCAAGACCATGTCGTTAACTCCAAAGGGGAGAGAAAAGAGAGAATTTTTGACAAGATCAAAGGCAAGGGAGATTTCGACAAAGCTCCATCCATTCTTCATCTTTTTCTTCCTTGTTCCATTAGGTTTATGCTAGGAATTCTTTATCTTGTGTTTCTTTGGAACCTAGCCATGAACTAAATCTATTTGGCTAAGGTTATTGTGTTTTGTGATTGTGAGAAATAATTGAATTTTGTTTAGGTAATAAGAGTTTGCACTTTCTATCCAAGGTTTACTCATTCTTGGTTCTTATTCTTGTTTGCTAGTGAATTGGGAGAGGATCTCGCAACTTCATCTATTTATCTAATACCGGGATAGTTAGATTCAAGAAACGAATGAGTATGATCTTTATTCAATCTATTGATGGTGAAGGTTAATCCGGCTTAGAAATAAGTTAAGGATTTCAACGGTTAAGAGGAGCGCAAGATTGGTTGTTGTTCACCCTTGATTCACGCAGGGATGTATTGTCAAGGCATGCACAATAGCTAGAGTTTCGACTTAGGGATAAGAAGAAACCATTGAAGAACGCTCCGCCGAACCTTGAAGTTGCTGCCCAGACGCTCAAGTAGTTGCCCAGTTAGTCGCCCAGGCAACTATCGATTAGTTGCCAAGGCAACCCCGCTGTGCAAGTTGCCACGACAATTGAGTTGCCCTTGCACTCTTTTACCAAGATGATCCAATCGGCTATCACACCTCAACTCACGATAACCTGGCCTATTCTCTCTCATTTAATTACATCTTCTTTTACTTATTTGCTTTCTAGTTTAGTTGTTAGTTAAAACTCATACAATCCTCCACTTGTGTTTCTTTTACTTTTTACAGTGCAAGAGATTAGATTCTTGAAGTGGCACCAATCCCTGTGGAGACGATATCTTTTATACTATAACTTGTGACGTGTAGACTTGCACAATTGCGGAGCACTTATTACGCACAATATTAAGGTTTAATTTTTCTAAAATTTATTATCAGGGGTTTATTCTTATAATTTATTTTTTTCTAATATTTGTTATTAAGTGCCCAATTTATCCTCAACATTTCTTATTTTGGACATACTCTTAAAATTTAATTTTTTCTGATACTTGTTATTAAGGGCTCAATTTTTTCAATTCTTGTTACTAGTGCGTACTCTTAAAATTTAATTTTCTTTTCTAATATTTATTTATTATTAGTAGTTGTCTAATTTTTTCAATACTTTTTATTAAGATCCCATTTTTTAATACTTTTTATTAAGGGCCTAAATTTTTTCAATACTTGTTATTATGGAGCTATTCTTAAAATTTATTTGTTTCAACACTTGTTATTAGGGGCAATGATTTAAATAACAATTTTCAACCGCAACAACGATTGTTATATAACAATAGCGACATTGTTCAAAATCGCAATGTCCAAAATCGTTATGTTCATACTAATATCTATTATGTCCTCTATCACGATAAAAGCAACGGAACCGAAAATACGCTCACAATCATAACTTAAATGTCTAATTATGGGTCTAATTTTTTGATTAGCCCTAAAGCCACGGCGCAGAGTGGACCGGACCGACTTCGCGGGTTAAACTTGAAACCGAAAATTCTTTACTCAGCCTTCAGCTTATAACTTTGTCTATGTTTCTTCCAAGCAGAAAAACAAAAATCAATTTTGTGCCCGTTATTGATCGCCAACGCCATGGATTCGTAAGCTTTTCTCTCTTTCTTCTTGTATATAGGGTTTAACTTTGATAGAAAGTACTCATCTTTTCTGAAAAATATCCTAGGGTTTGCTTATGGTTGTTGTTTCTTTTATGTCTCTTATAGTTATCGCGATGAGGAAGGAGAGGCGATTATGGACTACGATGACTTTCAATCAGACCCCGGATCGCCGGAGCCGCGACAAGACCCTCTAGATGACTTTGAGGATGACGTGGAAGATTGGGGTCAGCGAGAACGATCGCAGACGCCGGTTTATGATACCGATAAAGTTGGGAGGCCGAGAAAAAGGCTGGTCAAGAAAGGAGGCTCTGCAGGAAAAGAGAGTGTGGATGCTCCCGAGTTGCTAGATGAAGACGACGATTCCTATTTCCAGAGGGAAGGATCGGAGTCGGATGCGAAGAAGAGGAAGAAGGAGAAGATGCACAAGGAGAAAAATTATGGGGGTGGTAGTGAAAAAGGAACTGTTAAAAGGTTGGGGAAGTCTGCGGAAGTTAATGAGATGTGGGAGTGGGTTAATCCTGAGGTATTTTTTGTTTGTTCTTTTGGTAATTGTATTATTAATGGTTGTTTGATTGAATTCATGGTTTAGGAGAATTAGATTATAGTTTTATGGATTCAGAGTAGTTTCAGTTGCATAAATTCCTATATTATTTATTGAAATTTGGGATTAGTATAATTGTTTTCGGTTTGCGTTAGTTTAAGTTAAAACTTGGTTATAAAGTAAAGTAGCAAAAGAGAACTTATTTTCGGTTGCCATTTTTCTCTTTGTTTATTTTATGGGAGGATAACTTGTTTCTCGGTTAAAATATTAGCTTGTCTTGTAACAAACTAAGATGAAAATTGAACCTTTTTTTTGTTGGAAAGCAAAACCTGTTGTGAGTAAGCTATGATGGTTTTTGGTCCTTTCACTTTACAGATTAAATGATATTAGACTCTCCTACTCTATTTAGTCATAATATGCTCACAAGGTTAAGAATTACCTTCGAAATATTGGCTTCAAGACTTGCCATTGTTATTGCTACTAGTATAATCTTGTTTACATAATCAAATTTCTGCACTGGAATTTAGTTAACAAAGGTGAAAGGCTAATTAAGTTTCTCATTGGATCATCTCTCTGTACTGAAATAGAATGATCAAGAGGGTCTTCGGACTATGGATGATGATGACTTTATAGATGACAGTGGTTTAGACCCTGCAGAGAGATATGGGAGTGACAATGAAGCAAGGTCGCCTGGTGCTGCCCCTCAGGTTGGCAATCATCTTTTATGTTCTTCACGCGTGTTTGTCTAAATAATTTTAGGAAACTGGTTTCCTGTGATCTATATTGATTGATGTACTTAGAAATACAAATTCATTGGTTGCTTAAATTTGATGTTATGAAGAGATTCAATTCTATATCGTCTTTGGTTAACTTTTGTGATCTTTTAGGCAGAGGAAGATGATGAGGATCCAGAGATTAAGGACTTATTTAAGATGGGTAAAAAAAGGAAGAAGAATGAGAAAAGTCCTGCAGAAATTGCGTTGCTAGTTGAGAGTGTTATGGCTGAGCTTGAGGTAACTGCTGAGGAAGATGCAGAGCTTAACAGACAAGGAAAGCCTGCGATTAATAAACTCAAGAAGTTGCCACTTCTTACTGAGGTTCTCTCGAAGTAAGCTGCTTGCCACATTACTAAGACTTGCTTGTCTCTATCTAGAAATGATCGCTCTCATCTTTAAAATATACTCTTTATGCAGGAAGCAGCTCCAGCCAGAATTCTTAGATCATGGAGTTTTAACCTTGTTGAAAAATTGGCTTGAACCTCTTCCTGATGGAAGCTTACCAAATATAAATATCCGTGCAGCTATTTTGCAGATTCTGACTGATGTACAAAATGGCCTTCTTTCAATTTTGGCCTGTTCAGTAATGGTCGCTGCCCCAACATTCTCTTACTTGAAAAACTGAAATGTTGTTTTTTCACACAGTTTCCAATTGATCTAGAGCAGCATGATAGATGGGAGCAGCTAAAGAGAAGTGGTCTTGGAAAGGTTAGGAACCTCGTATCGCTACCACTGCATCCGGCTTTCTATTTTGGAACATCTTTGATTGGCCTTTGATTCTCTTTTTCCTCTCAAATTTTATTGGCAGGTCATTATGTTTTTATCAAAATCTGATGAGGAAACCACATCTAACAGGAAACTTGCTAAGGATTTGGTTGATAAATGGGTAATATTCTGGTTTAAGCTCCTGTTCTTTATATTCTAAAGTTTCCCCTATTTCCCGATGTTCCTCTTTGGATCTATATCAGCAATACTCATGCCTTGTGGCCTTTATGTTTTAATCATTAATTCATTGCTATATTGCTTATTGGAGTATGATTTCTGATTGCTGAATTTTCTGTGTATGATTTCAGGAAAAACTTTACCTTTTTTAATCAAATTTTGTTTGTCAAGTTTACACTTCTCCAGTTGTCTGAAGAAGGTTTCTTTTATATCTTCAAGTTCTTTTCTATCTTGTTGTATTAACTCTTCAAAATAATTTCGAACATGATGCAGAGTAGACCAATCTTTAATAAGAGTACAAGGTTCGAGGATATGAGAAATGTTGACGATGACAGGGTTCCCCTGCGAAGGCCAACTGTCAAAAGGTTCTCTGTGTTGTCAGTTTTATGCCAATTATGCGTTCATGTCTGCGTACAATTTTCTTATCCATGCATACATTTTCATATTATGTTTCTTTTTAATTTTATAATATTCATTTGTAGGCCTGCAAATAGAGCTGCATCAATGGAATCTAGAGATGGTGATTTTGATTTGGATATTTCTCGGTAAGATGTAACCTAACGCCTGGTTTGACATCATTATTGGGATTCTATATGCTCGTGATTGTTGGTTATAAAATTACAGTGACCAAAAGTCTAGGCAGTTAATGTCAGGTCAAGATGCTTCAAGGTCAGAATCCTCTTCAAGGCTGCATGCGTCAAGGCCTGATGCGACGCCAATGGATTTTGTAGTGCGTCCCCAGTCTAAGATTGATCCAGATGAAATTAGAGCCCGTGCGAAACAAGTTGCTCAAGATCAGCGGCGTTTAAAGGTTTGTTTTTATCTCCCTGATATTAAATGTGTTGGTTGACTCCCTAACACTGTGCTACTCTGATGCTCCTTAAATCTACATCTACATCTTGCTTATACAAATTGATCTATACTTTCTTCTCTATATCATCTGAAATTGAACCTTAAACTTTTTCATGGCAGATGAATAAGAAGTTACAACAGTTGAAAGCGCCTAAAAAGAAGCAGTTGCAGGCGACTAAACTTAGTGTTGAGGGCCGTGGTATGCTGAAGTACCTGTAAATGATACCACCAAATTTGCAATGGTTTGAATCTATCATAGACATTTTGGCAGCAAAAATCAATATAAGCTCTCTGTTGCGCTGAAGATTTACTTTCTAAGTGTCTTCTGTTTTACATCCAACTGGACCATTTATCCACGGATTCAGAGTGGGGGCCGCTGGGTTCCCTGTTGAGTCCTAAAAGTATTTATGGGACTTATTTTGACTTGGAAAAAGCCGTTCAAATATATTTGATAATGTTATGTCTCTGATTTCTGCTTGCAAGAATTGCTGATCTTTTATAATCTTTCATCATATTTGAACAGTCTACACATGATTTTGTAAGTTGTTTATCAATAAAACTATTGAGTCATGGATCCAATGGATAGATTGATTGATACATGCATACCTCCATTTTCATGATGTTGGCCTTGAATATCCTGAAATGAATATATTGGCATGTGCAATTTCCTCAAAACCCGTTTTTGGAAGCTGCAAAGTACAGTCATTCTATTTAAAGAATATTTGGCTTCTCATGCTTCAAGCAATGGAGTTGTCGATGGTATCGAACATGGAAACGAAAATCTTCAAATAAAGGCGTTCCACCCCAAAGAGTCCGAAGTTGGCTAAATGCTGTCTTGTACAAACAACTTCCACCATCATCTTAATCTTGATAATCTTTTCCTTTTCCGATTCTTCTGCAGATTCTTTGCATTGCTCTTGGAACTAGATGAAATGGCTGGAAGGGAAGCTGGTATACCAACAAATGTTCTTCCCTTCTTAGAAACCCATTTCAAAGGCATATTATTTACCACAACGCCAATGTCATTTGAATTATTCAGTTTCAACAAGTTGTTTGATTTGATCAAGCATCTGGTGGGTCCAGGCAGCTGACTCATCTAAACCAATTGAGCCTTTAGCGTTTTCACAGATCTTATTGACCTTGATGACATGCTTGCAAAAGTTCCCTTGCATCGACCATGCACAGTCGCAGAAAGCAAAGTCTGATCCAAGGTTCCAAACTAAATGTGTTCTGCTGCTGTCTTTCTTACTTGCTACCTTCGCAAATTAGGTGGCCCTTATCATCTAATGTAACAGCAGAATCAGGAATTTGCAGCGCCCGGTGCCAAGATGTAGATGAAATGTATTCCTCCTTGACATTAAGAAAAGAATCGCTTTCGTCTGCATACCGGTCAAGCCAATATGCTGAATGCAACTCAGTTGTCAGCTTGTGTACTAACCAGTCAACTCTCTGAAGTGCACCGAGATGTGAATCGTCAAACAATTTTGTTTTCAGCTTCACATGATAGGCTTCTATGGCACCAGATGCCTCCCGGCTGCAAGTGGAAGAGTTCTCATTGATGAAAGCCACATTTCTGTTAAACCAAAATAAACGTTAGTGCTAGACATGGGAATCTTCATCACATTGCCACATTCGTGCATATGTAATAGTGAGAGATCTAACCAATTTTAGGCACCCAAGTGGATTTGAAATACTCCATGAAGGCAGATTGATTGACAAAATCCAGAATTAACTCTTCCAAGGCAATAGAAGTGTTTCAGCCAGCCCAAATGCTGTAAACTATTTCTCCCAGGCGCTTAAAAAGTTCCCGCTGAAATTCAATGTTGGAACATTTCTTAACAACGTTCCTCAACCAAGATCTACGAACACGCCAAATGGAAAATAGGATAGGACAACAAAACGCATCCCTGGTAAAACAGACAAAACAGGAGTAAGAAAGTGAAGTACTCGATTCAAAGCAAAATTTTAAAGAAAAAATATCCTGCCTGATGGGATCAATCTCCATAGCTGCATCGTCAATCACAAATCCATTGATCTTCCATCCAGGATCTACACTCCGAGCTCGATCAAGAAGGGCTTTCATCCATTTAGCCATGTCTGGCTTTGCAACACTGCGGGTAACGACCCATGCAACAGGTAATGCACGTTGTCTTGAATCAAAGACAAGAAGAGTACATAAAGGGTACTGCATTCAGAAACACAATAATGTAATACCAACTGAAATAGCTTTTTTAAAGCTGTGAAAAACTCAAAACAACCAGTTTATTACCTTGAGTCTTTTAATACTAAATGTTGAATCAGCTGCTATGAGACTGCGAAGGCCAAATCGAACCATCTGTTGCAACTGCCATTCTGTTTGAATCCCAAGAATGAAAGGATCTGTTTCAGAAGTGTCCTGATAGAAAAATATAGATTTCTTATTGCGTTCAACTCAAATCCGAATGCTAGCTTGATCATCTAGATCTAACTCGTGGGTAGACCTCTTCATGATCATCCCAAGTTTGCGGACATATTGGGAAGCAAGGGTACTGACTGTTGCATCTGAACCACCGTATCGTTGAACATACTGTATGTGTTTCTCCAGCACATTTTCTTCAGGAATACCCAGATAGATCATGGACATTGTTTGTTGCTGAATCTCATTGGAAATATATGCAATTTTCTTAGGACCAGGACCAATGGCATCTTTGTCAAGGGGTCCATGGCAAACAAAGCCAGATTTGTTTATATGGCGTCTCTCATTGAATATAATAAGTGCAAGCGATGGACGAGCATAAAGCCGTTTGACTACAAAATGGCATGTGCATCCTCACATGGATTGAGGTCTAGCAGCCCGATTTCGGGTGTTTAGACGATATTTTCGACTAGGTAATACACCTTCACCTTCCCCATAATTTTCAGGACCGAAGGAACACCAATATCTTCACACATACAAGGTAAAGCATAAGAACAGATGTTTATTCTCGGGGTTGAACTCATATTATTGAGAAAATGAATATCATTTCTTCTAACGCTTAAAGAAAATATCAGGTTTTTGTTACATAGAACATAGAATCAATCAAAAGAGACATTGGAAGAGCACAGAATGGGAAACATTGTTTAAGCATGGTTCGAACTTACAGTCTGTATTCCAAATATTCATCATTCTTAAAACTCCTTTAAACTGCCCATTGATAGTTTCCGCCCCCTTTCAATATGAAATGGTGTTGGGCATTCCACGTTGGAGCATTCTCCAATTATAAATTCATCTACTTCAGCATAAGGAATGAGTGCTACATCATCAAGGTGCTCAGCTGTGCCAAACTTTGTCCAAGTCAAATCAGCAGAAGAGAACTCTTGTTCTGCTGGATCTTGCACCGGAAGATTGAGTATTTATTCAACTATCTCCATCTATGTATTTCTATCAATGTCTAAAATCTACTATTGCGCCAACATGAGATTCAGCACCAAGCCTGCAAAAATTAAGCATAAAATACCATGAATGATAAAATGGCAATGATTCCACAAAACATTAAACAAAAAGCATTCAATAAATTATGTTTCCCCAAATATAAACTTATATCTTCACAGCGAAGAACTGTGTTCCACAAAACGGACCATATCCATCATTCAGAACAAGCAAAAATTCTTATCATTGGAATTCCCCAACACTAACCATTGAAGCTCCACAATGTGCACGTATTTTCTTCAATAGCTCTTAAAACTTCAACTTAAAGTAAGCAAAACAAAAGGTTGTAAACTATGAAGCATCCCTCGCCAAAATCAGTCAGTATCATGTCTAGACTAATTATCAAATGCTACTACAGCAAGAATATGACATTGAAAAAGATTGATATATATTTGCAATTTTGGAGATGGAACAAATACATGAAAATATAATTTAATGAAGCTAAAAAATATCAAAATGACAATAATACTAAGATTTGAAGATTCATATTCTTTGCTTCCCTCTCAAACTATTCCAAAACCAAACAAAAACCAACTATTCAAGAAACAAGACAGACTCCTGAGACATAAACCAATTGTTTACTCTCATTGAAAGAGTAAATTGCCCCCTAAAGAGAAAATGAATAAATTCCTATAAGTGGAACTAAAAGCAGATTGCATCAGATACGTTTAATAACACCAGCAACAGCTAAACAACCAAACTTTATGCAGCTTAACAACGGACTTCGAAAAAAAATCGAAACACAATTGAGTCCTGAACTAAAATCTTGAATGCTAAACCAAAATCATATCCAACTTAACAACTAAAATCTTGATGTGTATCTAGTGTTATATAGTTTAACTAGTTATTCCGTAGGTCATTTTTCATTCTAGCAATTATACGAAATATAAGCCAATTATTAAAGAAGCAAATGATTGTTAAGTTGTTTGGCGTATAATTCCAGTGATTCAAGAAACCCTTTTGTAGAGAATGCAATTCAATATACTGTAGCAGCTGAACATGCAACATTTGACAAGAGTAAGAAGGATGCATTAGAATATTAATCTTTAGAGATAGTATTTACTATTTATTATGGCATGCAGATTTTAGTACTAATATAATAATTTAAAATTAATTTATATCATTGTAATAATGTATTGAATCAAAGGATAAATTGTAAACCTGAAGTTGCAAAAACTGGTTTGGGTTCATCTGCAGCAATGACAACAGCTTTTGCTTTACTTCATTATGCAAGCAAACATGAAGTTTATAAGAATCCCATGGATCTTGACATATTGTAATTATTTTGAAAATTTTAAACCAAAATGATTTTGCGCAGGCTAAATTATTTGACATAAGTCAATGTATTTAACCAAGATCCCAATTTTTGAGGAGACTAACAAATATATTTAAAATAGTTATAGTGAGATAAATAGTTTAGATACTTGTTTTGTACATCACCTTGAAAAAATAGTTTATGAGCTCAAAAAAAAAAAATTAAAAATAATTTAAGAGTTTATTTTTATTTTAAAAAAAAATTAATATTTATTTTTTGGGGTATTGTTGCGCATGAAACGATCCAATTGGTAGTCACTAAACTTTTAGGACACTTTTTACTTTGGTCAATGAAATTGAAATCAAAGTTTTTCATTATAGTCAATAAAGATTTTTTTAATTAACAAATATTTTAAAATAGTTCCACTGAGTTGTTACTTGTTTTGACCCTAAAAAAAAGTTTATGAGCTCAAAGAAAAAAATTAAAATAATTTAAGGGTTGATTTTTTTTCCACAAAAGAACTTAATATTTTTTTAAATTTACAAGTCACTAAATCAGGACACTTTTCAAATTTTCAATGAACAAAGACATCAGTCAATAAATTTTAAGTCCCAATGGTGAGAACTATTGTTAGTTTGGCGAAACGTTAAAGTCTTTTTGATTTCAAGATGATTTTAAATTTTAACAGGTCAAAAAAGATCAAAATGTTAATTTTTAACTTCAATAGAGATTTTTAGTTTATTTGATTTACCAATGTTAATAAAAGATCAAAATAAACTTGAAACTAAATTATGTTAATCTTTTGAAACTAAATTATGTTAAACTTTTGGCAAAACGAATTTTCTCATCGTTGAGATTGATTGTTAATCGAAAAATTTTGTTAATCGTAAATTTAAAAATTATGGACATTTGGGAATAAGACTTTAATTATAAATTTGAAAATTATGGTTCATTAAAAGTAAATTGAATATCTAATGACATGGCACACATCATCATTTCTTACGGGGTTAATGACAGTGATCATAATAAAAGTAAATTGAATATCTAATGATTGTAATGAAAAAATTTCGATTTCAATGATCATAGTGAATACATCTTAAAAATTTAAGTGATTACCATTGTAGTTTATCCAGCATTTATGACCCTTGTAAGCATTATGAGCTTCACCATTTTTCCACTTAGACAAATATGCTTTTGTGAGCATTTATGGTACTTTTTCTATGTGTTTCTGCTTAATTACTTAAATATTGTCAGAAAATTAGGTACTCATTACTTATGTACTTAACAAGTCTTTTTTCCCCTTTGTGAAGAAAATGCAAGGTGGCGTGTCCATCTTATTAATATCCTTTTCATTACTAAAAATCAAGTATTCTATAGTCAAAAAGTTTGTTGGCTGTCACAGTTACTAGGAGAACCAGGAACTGGTGGATCATCAACACCATCAATGGTAGGTGCTGTTAAAAAAATGGCAGAAGGCTGATCCTGAAAAATCCCAAAAAACATGGAGAAAGCTGGTTGAGGCTAATTCAGAACTTGATGTTGGATAATGCCCAAGTCAAGTATCCCACATTGGGTGAGAATGTATCTTGAGTTTGGTTTATATAGAGGTCTTAATAGCCTCTTTTGTTAAAGATTAGTTGACAAGGCCCCTGCTCGCGCCCCACTGCCGTTGCTGTCCGGCTCAGTTTGTGTTGTGCGTACTCGTGCCAATGCATGTCTTTGAAACTGGTTTTAAAATATTTTTGCTCCAGATTCGTTCTGAAATAGTTGTTACAACAGCTATTAAAGAGTGATTAAAATAGAATTTAATCTGTATTTTACACAGCTTATTCCAAATGAATTTGGACACTTTTGCAGGTTTGGTTCGAACTGTTCATCTTCTATAACAGCTGGATTTTGAAAGAATTTAAAATAGGTTTTAAATTATAATTAAATCTGTGATTAATGCCGATTTATTACCTATTTGTTTTGGACGAAAATGTCCTTTGTTTTACACTATAAATAGAAGCTGTTCTAAGCTCATTTTATACATACAACAAAAACAAAGCTTTTGACATGTTTTTTGCAATCCAAAGTTTCTTACAAAATTTCCATGAGTTCTTTCTGAGTTTTTTTCGAAGAGAAGAGCAGTATCACCGGATTTCACTCCGATATTTGGGTGTACGAATATTGGAGAGACAGTGCTAACCTTGGCGGGCGAACCGCCTGTAGCAGCAATTACATACATTGGGGCGAATTCGTTTTTAAGGCAGTGGTTTTCACCACAACACGGTTTACTGGTTCTTTTAATTCTTTTATATTATTATGCCCAGTCAATGTTAACGCTTCGTTTTACATCAGTATATTTTTCAACAATTTAGAAAGGAATTCAATTTCTTACTGCTGCTGCTTGGAAAAACAATAAAATCACGGAGAAACGAGGTTCGCTTGTCGGGTAATCAATAGTCGTCAAGGAAAGTAAGTTTTTCTATCAAAGTCATACATGGCTTATAGAAATTTATTACTAATTTACCGTTTCGGATATATATATGATCCCAAGAGTTGGGTTATTATAATTTTATCTGAAATATAATTTGGTGACAAATTTTTAAAATTAACGAAATTGATGTATTTAATCCGAGGAGAATTTCGAAACGTTTGCTTTTCAAAACGTTATCAAAATGGATTTTTTGTTGCCATAATGTTTTTATTTTCATTATTAACGGTTGATTTGAGGTAATAAATCATGTGTTTTAATAATGAGAATTAATGCATTGTTTTGTAGTCAATGCTGTGAAGAAGTAAGACATTAAATTTGTAAATGTCTATTTATTGCACCAATGGAAAATAAATAAAAATAGAAATTAACGTGCATTGAAATGATGAATTTCAATACAATCATTAAATGTGGATCGATGGTTTTAAAGGAGAAAAGCATGGTTATGACAATCATTTTATTAATATTTGTCATACTAATAATTTTATTTTTGAAAAAGTTTATAAAGTCAAAAGGACAATTAAATTTTGGAGAAGTACGAAGCTGATGATGCTGGAAGAGAAAATCTTCAATATCTTTATCGAGGAACTATGGTTCTACCTACGAGGTCAAGTTACTTAGACTTATTTTCTATTAATTCGTGCTTTTAAGAACATGAATTTATGTTTAGCCTTTAAGCTAGTCTGTAAACTCAGTAAGCATGTTTTAGACTAGGTTGTACTCTAAGACTAGATAACCTTTCTGAGTAGAAAACCTCATCATGTGTATGCTTAATAAAATATTGTTATAAGTGAAAAATGTTAAGCATAATTTTCGAAGAGACCAAAATAAAGAAAATTTTTCATAAATGGCTAATTGGAAAAGAGTAAGAAAATACATGTCTAGGATTGGTTTAATAAAAGACTTGGTATTTAAGCGTGCTCCATGCACCACCTCTCTTTTATACCTACCTGGTGCATTACTATTCCAATGTATGAAAGACTATGACTAAATAAACATTTTCTAACTTAGCGCAGAAGTTATAATAAATAATCTTTCTAAGAAAGGTTCCTTTGAGTCATAGTAGATGAAAATTTATAGTCTCTTTAAATTAATATAAAGAGAATTTAATAAAACATTAGTGCTACTCAAAAGTATTTTGTAGCCATTAATTTGAGAATCTTTCTCTTCATAATAGGATTAAGAAGGAAGAAAAATTATCTTTACAGGGAGTGTATTGAAATATCCTTGTAAAATTATCTTTAAAGAAAGTTGAAATATCTTTAAAATGCCATTACTTTAGTATGATTGAGTAAAATAAGAAATACATACTTTGACATATAAATATTAAATAAAAAAATTTGTGGTATGGCATGTTAGATTAGGGCATATGAATTAAAATAATAACTAATCTAGAAAATTAATAGCTTTAACAAAATATGAGTTTTGTTTAGAAGCTAAAGCAACTAAACCTTCTTGAAGATGGTTTTCTAAACTTAGATTTGAACTCCTTTATACATTCTGATCTAGCGAATTTTAGAAACCGTGAGGATAAGGAGGGAAAAAACTGTTACATTACCTTTGTAGATATTTTTTTCTAGATATACAAAGGTTCATCTCCTTAGACTAAAAGTGAAGCTGAAAACTTCTTTCTTAAAGACAGAAGTTAAGTATCAGCTAGATAGAAGAATAAAACGTGTTAGATTCAGTAGAGGTAATAGATATGGTCTAAGTTTCTTAAAGAGGTGTGTGAGAAGAATGGTATAATTCGAAAAAAAACTCCGTTTAAATTTTTCTATATAAAATTATTAAGAAGGGAAAAATAAAAACTTTAAGAAGAGATAATGAATTCTTAAGTTTTAAGGATAAAGCCATTCTCGGTTAATCGTGTATTAAACCGAGTACCTCATAAAATTAGAGACTATACTCCATACGAACTGTGCAACATGTTTGCATTACCTGAAAGTGTGGGGGTATCTGGCAAAAGTGATTTAGCCTGATGTTAAGAAAAACCTCTATTGAACCTAAAATAGTTGATGTAGTGTTTGTAAAGTATGCTACATATAGTGCCATATTGGTTCATGTCTTTACATGATTTCTCAAATTTGTGAATATAGAATTGCTTTGAGGACTTCTTTCCTTTAAAGAAACCTAGATTTAGGGTTGTAATACACCAAGAGAATCATGACTTTTCTTCTAGTACTCCTGCCAAGGATACTCTAGAGTTTGAATTAGAGCCTAGAAGAAGTAAAAGATAAAAGGTAGCTACTACCTTTAGACCATATTTTATAAAACTTCCTTTATTACAGAAATAAGTGATTTAGACTCTATATCTTAACCTATAGCTTAATCTTTCCTGATAGATGAGGATTCTAATGGTGAAGCTATAATGTTCAAATTGTTGCTAGTTTCTGAATAAGTTCAGTTTATGATAAACTAGAGTCAATAATGTATAATCACACTTGAAAGAGATTAATGTAATGTTAGGAGTTATGGGTACCTAAAAAATAGAAAAGGTTTTTCTTTTAAGAAAAATTCTCTATTTTGAGAAGGTGTTAAAGAAATTTGACAGTGTTGATGTCATCCCTGCTTAAAACTCCTTATGACTTGATTACATCTCTTTAAATAAAGGAAGTAGTGTTTTAATGGTTGAGAATGCTAAGGAAGCCTTATGAACTATACTTGGCCTGATATTGCCTATGCAACAAGTTGGTTAAGTAGATATACTTATAATTCTATTGATGAGCACTGGATTACACTCAAAATGCTTATTGTAATATCTTAAAGGTATTATAGATTGGCAACTCGAGTTTGTTGGCTTTTCTTCAGTTTAGAGAGATTTTGTGATGCCAACTGAGTTACCGATAATGATGAAGTAAGCTCAACGAGTGGGTATATCGTACCTTAAATGGTGAAGCATTTTTTAGAAGTCTATAAAAAGACTTGTATCGCTCGCACTATCATGAAGTAAGAATTTATCACTCTTAACCTTGCTAGGCAAGAGGTCGAGTGGCTCAGAAATTTATTATCTGAATTTTCATTGTTGGAAAAGACCAACTACTTCGGTATCCTTATTGTGTGATTCATGAACAACGATATGTGTGGCTAAAAAGCCAAAGCTTACAATAGTAAGAATAGACTTATTCGCATAAGGTATGAATCAGTGAAACATTTAATAAGGAACGGAGTACTCTTTTAGAGTATGTGAAGTTGGAAGAGAACTTAACTGATCCGCTTACCAAAGAGTTAAGTCGGAAATTGGTTCTGGATTCGTCGAGGGGGATAGGTCTGAAGCCCATTAGTTGAGGAATTCATGGTGGATATCCAACTTAGTTATCTAAGTTAAATGTGGTCAAACGAAACCATGAAGAGTACTCATACTGTACATTTATTATTACCTATCCCTATGACAAATAATGTACATGCCCAGGTTGAGTTATATTACTCTTAATAAATTCATAGCCCAGGTTTTGGGTGGTCTTAGTGAGAAAGACTTGATGAATTTACCGATTTTGGTTGAATAACTACTCTTAATAAGTTCATAGCCCAGTGCTGAGTGGGTAGTCCTATCGCGAGTGACTGAATGAATTTGCCGCTAGAAAGGATGGGTTTTCTTAAACTCTTAATGAATTCAATCCCAAGAGTTTGGCTTGTTCTATTGAGAAGAACTTATTGAATTCACCGATTAAAGATGTTGATTTTTTATTCTTAATGAATTTTTATCCCAGAGTTTGGGTGGTTCTTTTTATAAATGAACTTGAAGAATTCACCTATTTATTTGAGAGGATGAGCTTGATGAAAAGGCTCTTAATCATTTCATAGCTCTTATGTGAATGGTTTATAGTGTGATAAATTTGATGAAATAACCTGTGTAAGTGAGAAGGATTAGCCACCTTCTATGAAAAATGTTAGGCTGTTTTTCTAATACACTTACTAGAATCCTGAGGTTAGATGGCTATATTTGTTTACATCTGTATATTTTCTGACACATCGAGGATTTCGGTGGATGAAAGGGTTAGTTGTGTGTTATGAGTTCACCCCTATCTTAGAAAGTTCCAGATTCGGTCACTTATCTAAGATAAGAATTACTCATTCCACTATGTACTAGTTCCATATACGTTCACTAGTGCTTAAGCAACTAATCTCGCTATTGGTCTTCTCACGTTTTTAAACTTAATTTTATTACTCTGTTTTCAAAAGATTCTTTCGCATTTGTGGGGGATTGTTGGATAATGCTCAAGTCAAGTATCCCACATTGGGTGGGAAAGTACCTTGAGTTTGGTTTATATAAAGGTCTTAATAGCCTCCCTTGTTAAAAATTAGTAGACAATGGCCCCGCTCGCGCCCCGCCGCCGCTGCCGTCCGGTTCGGTTTGTGTCGTGCATGCTCGTGCTAACGCATGTCTTCGACACACCCATGTGCGTTTTATCTTTTTATAAAAAAAAGCTCATTTTATACATACAACAAAAACAAAGCTTTTGACATGTTTTTTGCAATCCAAATTTTCTTACAAAATTTCCATGAGTTCTTTCTGAGTTTTTTCGAAGAGAAGAGCAGTACCACCGGATTCCACTCCGATATTTGGGTGTACGAATATTGGAGAGACCGTGCTAACCTTGGGGGGCGAACCGCCTGTAGCAGCAATTACACACATTGGGGCGAATTCGTTTCTAAGGCAGTGGTTTTCACCACGACACAGTTTACTGGTTCTTTTAATTCTTTTATATTATTCTGCCCAGTCAGTGTTAACGCCTCGTTTTGCAGCAGTATATTTTTCAACACTTGAGACCCAACTCAACATGTTAAGAAAAATAGCAAAGAACATTGGGACGCCTATAAATGTGTGATTGATAGCTGCAGCAGGCTTAAACCAGAAAAGGTATTGTTTAAACCAGAAAAGGTATTGTTTTAGACTACTCCCCAACATTCAAGAACTTAACAAAAAGAATTTAAATTTTTACTGATTATTTTTCGAAAATGTTTCATCTCTAGATTGTGAGATTATTTGTAGACTTTTGAAATTTGTCATATCCAGTTTTTTAGTGTGGTATCTTGCTCAGGAAGATTCTCTAGTGCAGAAGATAATATTGCTTTACTAATGGCTAGAGATCCATTGAATCTTATTACATCCATTATTCATAGTAGTCTGTTGCTCAGAAAGATTCTCTAGTGCTTAGGACAATTGGGAGTTTAAAAACAGGTGCGCACTTCTATAAATTGGAGGATTGTTATACTGCTTTCCTGATATGGGATTGTTAATTGTAAACCGTAACCTAATGGATAGTTCCAAGCGTCTGGCGGGTCTCAAAGATTAGCTGGTGGAGATTCTACAGCAAGATTTCAAATGTGCTGTAATAATTATCACAACTCAAGATAAGATACAGAGCAATCCATAGCTGTGCTGTATGCATTTTCGGTTATCTGTGTTTCTTTGAGGGTGGGGGAATAGAAATGGGGAAGAGCTCGACTCTGTTTGCTGGATATTTTAATTCCTAGTCTCGTATACAATATCCTTAGTTCCAAGTCTGCTTCTTTTCAAAGTAATGATATCCTTCCGAGCATGTGAAGCTATAGTCATAGTTGGCAAGACCGCACAGCACTGTGGTCTGGGAAGATCCACTAAGCTGTAAAGGAAATGTTTACTTGTTTTTATTGTTCAGTTAGCTCAAGTTCCAGTCTCAGTTTCTTGGCTTGTGTATTTGGTAGATGGTTGGATCAATGATCAAAGAAGGCTTTATTCATCATAGACGTTAAGAAAGTTGGTGCAATTATTTGGTTAAATTGTCTAGTTTTCTCGGTTTATTTTGTGTTCTCTTTCCTTCCAAATGCTTACTTTTAAGATGGTCTACAAAACCAATTGCATGGACAGTGGATGGAGGGAGTGACTGAGCCAATCAAAGAAGCAGTTGTTAAACCATTGCTAAGGGCAAGGGAGACTATGCTTGAGATTAGAAATCAAATGCAAACGATGGGAGAGGCAGCAGGCATTCCGGTATGTTATTGTCTATTTGATTTTATGCTTATAAATTCCCAATTTTGCTTTCTTATGTTTGGCAAAGATGTGAATAATTTTTATCCTCTTTTCATCTGATTCTACTAAAAGGTTAAAACTGTTGCTAGATCCTAAATGGACCATCTTCGTTTTTATCTTGGGATGTTCCCAAAGGCTAATAATTATCAAACTTTTCAGGAACTTCCGTCTCCATTTGTCAGCTAAGAACATCCTTCATAATCTTTTTGACTTCTAAATTGCAGATAGAACCTGAATCACAGACTCAACTTCTGGATGCTACTATGAACATGGAAGGAGTACTGTTGGCCTGCGTTCCCGGAGCAGGTGGATTTGATGCCGTCTTTGCTGTTACCTTGGGTGATTCTAGCGGGAACGTGAGAAATGCATGGAGTTCACACAATGTTCTGGCATTGTTAGTTAGGGAAGAGACCCTCAAGGTGTTTGCTTAATACGTCTTGTGAAATTATCAAAGTATTTTTTATTTGTATTAAGTCAATGGTTGATTTTTTAAGACTAACGAAAATTTTACATTTTTTAAGATAAGGTAGTTTCATAAAATATTTTTAAGGTTTAATTACATGTTTGATCCTTGAGTTTGTACTCTCCTTCCATAATGGTTCTTAAACTTTTTTGTCCTATATTACACCCTGAACTTGTATTCCATTATACATATCGGTCCTTCTTTTGTAATGATGCTTAGTGGATAGTGACTCATCTAAAATTTTATGTTTTTTTTTTTTAATTTTAAAAGATTATATTAAAAAGGGTAAACATCAACAAGGGGCGGTTCAAAGATTTTGAGGGTCCTGTGCAATTTTTAAAATGCTACATTTAATTTATAATCGGTAAAAGATATAATTTTTTTCTTCCAAAAAATTATCTTAATAAAAAATATTATTATATTATCCTCTTGAGCAACAAAAAATTAACTTATAAACATCTAAAAATTAAACATTTTCATTTAAAATGTGTCATTCTTTTTGCATGTTTAAAGTTTTAGATAATTGTTATATATATACACATAATTATATATACAAACTTATAAATTTTTACAGCTATTTTACTTAATTTCTCTATCTTTGGGTCCCTCTCTCTCGAGGGCACTGTGCGATCGCTTTTATCGCGCCTGTCCAGAACTCCACTCACATCAATACAACCCCATTAAATATTAAATTGTTTTCATTTTTTTATTTTAGTCAGTGGACTAATTCTTTTTTGATAAAAATATCACCAACCTTACTTTTCTTTCCTATTTTAATCGTGGACCATTAAAAATCAAAATTACATATTGATATGCTATTTTTTTAAAAAAAAAATCAAGTCAAAATTCTCTGGGCCAATTGGGCCAACTCCGAAAACTAAAAGAAAAAAGAGAGAAAAAACTCGGGAAACTGGGAAGCGCTGTCGAGACATTGGCTCATTCAAACAGAGAGCAATAGCGAAGAAAGGAAGAGAAGAGTGGGAGAAAATAAAAGTATGAGCGAAGAAAATTTGGAAGAATGGGATGCCAGTTTCTTGGAGGAACTTATTCAAGTTGAAGAGTTCGCTCTTTCTTGTTCTTATGTTAACCAAAACAATCGCACTTCTTCTTCTTTACCGCCGCCGTCATCGTCACATCAACAACCCCTACATTTTCCGCCGCCTCCATCTCGAACTGATTCCATCAGTTACTCCCCTCCGAGAGAGCTCTCCCAGAGACCCACCGATTTGGGGAGCACCTCGAGTTCGAGTGGCTTTATTGCTAAATGCGCTACTCCTTCGACTCCGGTGCGTCGGGGTGGCAGTTCTTCTAACGCTAAGGATCTCGAAATCGAGCTCCTAAAGGTTAGTGTTTCAGGCTTGCTTACTCTGAGTTCTTGTTACTGTGTTTACTTTTATGGTGGGGGGATGGAGTCAGTTATTAAAGATTCTTAAAATGTTTGGTGAAATTGTTGCTTTTACTGATTTTGACTTGGGTATTTGGAAGATAAATAAGAGAGTATTGGAAATATTGCCTATTTAAGAGAATTTTTTGAAATGTTGAATTGTTGCAGAAGGAGTTGGGACGTGTTTCAAATCAGCTTGCAGACCTGGTATGTGTATTTTATTTTGAATGTCTATAATATGAATTTGTATGCCAAATAAAATATATCTGAAAGCAATTGTTGCTAGAATGTTGAAATAAAGTATTGGTGGAAAATTTTCAACTTGTTTGGGATTGGACCTTGGGGAGATTATTTAAGTGAACAACTTTTGCATGCTATAAGTGTTTTTTTTTTTCTATCCATTTAGGAACATGAGTGTTCAGAACTTAAGAAGGAAAAGAAGCAAGGAGCATCAGCTTACAGTTGCCAATTCAAACAATGAGGCAAAATTGCTAATTTGGAAGACATCAGCTTCAATGGCAGAGAACATGGAGTCCCTGTTGCCGCTCATGATGGGTTTGTACAAGAATTTCCAAATAGAAAATCTTTTAACGATCAGATTGGTCTACATAAAGGTGAGAAGTTAATCCGAGACATATTTGAATTTGTTTAATCTGCCTCTCTAATTTAGTTCTTAACATATTCTATTCATGCCTCTGTTCCTTGTCTTGAGTAGTTAAGTCAAGCTGTCAGGAAATTGGAGTTCAGACAGATTTAAATGCTTCTCTTGATCTTTCCGAGAAGTTGCAGGACATCTGGGGTTTGCCAAGTGAGCAAAAGTTTGGAAAAATCTGATATCCAAGTTATTTGCAGTTTGTTCAGAAGATATTGATGTCCTGTGTGGGTTCATTAATAGGAGCTTGCCTTCCAAAACAATGGAACTGCATGCAGTTAAGAGCTCTGTCGATATGGCTTTGAAGAGCTCCATTCATCCTTTTCTTAGTGCAGAAGCTGCAAAAGTATCTTGTTTCTACTCTGCTTTGACAAAGGTCTTGCTTAATCCTATAGTTTTTATAGTTGTTTAAACATGATATGGCTAGTATTTCTACCATCTTTAGGGGAAAAAAGTACGAGCATCAGCAATAAAAACAGGATTTCTTATGAGAGATTTATCATGATAAGATAACCAAAAATAAAGTTTCACTGTGATAAAGGTGCACCCTAGTTCATTAGGCTTTTGCATTTTGTGAGGTCTGGGGACTGGGGTGGTGTGGGTCAAATATAAACAGCCAGTCTTACTCTTGATTAGAAGATGGGCTATTTCTGCTACTTGAAACGATGTGGCCTCCAGTTCCAAATGGAACAATCTTATTTTTTTGCCAAGGGTACCCTGAAATTCAAATCTTAAGATAAAAGGAATTATTTAACTTCTAGAAGATTGGATCTATAAAAATTAGACATGGGATCATGCCCTTATTTGCAATATTGATCTCTATTTGGAGCTAATGGTGTTTTTAAGAGTTAATGGTTTCTGTACTGATTGATTTATTTCCATGTTGCAGATCAGTAGTGGAATGTTGCAGCTGCAGGCTCTATTTGAATCTTTGTTTGATCTCTGTACTGTTGAAAATGTGAGTTGCAAATTTCTTATTTGAACTTGGTATGAGTATGGCTAAGGAATCTGTAATTTTAGTTGTTGAAGCAATGTGCTGTTAACCTTTTTTCGCCTAATATATAATGGATTTGCATTGTTTAATATATACTAAATTAACATGCAATATTCATGTTTAAAAGTTGGAAGATGAAAAGATATTCTAGTAATTTCAACATGCATTTATTAGATGGCATTTATGATGGTTTTCTGGGCCTTAAAACCTTGTAATAGATCAGAGCCTCTATATCAATCTAGAGCTAATTGTGGAGCTTATGAGGAATAAATGCCGTTTTCCCATTTCTAGTATTAAATGTTTTTTTAGATGAGTATTTTTATGTACTTAGCTGCTTAGGTAACATGAGAACCTAATCTTGCCCTTGGCTTTATTAGTTATGTTCTGAGTTCTGATATAGTAGGTAGGATTGGTTGGATGGGCCTGTATCACAATATTTCACATTTTTTGAAACCTCTGAAAGAAATTCTCTAACATACCTAACATCATATGGCTATAGCAAACTACTTGAATGGTGCTATGTCTGTCTACCCTCAACCCCCTCATTGCCCCCCATTCACCAGCCCCGAAAAGAAGAAGAAGAAAGGTTGGTTGGTCATGACTTGTAAAAGCATCTAGGATTTGTGTGTGGATGTGTTCTTTTTGTTCAAATTATGAAGTTTTACTTATTTTATTGGCAACTCCTGAGGATCATCCTTTTTAATGCAGGTAGTTATTATGTATAGATCGCTGCATATACTACATGTCTTGTTGAAGCATCTTCTGACATTCGAAAGGGAATCCAGAGGAAGGTATGGCTAGTACTTGTATATTGTTTCTTCTTGTTTTCTTTTTAACATGAGGTTTTTATGTGCTCTTGTTAAACCATGATTTGTTTTTGGTCAGTATAATTAATCTTTTTTTAAACATGAGGTTTTTATCTTCTCATATTATATATATAATGGAAAAAGGAAATTTCAGTGCTCAAAATTGTTTTTCCTATGCCTTCCCTCAAATAATTTCTGCTGGTATTGTTTATGAAGCAGTGATTTTGTACTTTTATCTTCCATTTTCTATCAGATGCTTTTTATTTTGCTGTAAATGCTCTATGATTTAGTAAAGGAGACCTTCTAAGTGTTGATTTACATTGTGTGCTTATGAACTTTGATTTGATCTTTCCAGTGCACTCTACTCAGGGAAAACTTCTTGATTGAACATCTTCACTCTGGGAGCGGCATTGATGATATATTTGGCTATGAAACTAGAGATGGGTTTTGCATTGGCATGGATGGGACCTTTTCAAGTTGCATGCCAACTGGAGTAAGACCTTCTGAAGCAAAATATCTGTGCAAGAAAGGACGTGATGATACTAGCTCTGCATCATTGTTTTCCCATATAAACTGGATTTGTCTCTTTGAATTTATGCGTCTCATTGTGATGAAGAGTAGTGAAGAATGTGTAAGATTGGAGGCAGTCTCCATTATGAATGCAATTCTATTGAGAAGTGATGCTTACACAGAGAGAGAAAAGTAAGTTTGTATGCTTCTCCTTTTTCCAAATTTCTAGGGTGATATGCAACTTTTATGTTCTAAAAGCTATTTTACTTGTGCTAGGTTTGGCCTCAGTCAAGTCTTTGAAAGTATTTCACAACTACTGAGAAAGGAAGCTGGGCTGCTTGTACAAAAGGAGGCTGTGCATGCTCTCTACCTGCTTCTAAATTGTAAGTGAATGCTTGTTCCTTCTGCCTCTTGTTTCATCTTCCTTTCAATGCAAGGGAAAAAATGTGCTTGAAATATATTCTTCTACTCAGTAGTTAGTTGATCTATCATCCTTGTTTTATTCTACTTTACAATCACATGTTAGGGATGGAAAAACTTTAAATATTAAAGTATATAGTTACTAATATCAAGATAGACTATCGGGCCCTTTCAATAAGAATATTCTATCAACAAATTTTTTTGGTCAAAGAGGTGTGCACCTCAGCTTGAACCTAAGATCTCCATCTCAGTATCCTTTCTGCAGTCACCTGAACCTTTCTTTCCCTGGACTCTATGTGTTCTTTGCTGGTCTTCAGGTTTCTATGGCCAGGATAGAACGATGTCTTTTGATCCCCCTCTCCCCCTTGAATACATTGTTATTTTTCAATAAAAATTAACCAAACTAGATTTTATCACTGCCTGTTGCAAATGCCTTACCGTTCTTTGTTGGATGAAGGTCCTAAATTGGTGGTCACATTCTGCTCTGGTTGTACAATGGAGGCAAGTGCTGATGCTGCCAATGACAAGGAAAACACAACTGCTATCCAAGGAT
The DNA here is from genome assembly GCA_019671005.1 of Hibiscus mutabilis. Taxonomy (NCBI): domain Eukaryota; kingdom Viridiplantae; phylum Streptophyta; class Magnoliopsida; order Malvales; family Malvaceae; genus Hibiscus; species Hibiscus mutabilis. The sequence continues at coordinate 33,634,295 of CM033749.1, forward strand.
TCACTATGATTCTTGAGGGGTTGGCTGACTGTATAGCTTGTCCGGGGAACAGTTTACAAGTAGGTTACATTAAAGAAACTTCATTCCTGATTATTTTATTAGATAATGCATTGTTGGTACTGCAAAAAGTTGTGAACTGAAGTTTATTATATCATCGAATTTTTTCCTAGAAGACTTGCTCCTTTTTTAGCTGATACTAGTTATGAAATATGATTTCTGAAGCAAATAACTTTTCAGGCCTTGGAGCTACGCAAAGATGCCATCATCTTACTTGCTTTTGTGGCCTCGTCTGGAAAATCTGGTTTTGAAATACTAGTGAATAACAAGCTGTCTAGAGAAGCAAATTTTCTAACACTAATTATGCAACTATTGGCATCTGAGGTAGACTTGGAAGCCACGTTACATACTCAGTCTGATGAAACCTTTAGAGCAAGGTAAGAAATGGCTCTGGATGTGTGTATACCTGTTTGTTTCGTTCTCTGATGCTTGGGCTAGCATGATCGTCAGCATTCAATGCCCTCTCTACATGATTATTTCCCAACTTTGAGTCACATTGTTAGTTCCTTGCCTTCAATATTTGCAGTCCATTTTCAGTTATACCAAAAACAACGCTGATATTGACAATCTTTGATGTTCTACTTTGATGCCTTGTTTATCTTGAACAAGGTCTTCTCATGTTATCCCTTCTCTGCAGGACATTATTGATACGGGAAGTGCTGATATTACTCAATAGACTCGTGTCAAACCCTGTACAGTCTGCCACTGTTTTGCGATTGTTAACCAACAGCAGGGATATGGTTAGTTTAACCATCGATGTTTCTAACAGGTTGTCCAGAGAAGAACCGAAACTAAGGCTGTCCGGCAGCATAACTTATCAGATGAGAGACTCCGAAATTATCGACTTGGGACGAATGTTCAAGAGAAGGATTTCTACTTATCTTGGAGAGTGACTTGCCGTGGAGTGAAAGATCTATAATCAGTAAATCTTTGAGGCATAGCTCCTCCTCGGAGAAAGAAACCGAGGTTTTAGTGCAGGGTGACAAGTGAGGAGTCAGGATATTGGGTGAGATGTCGGATCTAAAATGATCTTATCCAGGAAAATTTGGCTATATATTTTGAATTGGATGCGGTTAAAGCCAAATCAATTTTGTAACACATTTAGCTGATTCCTAACTCTGCACAAGCTGCTTATATTTACTCCATTGTGGTCGTGGTCATTTTTTCATCTTGAAAACGGTATCATTGATCGTACACACTATACCCAGAACATTAACCAACTAAATAAGCAGATATACTTTAATTGATAAGAACAATATGCCAAACAATTGATAAAGGCAGAAAACTGCATATCGGATTCTCCGGCATATCGAAAAATTCAAGAACTTGTTCAGATATTCAATCCCTAATGGCACCCTATCCAGCAATTTACATCGTTGGATTCTCAGCTTTTCAAGACAAGACAAGGCTTGCAACAGTTCAAGATGTACAAGGTTGGGCAAGTGTTGAAGTGCATAATTTGGCAGCTTACTCCATTTTAGGTATATCACTGCTACTGCTAGGCTTTGAAGACAAGGTATCCAGTCTGGTAACTTTTCTAATCGTCCTACAAGTTTGCCTATTACCCAGTTGTTTAATCCCCTTAAAGCCTCCAGCCTTAAAACATAAAGGGATCGAAGATTGATCAGCTTTTCAATGGATGAGCACAATGGGTTTCCATCTTCTTCTCTCAAGTTTATAATGCCTAGTCTTTGAAGTTGCACCAGTTTTCCCAGCTCCATAATAAGTGCATTATCATGGTTTACATCCATAAAGCAGAGCTTTTGAAGGGATTGAAGAGCTCCAATACCAGACAGTGCCTGAAAACCGTATTTGGAATGAAAACGTGAATACGAGGTAACTCCAGAAGATGGCGAAGTTGGAGCTTTAGGATCGCAATTGGCAATTCAGAAACATGGGAATGTT